>QEOT01124197.1:149391-197387 GCA_003123785.1 Pterocarya stenoptera | reverse complement strand
ATTTTCACAATCCAACAATCTATAATATAATAATCTCATATGAATATAGATGATAAAATCTCATATGAATAAAAATATCATATCTATAATATAATAATCTCAAAAAGTACTTTTAGATTTTCTATAGTTCTTTTCATATTTAAAAAGAAGAATAGATTTATTGTAGCTTATAGTTTGGATGAAAACAATTTAGTTAATTCAATGTGGAGTGAATATGGATGATATTTATTAAATTTAAAGATAAAAAGGCATTTGGCTAATCCAATGCCAATGCTCTAATAAGTGAGCTCAATATGTAAAATAATTGAACTTAATATCGTGAAGGGTAAGGGTAAAGTGTCCAAATCTAAAATTAGAAGAGATAGTAGCAAAATGTTTGCAGGAGTTGCTAGACCTGCACCCCTGTTTTTTTTTTTTTAATTTATTTTTATAAGAGCTCTGCTTTAGCCACTGAAAAAGTGGTCCGAAGATGTGTTCCAAATTGTGTATTTTACTTTTCTTTTCTTTTTTTCTTTTTTTCATGTATTTCTTTAATCATCATTAACAATTTTAGGAAAAATAAAAAAATTCACAACATTATTAAAAAAACACTTCCTTAATGACTAAGTAAGAAAAAAAAAATGATTCGGGATACAAATTCGGGACCGATAGTATTTCTGTTTTTATAAACTAGATTCATTCATAGATCAAACATCATAAGAATTACTTACTCCATCCCAAATCTGAATAGACAACAAATAATTACTCCAAATCAGAATTTAAAAGCACCTAGAAATAAAATACGGATATGAGTGCCACCATTGATCCGTATTGTCAATACATTTGACATGTTGAGTTAAAAGATGTGCTACTTCATTACCTAGAGTGTGCATCAATTAGCATAGTTACAGTTGCATCTGGTTGTAACAAACTAGAACATTAAACACCAAGAGGATCTGACCTTGCTGAAATCCAACGATCAGTCCACACATTTTATGCTCTCACCACTTCCAATTCTCCAATAACAAACTTTGTTTAGAATATTCTTTGCTAGACACAAACTCCTCCAAACATAAGAAGAATTTGCTCTAATATCAAATTGTAGGAAAGAGTAATTAGGGAAATACTTGGATTTAAGCACCTTAGCCAACAATGAATCAGGATTAGTCATTAGTCTCCATCCTTGTTTCGCAAGAAGTGTAAGATCAAATAGTTCCAAATCCAAAAATCTCATACCTCTGTGCAGTTTAGAAACACACATCTTATTCCAACTAATCCAATGCATCTTTTGTCCAGATCCTCTTTGACCCCACTAAAATCCAGCAAACATATGTTTTAACTCTTTACACAACACTTTGGGCAATTTGAAACAACTCATAGTTAATGTAAGAAGAGCTTGAACCGCAACTTTAATCAATATTTTCCTACCAATTTACAATAATAACTTTTCTTTCCATCCTTGTAGTTTATTTGACCTGCACCTCTATTACCAGCTCAAGCCTCAGTTTGATGCCAACTTTCCAGCATACCCTCAAGGCAACAATGGGTATTGAATTTCTAAAATAGATCTCGGCAAGATTCCAATAGTAGATATTATGTCCAATACAAACAAGAATATCGTTTCACTCCTCTAGGACTCATAACCAAGTGCATTTTCCATTGCCTTCTCCCTAAGGAAGACAACTATAACCTTTTGTTTTTTGCCTAAGAGTTTTTTCTTACCTTAAATATCATTTACTTCTGTAACATCGAGACCCTAAAAGTGTGATTTTATTATTATTATTATTGTTGTTGTTGTTGTTGATGATATTGTTGTTGTTGTTTTTATTGTTATTATTTTATTAGATGTGTTTTGAGGTAGTAATTTGTTTTGAAAAAAGATTTCTCTATTGTTAAACTATACACCTCTTTTATTCTTCTGTTTGGTTTCCCAGATTGAGTAGTTTCCTGTTTTTTCAACTCAAACACTTCAAAACTCTTATCCTCCCAATGTTTCTTTCCTTGTGGGAGTAGTTTCCCAAAGTCTAGTCGAATTCAAATCTCTCCACATCACTCACGATATCTCTCTCCCTCTCATCTATAAAACTCAGTCAAGACCCTTCAAAAAGAGAACCCAAGAAATCTCTCCTACACAGTGAAAGAAACCCACTCTCATAGCAAGCCCCTCGTCGCAGACAACACCATCGCAGCCTTCCTCCCAACCACCTCATAGGACAACCTCCCACACCACCACCAAAATCGTCGACCAGCCCAACCCCGTTGAACCCACTCCTTTCCGGTAAGCCCACGACCGTGCGCCACCCTCTTCTCTCTCTATTGCTCTTGGTTTGATAGTTTCTCTCTAAAAAATCTCTCCCTCCCTCCCCTTGTGTCGCACCACCATCATCCTAAGGATCCCCTAGTTGCCCCACCGTGAACCTCGACCAGCCACTTGACCCACCATTGCGGTAGCCTTCTCCCCCTCTCGGTGAGCATCGCACCACCCTCCTCTCCCCGTAAGCCTGTGCTCCTTTTATTTCCTTTATCTTCAACCTTTCCAAAATGCTCATGCCCATTATGTTGTTATACCAAAATGCCCTCATATTAAGCAAAGTCTTGTTGGATGTATCTTATATTTTATAGTAGGTTGGGCTAGGTTTATTTGTTAGAAAACACCCTTCTATCATGTATGTCATTTTAAATGGGCCTAGCTTTTAATTGAATAAATATGTTAGGCATAGACTTATATTTACCAGAAATATTTAAGGAATTTAAAGTATATTTTTCAGTATACCATTGAGCCTATTATTTTAATTAATATTACTATTGTCTATTTAATTGAACATTTAATAAAATTATTAGGAATATGTTATGAGTCTTAAATGATATTACTATCTATTAATCTTAGTACAACTGAATAGTTATTAAATTTCCTCCATGATATGATTCCAAGTAACTAGAATGCTACGACACTTTTTTCTAGAAAAGTTAGTGATGATTAGTGCCTCGTATCGCTCACGAGCTACGAAGTAAGATTGTGGAAGTAGCTCTAAGAGGTAATTAGTATGATCATATAATTGCATGTGTACTGTAAATGTTCTAATTGTATATGAAAATGTGATTTTTGCCTACGCTACGAGCTAAGTCAAGGTTAGATCCCTTCCATAATCTTCAACGAATTCTAATGATATTCATGTAAGTTATGCTTTATGGATTGAGATTTGATGGATGATATATCATGAAAATCACATGTATGCCATGCAATGTAAGCCTATGTATGCTATGCTTATATAGATTTCTGTTTGATGGAGTGAATGTTATTAAAATCACATGAATGCTATGTAATGTTCACGTAGTATTCAAGTCATGTATGCCATGTAATGTTCATGTAGTAGTTAGATCACGTATGCCACGTAATATTGATGCAGTAATTAGATCATGTATGCTATATAATGTTCATGTAGTACTTAGATCATGTATACCATGAAATGTTATAAAATGTTTAGATCATGTTATACCATGTCATGTTATGCTATGCCATGATTAAGAATATGTCATGTTAAAGAAGTTCATGAAGTCCAACAAAGTTCTCATGCATTAAGAAAGATAAGATGATAAGCGGTGCCATGGACCCAAGCGTGATTCACCACAAGTTAAGTGAAACACGAACTCAAGTGTGTTTCACTCCATGTTATGACACGATATACAAGTTAAGTGAAATACGGACTCAAGGGTGTTTCACTCTATGTTATGACAAGTTATGCAAGTTAAGTGAATCAAGGACCTAAGCGTGGTTCACCATATGTTAAGTGAAACACGGACCTAAGCGTGTTTCACTACATGATATGTTAAAGGGTGACACGGACCTAAGCGTGTTCACCACAAGTTATGATAAGTAGTACCACGGACCTAAGCTTGGTTCACCATATGTTAAGGGAGATACGGACCTAAGTGTGTGTCACTCCATGATAGGTTAAAGAGTGATATGGACCTAAGTGTGTTCACCACAAGTTATGATAAACAGTGCCACAGACCTAAGTGTGGTTCACCATATATTAAATGAAACACGGACCTAAGCGTGTTTCACTCCATGATATGTTAAAAGGTGATACAAACCTAAGCGTGTTTACCATAAGTTATGATTAGCGGTGCCAATAAGCTAAGCATGGTTCACCATATGTTAGGTGATACACGAACTCAAGCGTGTTTCACTCCATGTTATTACAAGTTATGCGGTACCACAGATTCAAGCGTGGGTCACCATATGATAAGTGAAAGACAAGATAAACAAGTCATGTATAATTGTTAGAAAATGCATGAAGTCAATTATTTATGCATTTGCATTACATGTTTGCCATGATTATGTATGATTCCGCTCATGTTAATGATGAATAGATATGTTATGTGAATATGTATATTTCTAGTAATATGAAGATGTTTCAGCACATTGGTGGAAATGATAAGGTGATTCTGGAAAGTTTGTCTTGTTTGGTTTTACCTATTGTTAAAAAAAAAAAAAAAAAACCTTTGTTAATTTTGTGGAGGAAGCCAGTGAAATGGAGGCTAAAGTTAAATGTGGATGGAGGATGTTGTGGTAATCCGGGAGCCTTAGGAGGAGGAGGAATTATTCAGGATTTAAATGGAGATTTGATTGCTGGGTTCTCCCATTCTTATGGTCATGCCATTAACATTATTGTTGAATGAAAGCTATTTTAGATGGTCTTCGATTATGTAAACAATTGAGGTTGGGGATATTTTGATTGAGTCGGATTCTTTAGTTATAATTCAATGGTTGGCGTCAAGTGTGTGTAAATATTGGTTTCTTTGGGACTATTGGGAAGAGATCAAAATATTAACATGTGAAATGAATGTTTGGTTTAGGCACATATTCAAATAAGCAAATATGGTAGCAAATGTTTTGGCAAAACAGGGGGCAAGAGGCTTGGTTTCAGAATTTTCTAGTTCGGAATCCATTCAAGGTTGCATTCGAGGACTTATTCGCATGGGCAAACTTGGAATTCCTTATGTTAGAACTTAATTTCATGTATTTATTTTATGGTGTTATTCTAGCTAGGCAGGTTTATTTTATTAAGAGATGTGAAGTGGTTCTTTGTAAATGTTTGGTTAAGGGCGGTTTTTATTTACGGAACCTAAGTTCTAGAATAGTATTGATTATTTGTAAGTTTTCAGGTGACTTGATTTGTTTACTACGATATTTCTCCGTCATAAGTGAGGGTTATTAATAATTTTGGGCCGAGATTACTCTTGGACATGTGATATTCGTCTCTTAAAAGAAAAATGTTATGTAAATCTATGACGATATATGTATGTATGTAACGTTTTTCAGAAATTAAGCCTATGTTAAATTAAGTTCGTTTAATGTATGATTGTGAATCTGTGATGATGTATGTATGTTATCAAGAATCTTTCAAAAAATTAAGTATATGCTAAGATAGGTTATATTTTACAGTATGATGTGTTATTTACTGAGTATTCAACTCATTTTTGTTTGTTTTTCTATTTTCTTCTATGTTTAGCTGCCACAAATGATGAGTATGAGGACGCGAAGCTAGAGGATTAGGAATTGATCTAGTGTAAAGACTTAGAAAGGAATATGTGAAATTTACACAAGAATTAGTTTAGTATATGATTTTTCTTTACGTTTTCAGTTTCATGTTTAAAAAAAATAACAGTTTTGTTTAGTTTAGTGATGTTTCAATAAATAAGATGTTTTCAGGATATGAATCTCTTTAACAGGCATTATGCTATAAATGTTAGTAATATCTCTATCCTACAGGAACGAAGTGTTACAACTTCTTTGCCAAAAAAATCGAGACTAGCTAAAAAACACCTATAAAGAAAAAAAAAATCTTAAATCTTAAATTTGAGAAATATTTGATTCACAAAGTGATCTTATAAAATAAAACTCATAAACTGATTTGGCTCATTGTGATGCATTAGATTGTTAAAAAATATTTTATTATAAAGTATATATAATGTATTACATCTAACTACTTACTTTATTTTTCTAAAATATCTCTATAAATCTAGTAGGGCCCATTTAATTTTAGTGCTCACGACTCTGCAAATTGGTACAAAAACTACAAGTAGTGGCCGGTTAAGAAGAGTAAGAGATGTTGATCTCATAGTCTCATACTCAAATTCAATCTGATTTCATGTTAGATTCTATTCGGCCTTTTGTTAGTCTCAGACTCATGAATAAGCTTGTGTTTTATGGACAAATTGTAATTTTAAGGTATTTTGCCATCTACTGTTCTTAATATTGCTTTCTAAATTAAATTGTTCAGATTATAGGGTTATTGGCTATTCTCTCTCTCACTCTCTAGAGTCTCTCCTCACTCTCCAGTGCACCCCACTCCTTTATGGAGTCTTCCCTTTACCGTTAAAAATCACAACTCAAAACTCATTCGCAATCTACACTTGAATGGAATTGGGTTCTCGAATATGGCAAACTGAAGCTCTTCATGGCAAGATCTCAAGCTAGAATCTGCAGTGGAAGAAGCAATACAAAAACATCAGAGATAGCACTGGTAGGGCGTCTAGTTGCAGCACGCCCCTTGAACAAATTTGCAATTCATGCAAGTATCAAAACTGCATGGAATTTCATACAAAATTCCAGATAGAAGATCTGCAAGCATACTTGTCCTTATTTACATTCCAATCCTCAAGACAAACATAGAATCCTCAACCAAACCCCATGGAACTTCAAATGACATTTGCTCAATCTTAAGCAATGGCCACCTGGTTCCACATTGCAAGAAATTCGACTGAACCACTCAGCTTTCTAGGTACAGATACACAGCCTCCCACTAGGCCATATGACTCATGACAATGCTAAACATATTGAAAAAGCTTTGGTCAACTTACTAGAGGTAGAAGAAAATTCTCAATTTGGAATTACATGTAGAAAATTTATCAGGATAAAAGTTGAAATCGACATCATCTTTCCACTGAAATAAGGTTTCACTCTCCCAAGAGCCTACAACTTGGACACTTGGGTTTTGTTTAAATATGAAAGATTTTTTAATCTTTGTTCTGCTTGTGGAAGATTGGGCCATCCACAAATCTTCTGCACCTTCCTAAAATCTATTCCCACACATCTTCCATTCGGTCCATGGCTACAAGCTGAGAACCCCAATCCACTACTACCTGAGACAAATCCACAAATTACAAGCCAAGTAGAAGAACCAAATCATCGGCCCTCAACATCCCTTCCTTTTAGCAAACCTCGCTAACCAGAGCAACCTAACAGAGCCCGATCTAAAAGTTCCTAACACAAAATGCAAAGGGGAAAGGGAAAATGGTGGGGAACATACAAGGAATACCCAAATTTTTTTTGTTCAGAGCCTCATTCGATGGAACTCACATGTAGAACAAGCAAAGACAGAACTTACTTGGACTTCACGGATCTCTCGCCGATCCAGCAAACGGAAAAGTCACGGCACCGGGCAATTTCGATGAACTCTCCAGAAATCCAAGGCAAGGAGCTACCGTTGCACAACATCTACTCCTCTCAATTTAATCCACTTGCACCAGCCATATCCAATCCAATGAAAGAGGAATTTAATTTTTTTCATTGTTAGCCCTCTCCCATCAGCAGTCAAGGCAACCCCATACCTCCAATCAATAGGGGCTAATTATGCCTTCCAAGATCTGACCGAATCGGTGCCTCAGGAAGATATTACAGCTCCAGCAACTGACAAGAAGAAGCCTCCCTGGCGTTCACAATGGAGATTACTACAGTCAGCAGTACAAGGCTATCAAGCATAGCGAAACAAAAGGCCCTCCTCCTCTCGGCCCGTCACAGTGAGTCCCATTCCTACTCTCTCAAAATTTATTCTACAAGGCCCTTATCTTAACAAGAAAGCCCAGCTAGCTGACCCCTCTAAACCGAACAGTCCAAATCTTTTAAGTCCACGGGTTACTCCAAAAGTTACTACCACCGAGAATGTCATATGCTTCAATAGCCCAATTACATCCATAGAGGTGTCCCACTCGTCCTCACTCAATTTTGAGAAAATTACAAAAAGGCAGAGCACTTCCCCCTTGCTCAATGACCCCCAACCCACAAGTGAGGCTAATGAATCTGCAGAAGCCATACCCATGCCCATCACTAATGATTCAACTTTGGCTTTCATGGTATTGGAAATGCAATCCGGTTCTATAGGAAAAATTAAAAAATATAAGGAGCATCAAAGGTCCCTCCCGTACACTCAACCATGTCTAGAAAATTCAAAAAAGCCGAAGAGGCTGCCTCCACCAGCTAAATAAAGACAATGGTTTGGAATTGCAAGAGACTCGCCTTGCCAAAAGCAATTCAATCTCCAAGTGCCAACATTGGAAAATTTCAAAACAAAGCCTCTCCATCAGATGAATGAGGTACACCCCCACTTGATAGTCTTAGATATTATTGCTAACAATCCTTGCTCTTGGAATGTTGAGAAAATGCTAACTCTGTTTGAGCAAGATAGCATNTGGAGTTTGAAATTTCATGACCGTCACAAGCTACTACTTATAAGAAAAATATGAAATATGCTTCCAACAAGGGTAAGACTGAGCACTGTCACTCCTTTCAACCTAGAAATTGCCCCTGTGTAATGAAGGGGAAGAAACAATGATCCATCTTTTCATTGAATATCCAATCACTCGCATACTATGGCATTAAAGCAGCTAACCACTAAACCTTGCCTTACTATCGATAATTCAATGTCAGATTGGATTCAACTGATAATCAACCCAACACCAATACTAGAATTAACTCGGAGAAACACCCTTTTTCAAATTTTTGCGGTGATAATGCTTGATTTTATAGGGAGGCAACAAAACGATATTGTTCACAATCATGAAGCCATCTCGATTAGAAAAGCAACAATCTATCTGCAAAAGATGCACTAAGCCTATAAACAAGCATGGAAGCATAAATCAAAAGTCTATCAAAAACTAAATTGGCTATCTCCACCTCCGAACCAATGGAGTTTCTCCTTTGATGTCGCAATAAGAGACTCGTTCTCTACATCTTTAGTTGCATGTCGTGACTCAGAAGGCAATATATTGGAAATATGGATCTCAAAAATTTCAACAACTAATCCAGTTAGGAAAAGCCTCAAGAGCTCTTATGGCTTCACAATTGACTAAAAAACTTCACAAGAGGCCATCGGTCCTAGAAGGAGATGCACAACTTGTTATAAATGCAATCACGAATGAAGCTCCTCCACTAATATGGCAAATAATTCCAATTATAGATTATATCCATCAAAACTTTCACACTCAAGATGATTTGAGAGTAATCAAAATACATCGATCACAAAATCAATGTGTGCATTCTGTGGCGCAATAGGCAGCAACCAATTTAATTTTTGGTCATATAACCCTGGATAGTATTCCCATATGTTTCTTACATATTGACAGTGACAAAGACCCTCCTTGAGATATTATGTGCCTGTTATTATTATTTCTTAATATTAAGCATGCTTGATTAGAAAAAAAAATGTTCAAATTATAACACATCAATTAGTATTTAAAGCATTTTAAAGTGATAAATGCTTTTTTTTTAATGTTTATATTTTCTTTATTCCTAAATATATTCTTTGCCTCATTTTTTTTCTCTATTTTTTAAAATCATTTTTATTACGTGTGACGTCATAAAGTTACTTGTTTCCAATCAAGAAATCGATAAAAAGTAAGACAGGGTCTCAATATTCTAATAATGAAAAACCCACATCACAAATTTATAAAATTAAAAACTGATATATCATATATCTTGACATCAAAGAGTCGAGAGACACATGCATTTCAAAATAAATAACTTAATGGTGTCTTTAGATGACTAGATTTATTACATTAACTGCATAATTTTTTACGCGAGTCTCCTCTAACTATTCTCTCATCTCTCAATGGAAAGAACAGTTAGGTGGTGGGATAGTCTTAGTTACTCTTACGAGTAAGTTTAAGATCGAGTTCATTGGTCCATAGTTGGCTAAGTGATGATGTAGTATGGAGGAATTGGAAGAACGATGGGAAAAGTTAAGACTTTCAGAAGAGGAAAATCATGAAATAAGTCTGGAGACAAACCATCGAGAAGAAATGATGAAAAAAGGAGAAAAAAAGTGTTGTAGGGAAGCTATTTTCTGATCGAGTTATAGGGAAAGATGTGATGTGCTCGACGATGGGGAAGATATGGAAAGTTGGAAAATTTTTTGCATTTCATGGAATTAGTTCAAATTTTTTTCGTTATTTCTTTTGAAAGTCAAGCGAATAGAAGCAAAGTACTCGAATGGAAGCCTTGGTTGTTTGACAATTACCTGTTTTTACTAAAACCATATGATGGGATAACACCTCCAAACAAAATGAAGTTTCGTATTGAGAGCTTTTGGATACAGTTGCATGATCTTCCACTGGTATGCTTGAACAGAGAAACAGGGAGACAAATTGCAAGTTCAGTTGGTACTATGAAGGAGATAGACGTGAAAGAAGATGGCATTAGCTGGGGCAATTATTTACGAGTAAAGGTGGCGATTGATATAAGAAAGCAGCTGTCGAGGGGTAGATTTATTAATTTGTTGGGTGACAGACTCTAGATTCCAATTAGGTACGAAAAATTGCCTTGAGTATGCTTTACTTGTGGTAAGTTGGTGCATGGTTCTTCGGGGTACAACAAAATTAGAGGGGAATCCTCACAGAATATGAAAGAGGAAAGGCCGTTTGGGGGTGTGGCTTCATTCAACTTCAACACCAAGGGATAGTCTTCACAAGAGACAACATGATGAAGGCACAAATGAGTCTGATGAGAGATTTTTTTTAAGTCATAAAGGTGGAGGTGATGTTGGGGGATCGAAAAATTGAAGACTGATAATGATTTCGGCAGGAAGCACTATGATAACGGAGGATTCAGGCAAAAATGCAACTGAATGCGAGAATTATGGGGGTTCAAAATTTGAATTCAAACAAGATGGATTGCAAGAGGAAGTTATGGAAGAAACTTATCAAAATGATTGTTATGATAAGGGCCTTAATTTAGATTTGAATTTAAATTTGGATAAGATGATAGTTGTTGGAAGTGATGAGCAGAAGGATGAGGTATGTGAGAAACAGTTGAGCCATGGAAGAGTCTCTATTGAAGGGTACGTGAATATAAGGGCTGGACAAATGCATTATGGGCCAAAGGGGATCTGAAAAGCATTGTAGATGTTAAAAAAAGCAAAGATAGTCGTGTCCTAAAAACTAGCATGATAAAAGAAGCAGAGTTAAACATGGTAGATATGGGGAAGGTGCCCAAGGAAAATGGAAATGGAGAGCTTGAAGTAAAGGTAACAATTCTACTATGTTACTGTGGTCTAGTATTAAACGTAGTCTGCTAGAAGATGGTGGGGATAGAGTGGAGGATGTAGTGATGAAAAAATGAAAGTTTGAAGTAAGTGTGGAAGACTCAAACACAACTCAGGTATTGGCGGAGACTATGAGGAAGCCCCGCCAAACATTATGAAAACACTGAGTTGGAACTGTAAGGGGTTTGAGAACTCCTGGACAATTCATAAACTTTTTCATTTGGTGAAGGAAAAGAAGCCCTAAGTAGTTTTTCTCATAGAAACAAAACTACTTGCTAGGAGGTTTGAAAGAATAAAAAGTAGGTTGAATTGTGTGGGCTGCTTTATAGTGGAACTAGTGGGTATAAGTGGGGGGTTGGCACTATTATGGACAACAAATGTGGATGTTGATATTATTAACTTTTCTCAGCAACATATTCATTTAAAAGTTAAATATGATAAAGAAATGATGGATTGGTACCTAACAACTTTTTATAGTCATCCTGAAATATGCAAAAGAAAGGAGACATGGAGCTTATTATCGACTATAAAGCCACCTACATGCCAACCATGGTGTGTGTTAGGTGACTTTAATGAAGTGTTATTCCAATTTGAAATTTTAGGAGAGAGATTGAGACCAGAAAAGCAAATGGAAGGTTTTATAAATGTTCTTAAGAGCAATAATCTATTTGACTTGGGATGGGAAGGGGATAAATATTCATAAAGTAATAAACATGTTGATGGCTCTTTTATTAAGGAAAGACTGCATAGAGGGGTGACTAATGCTAAATGGTCAAAATTATTTAGTATTAGGGTGGTGCATGTGATACTAGTAGTAAAGTTTGGCCATAGACCTTTATTGCTAGTTATGGAGGAGAAAATGCAGGTCTGGAGGAAAAAGAAGATGGTGTTCAGGTTTGAGGCAAAGTGGACTTTAGAGGAGGAATGTAGTAATGTGGTACGAGAGGCATGGAATAAAGGGTCTGCAATTTTGGATCCCCTTTAACAAGTTCAAAAGAAGTTAAATACTTATAAAAGGGACTTACTCAGGTGGAGTTCTACAATGGCTGAGGATGAAGGAAAATGCATTAGGGTGAAGACTGAATTGTGGAAACTAGAACAGCAGAATGAAGGAGCTCATAATGTAGATGCTATTAAAAAGTTACAAGAAGAAATAAGGTTGTTGTTGGCAAAAGAAAATGCAAAGTGGAAATAGAGAGCTAAACTGGACTGGTATCAAAAGGGAGACAAAACTCGAAGTATTTTCATACATGTGCCAGTCAAAGAATAATAGAAAATTGGATTAATCAAATCAGAGATGCTCAGAACAGGCAATTGACTGATATGGAGGAGATAGAAGAGGCTTTCCATGAGTATTTTAAGTGGATAGTTACTTCTTCTAATCCCACAAAGGAGGATATTGATAGTTGTATTAGTGTCATTAAGCCAAGGATGCCTGTTGGTATGAATGAAAAGCTGCTTAAGGAGTTTACTAAAGAAGATGTTTATGTAGCATTGCAGCAGATGGGTCCCTTAAAATTCCCAAGACCTGATGGCTTTGGAGCTCATTTCTACCAATTTTATTGGGGCATAGTAGGGGAAGATGTATTTAATGTTGTTTTAAGTTTTTT
The DNA here is from genome assembly GCA_003123785.1 of Pterocarya stenoptera. Classification (NCBI taxonomy): domain Eukaryota; kingdom Viridiplantae; phylum Streptophyta; class Magnoliopsida; order Fagales; family Juglandaceae; genus Pterocarya; species Pterocarya stenoptera. Next base: position 184,474 of record QEOT01124197.1, on the reverse strand, counting down.
AAATGGGGGGTCTTTGGGTTCTTGTATTAATTTTACATATATAGTCTTAATTCTTAAGATTAATTCTCCTGCTACTATTAGTGAGTTTAGACCTATTAGTCTATGTAATGTTCTTTACAAACTTGTATCCAAGGTTCTAGCTAACAGGTTAAAAAATGTGCTGAATTGCATCATCTCCAACAACCAAAGTGTTTTCATCCCTAGGCGCCTCATTACAGATAATGTAATGATAGCTTATGAGACTTTGCACACTATGAAGACAAGACAAAAAGGAGAATCAACAAGCATGGCTCTAAAGTTAGATATGGCAAAAGCTATGATAGAGTTGAATGGGGTTTTCTTGAAGCAGTGATGAGGAATCTGGGGTTTGAAGAGGGATGGATCAGATTAATCATGGAATGTGTAACCTCAGTTACATATTCTGTGATTGTGAATGGGTAGCCATGAGAGATTATTAAACCTACTAGAGGTTTAAGGCAGGGGGATGCCATCTCCCCTTACCTTTTTATTTTATGCATTAAAGGGTTGAGTGTTCTAATAAACTAGACTGAAAGAGGTGGAAAAATAGAGGTGTTGTTGTTTCAAGAGAGGGGATAAGGGTGAATCACCCGTTATTTTCTGATGATTGCTTCATCTTTGAAATGGCAAAGATGTTAGAATGGGCTAATATTTAAGAACTACTTCACAAATATGAGAAAGCTTCAGGGCAGTTTTTAAACAAGAACAAGACTACTGTCTATTTCAGTTATAACACTGGAATGGCAGTAAAAAGACAGATTAGTCAGGCAGCAGGGGTTAGGGAATGTGGGTCTTATGAAAAATACTTAGGACTACCACCTATGGTGGGTAGATCAAAGTATAATACTTTTAGACATTTGAAAGAGAAGATATGGGGAAGAGTTCATAGCTGGAAGAACAAATTTTTAACAAAAGCAGGGAAAGAAGTGTTGCTTAAAGTTGATTCAAGCTATGCCAACTCTTCCAACAAGCCTTTTCAAGTTGCCAAGGAAGCTGTGCATGAAAATTACTTCGATTATGTCTACGTTCTGGTGGGGCCACAAGCAGAATATGAGCAAAAATACAATGGAGGAGCTGGGTTAGAATGGGGGAATCAAAAGAAAAATGGGGGGCTGAGTTTTAGAGATGTGGAGTCTTTTAATAAGGCCATGCTTACAAAACAGTGTTAGAGATTACTTAAATAGCCTCATTCTTTGGTGTCTAAAGTAACGAGGGATAAGTATTTTAAGCATGGTGATTTGTTGAATGCAAGAATAGGAAATGACCCTTCTTTTGTTGTGAAGAGTTGGTAAGGGGGATAAGGTAAAGGTTTGGAAATATAGGTGGCTACCTATCCCACTTCATATCAGGTGCAATCTCCATTAAAAAATCTGCCTAAAGAAGCTATTGTTAGTGAGCTTATTGAACGAGGGATAGGTGAATGGAAGAACCAATTAATGTCTGATACATTTAGTAATGCTGAGGCTGAGATAATCATGAGTATTCCTCTAAGCAGATTGAAAATTGAAGACCAGCTAATATGGAGACATACTAGGGATGGAAAGTTCTCTGTTAAGAGTGCTTACCATTTAGAGCAGTTAAGGACGAGAATGACACGAGCGGAGACATCTAATTCTACTGACATATCAAAAGGCTGGAAAGAAATCTGGAGTCTGAATGTGGAAGGGAAAGTCAAGATGTTCCTATGGAAGTTAGGACAATAAATACTGCCTACTAAGTTGAATTTGTTTAAAAAGAAGCTTGTAGTGGATAGCTTGTGCCCAGTATGTAGAAGGGAGGATGAGTCTTCTGTACATATTGTATGGAGTCATCCTGCTACATCAGATGTTTGGTCAGAAATTGGCAGTCCAATGCAGAAATGGGTGTGTTCTGAAGTTGGTTTCATGGACTTATGTAAGAGGCTAAATAAGCAGTATGTCCAGAGGATATAGCTTTAGTGGCATATGTTATGAGATTAACTTGGTTGAGAAGGAATTCATTACTATTTGAAGACAGGTTTGATCATCCAAGAGACTTAATACTAAAGGCAAAGCAAGTTCAACAGGAATTTGCTGAAGCACAAGACCAACAGATAGCAAAAAGGCATCAAGTAGTAGCTGGCAGATCTGCAAGTTATTGGAGAAAGCCAACTGGTCTTAATTATAAGGTAAATTGGGATGTGGTAGTGGATAAGCAGACAAAAAAGGTTGGTATGGGGATTATAGTCAGAAAAAATGAGGGTGAGAGTATGGAAGTGCTATGCTTGAGCTTAAATTGTATAGTAGAACCAGTTATTGCAAAAGCTTTGGCCCTAAGGAGAGCTTTGGAATTCTGTGTTGATTTGGGTCTGTCACAAAGTTATATTTGAAGGGGATTGTCAAACAATGGTGAGGAATGCTAATAGTATTGATGATATTGATACTAGTTATGAAAGTGTGATAAAATGTTGGAGGTATGCTAACTGATAGGCTAAACTGGAGGGTCTGTTTTACATACAAAGAATCCAATAATGCGGCGCATATGCTAGCAAAGTTGGCCCTCTCTTTTCATGAGGATAGAGTTTGAATTAAGGAAGTACGTGCACAAGTAGAGAATTATGTGATGAGCGAAAAGCTTTGTAATGATTTTGAGGTTATTGAATTAATAACAAAATCAATTCTTGTTTCACAAAAAAAAAAAAAAAAAAAAGGATGATTGGATTTATTAGGGATTTTAAATTCAAAATCCCGTGTTAATAGATATATACATTTCATCAAGTGAAAATAGATATATTCATTTCAATTTCCTTTTGGAAATTGTTATATATTACATCCTCATTCCTATTAAATATAACTTGTGATATATTATTCATCAACTATTAAATTTATAAATCTAAAAAATAAAAATTAATCTAATGATTGATTGATGGATATTGTCATTAATTGAAATCGAGAAATTCTTTTTCTTTATAATGATTTTAATGAAACTCTAATTATGCTTATTTACTAGTTCTTTTAAAATATGGATCCAAATATTACTTTTTTCCTTCCTTTCTTTATAATCTTAGTTTATCTTTATTTTTAAATATTTTCTTTGCTTCTTTTTTTTATTATTATTTTTGGACCTACTTTTACAATGCGCGACATAATAAGTCGTTTTCAAAACAAAGCATTCCTTTGAATTAGTGTACGGTGGTGATTGTAGAGAATCCCTACTTTGTTTTCACCTTCGGTTCTTCTCGTAATTTTTTCTTTTCGGTCTTTTTGATTTATACACTCATCATCATCACTGATTATAACAATGAGGAATTCGGGTCTCAAATTTAAGCTTTTTTTTTTTATAAAAGATTTCAATATCAGAGACTTAAAAAACCCACGTGGGTATAATAATAATAATAATAAACTCAAAAATGACAGAACATAGTATGAGGTCGAGAAAAATAAAAATCCTCATCCATATTTTATAATTAATTTCAGGTTGAAAATTAATTAATAAAGTATTGGAGGGATCTTACACTTACCGTTAATTAAGGAGACTGGACATATCCAATGACTTTGTAAAGTTGCGATTTATATAAAGAGAAATTTTATTTATAGTTCTTATTTAGAGATTATATGTGTAGGCTTTTTATAAAATGAGAAAAAATATCCTTTTATGAGGGATATTTTTATAATTCTAAAATATTTTAAAGATAAAATTACTTAGACTTGTATTGCAGTCTCCATTTAGAGACTATATGTAGCATTGTTCTTATATAAAACATCAATAAATATCGCTCTAGCCTATCCAACTTGTAACTAACTTCAGGGACTAGACATTGTAGAATGCTGCAGCCCCTTAATAGTTTTGCAAAAGTTTTATTTACAGTTACTTTTACGTATTTTTTATACACTAGATTAATGTGATTGGCTGGGTCATTTTTTTTAGTATAGAATAATTGTTTTGACCAATCACCTCAATACAATGCTTAAGAAATATACAAAAATGATTATATATAACATAACTCATAATAATTTGTCAAACTTTGAAAATTCGTACACATATCCGACCAAGAAAAAACAATTAAAAAAATTCTACAACCAACAACAAGAAAATATAAATATTTCGTGTCAAACAGATACTGATCAAGATTTCAGAAAAAAAAAAAAACAGATACCGATCAAATAGTAAAAGAATGTTCCATTGAATTTCCTCCTTTCACATGTGATGGGACATATAATAATATGATTTTTTAGGAGAGAGACATATAATAATATTTGATGGTTTGAAAATATTCTAAGAACATGACCCAATACTTAATTACACCCACAATCATTGTTGGCTGCGAAAATAAATGTTAGTTTTGTAGGACGGGTCAACGACATATATTATTTTTTGTGTTTTTTATTTTTTATGAAATATGTCACGGCATATATTAATCAAATTCAAGGTAAAGTTCAAAGGCATATTAGAACTCATGTTCAACGAATTATATTAGGGGTTATAAAAATAAATAGGGTATTTTTTTTTATTAAAAAAATATTGAACATGAAAGTTCGAGGCGGCTAATTAGAATTGTCAGCATTTACCAGCTGTATTGCCTAATATATAACATTTTCTAGGCAGCAAAGATTAAAAAGATGCATGCATATGGGGGTTGGTGCATTTATGGGGTAGCTAGGTTAATATGGTTGAGACATTATGGTTCTTTTTACTTGTTAAATCTCTTTTTATTTTGCCAAATATTTTAACATGGTATGAAGATCTTAATGTTTCCTAGAATTTGTTTTGTTCATGCAACATTGTCCGTATTCTCAATATTGCAACATTTACAAAAGGAAAATTTTCCGTAATTTTTCACTTAAATAATGTTACATGTAGTTTTAGGGTGTGTAAGCCCCACACACACTCATTTTGAAATAAAGTGTGTTCCACCATTAAAAATTAAGTTTATTAAATGAATCTAAATTTGCTCACTTTTTCACATGGAATGCTTGGGGCTTATATACCCTAAAACTTACAAATTATTTTCCTTTGAGTACTGTTATTCTAAGTTCTTTACACTTTACATTACTTATGTGAAATAATTTGATACGAAAAATAAATTTTAAAATTTGAATATTACAAATCAAATTTCACCATACACAGACTTGAGAATATATAGAATAATTATTTTTCTTGTTCACTTAAGTGGACGACAACCAATATATCGACTTCTAATCATCAATTGGATACATGCTCCTCACATGGCATCGCATCTCCAAAGTTCCCATGGCTATAGAACTGCCCACCTCAGCTTCATGGCACATTAGATCTTCTAGTTTTGAACATTAACAACCCTATTGCATAAGTTATGGAGCCGTACTCCATTCTCAAGTCTTGGGTTAGAGTTGCCAAGCTCAAAAATCCACAATGAACTATGTGGGTTGATCTACCGGTGAAAGCACCCACTACAATCTATAGAAACACATCATCTTGTTTTGGAAACGATGTAAGAAAATAAAAAACAAAACAAGAAATAAATTACATGGTACAAAAATTTATGTGGTTCGACAACGTGCTTATGTTTATAGAACTATAGATGATTTTATTCTCTTGAAAAATGTCAAAGTACACTATGGGTTGAAATACATTGTTTCAGAACCGACCATAGTGTTCATAATATATATATGGTTGTATGGCGGAAACCCTAATTTCACAATTTTTGGATTATTCACTCAAGCGAGATGTTAAACAAACTCTCTATCTGATGTTTGTTCAAGCGAGCGTCAAGCGAACCTTCGTGTCATCAAGTCGGATCGCCACAAGAATAAATCAGACACCATAAACCCAACACATTTTGGTTGAAGCAATACCTCACTATACCAAGATTAAAGTGATCCATAACAATCCGAATAGCTAATCAACCGTCTTAATGACAACTCTATTTTGAGCATTTAGGTCTCGTTTGGCTTCACAGATGATCTCAACCCATTCATTTCATCTCAAAATCCAAACACCATTTAAAAACAAACACATTTCAAATTCAAAATTTTGACTTTTTCATCTAATTATTACAATTTTTCTAAACTTCCAAACAAAACACAAAAAATAATTCAATTTTTTTCAAATTCTAAAATAAAAATTATATTAAAAAATTATATTCTAACGTTATTTTAAATTTATAATATTTTTATTCAGCTGTTTATCTCTTATTTTCCAAAACCCTATAAAGCATCTTAACGCAAACCATTTCACTATTATTTATAAACTATCTTATTATTATTAACAGATTTTTTATCCCATCTTATCTCATATGTATAACCAAACAAGACCTTAGTCTATTAAGAGAAATTCTATTTTGAGTCATGCTTTCTAATTGCTTATTTTTTCTAATGAGTTCTTCTCCCTACAAGCAAGTTCGCACACAACACTACGCACGAACCTGATGTGGCAGAACGCATAGCACTTTTTAATTACAAAAAAAAAAAAAAGGGAAAAACACGTAGAAGAGAAGATGGTATTAAGAAACTTGTACCCTCCCTATCTTCAGTGATTTCAGTGTGCAACAGATCCAATTGTCCAATTCTAAGGTTCCTTTTTCCATTCATAAAGCTTTGTTATTTTTTAGAAGCATCAAGAAGACAAGCTTCCTTCTCCTAAAAGACGAGGCAAGCAATGTTACTATCTACTCACTCTTATTTTCGCCTAAAGAACCAGTAACTCTGTGTTCTTGGCATTCTGCAAAAACATTAGGTTCTCATGCTATCTTTTTTTTCTTTTTCTTTTTCTTTTTTTATAAAGATTGAGATACCCAATGATCCTACAAGATAAGTAACATGTAATTTGCAAGATTGAAATACCCATGAAAAATTTGTAATTTTTTGTTACGCACTTGCGATTTGATCTTTTGGGCAAATGAATTCCTATGAGTTGATTTCATGAAATTTGGTCTTTTTCTGGATATCGAAGGAAGTCATCTGGGTATCGAAGGAAGTCTTTTCTGGGTAAATGAAGTCCTATGGAGAAGGAAATCACAACACACTGCATCCTACAAGCTTCTCTCACAACACTGCGCACCATTTCATCTGGTCTTCCTTTCTCTCCCACCCATATTGATACGCTCCATTTCATTTATGCCAGCTTGGGGTTTGTTCGCAATTTTTTCCGTAAAATGGACTGCACATAGACTTTATGTTATGGAAAATGATACTTAGTCCCATGTTTTTGCTCTTTCAAAATTATTGTTTGGGTATTTTAATTTTTTTTCTTAATGGTTAAGGAAGTAAATATTAATAAAGTTGTGATTTTTTTTCCTTAATCTTTAAGGATGCTTAAAAAATGTTTGAAAAAAAGAAGTGCAATTTGCACTAGTGGTAATTTTTAGGGGACAAATACATGAGACTAAGTAGCAACACTCAAAGCACTATTCATTCACTGCTCATAAACAACTCATACATATTATATAAAATCATGAAAACTTATTGGCAGTACTAAAAATTTTGAATCTAGCCACATATAAGAACTTCTAATTCTCATTTCACAAATTGTCATTTTTGGTTCATGTTGAACTAAAAACTTATTAGAGTACAAAGATTTTCAAAAAAGAGATTACTGTTGTAAATACATAAATGTAGTAAAATACATTCCATGTATTTGATGGATGACCATTAGAATTCTGACTCATTTATGTATTCCTATTTTCAATATTCATGTATCCTCTTGATTCATTTATTGTCATTCCCTAAGTTTATGTATCTATTTAATGTAATGTATCCTCTCATGTCTATAAAAGGGAATCTTGAGGAGGATTTGTTGTAGACAAACAGTCAGAATGTTCAGAGAAATAATATTGAGTTTTTGAAGAACTAGTTTTATATATTGTAATCATTCAATTCTCGTTACTTTTCTTTAATTTTACAACACATTATCAGCACGAGACTCTAGCCAACCGTTGTGTTCTTTTGAACATTGGTAAGTTATTTGTGAATCATTTCTCGACCACTGTAAGTTTTTATTCTATAAATGCTTATATCTATTTATTGGGATAAAAATCATTCTATAAATTTTTGATATGATCTATGTGATATTATATAGAGTATAATATTATCATATCAATGCGATGAATATTCTTGTATTCTATATGTTAGTTTGATTTTAAATATTTTTTTCTCATCCAATACAATTAAGCAAGGAAATGAAACATTCCTGAATGATTGCTCTAAACTAATAATTTTATTGAAAATTGAGTATTTCCCAATAAAATATCCATTGATTCTATAGGGTAGTTTAAGGTAGGGATGCAACCCGACCAACCCGGTTCATGTCTGGGCCCGATCCAACCCGGATCAAGAACAAATCAGTCGGATATGGGCCGACCCAACCCAAGATTAGAGCAGGCAAACTGCAAATCGGCTCCAGAACAATGCAAAATCCAAATCAGAATTGAGTAGTTAGCGTAGGCCAATTTTGCAAATACCAATCACCGATTCACCAGACTTGGGAACCTCTTCATTAGTATCACCTTCTCCAATCTTCGATCTTCGCAGCCATGAGAAAATTGTAAAAGACACAGGTAGCATCGAAGATCTAATATTAATACATAAAGGGGGGAAAACAAAAGGACAAGAAAGAAACCCAATTGATGTTCGAGCTTGAATGTTGTTTTGGCCATGGCGAAACCCTTGGTACCGTGACTCCTTACAAAAACAAAGCACCAAAGTATTACAAATCATTTCTAAAATACCTACCACAAAACCCAAATAAAATCAAGAAAAAAATATCGTTTGTGTAAGGCATCGGAATTTAACATAGCGAATACGAAATTAATTAGTGTTCCATAAACGAATTGAAAAGCTTATTGATTGAGTGATGAAATGGTAAAAGGACAAAAAGTCGCAATCAGAAAGAGAAAAAAAGATATATTTATAGGATAATAAAATTAAAGGGTTTTTTATTTAGGAAGGAAACTTCAGAGTTTTTGGTTTCTAATTTCTACACGAAACAAATGCTTCTACTCTTCAATATAATGGGATTGGATTGCCTGCATCACAAGCAAGCAAACAAATGCTTCAGGTACTACTGCTAAAAAAAATCAACTCATATGACATTGTTTCTACAACAGAAACAGGAATCATTGTATGTACGTACTGTAGATGCAAGACATTCTTCAAGTTGACTTTGTCACCAATCCGCCAAAGGGAGAGATTGTAAATGTAAAAATTTAGTTAGAATTAGGTGAATAAGTTGATAAATTTGTATAGGATTAGGTAACTAAAATGATAGAGTTTATCCTATCATTAAGTTGATAATTTTATATGAATGTAAATTATTTATTGATTTTATCTATAACAATATTAAGTTTATCTAATAGGTATTAAAGGTTGTTTAGATAAGTCATAAGTGGGACAATCGAGTCCCAAGGAATATGCACTTATCCAGAGAAAAGGCTGATCTAAAATCTATTACTACAGTGAAGAGTTATTGCGGGTGTCAACATTCTGTCAAGAGACGTCTTCGTGACAGATTGGTTTTAGGAATTACCCACTAAATTATAAGTAGGAAAATTGAGTTTCAACGAGTCTGAAATTATCCAGTTGAATGAAATATATATCTGATAAGAAGACTCAGGGCCAGGTGTCAGCAAATTCGTTTCCCAGCAGAGTTATCCTGTCAACAGATTCCTACTACACCTGAAAGTCCTAACAGACTGAGCCCGTCAGCAGAATCCTACTACAAATCAAACTCCTATTAGATTTGTCCCGTTAGAAGAATCCTACGACAATTGGAATTATTTTCAGATTGTTTATATAAAGGATCCTATTGGTTAGAATCTATAGAGATTCAGATCTAGATATTTTCTAGTACATATTTTGGTGAGAAATTTTCTTAGAGAATCTTCATATTGTTTCTCTCAAAGAGTGTGATCATGCTCCATATTGGAGAATTGATTAGTTGAGTTCCAACAACTGGAGTTCCAAGAGAAAAGTCAATGTTTTAAGATCGTCAGAGGCTCTAGCTGCTACTGCGGTAGAAAACAAATGGGTCATTTGTCTGGTCAAGTAAGAGTGTCAATTAACAAAGGTTTTATAATTGAGCTTTACTTGTAATTGATTTTCAAAAAATAAAATTTACTTTTCTGGATTTGGCTGTCCCGTAAGATTTTACCTTTAAAGAGTTCTTCAAAGAGTTTCCCTTCAATACCAATCTTGGTATTATGCCATTTATTTTATGTTATTGCTTAGTTATTAAATAATTGCATGATTAAACGACTAACCAATTTGTTGAGTGAATTGGTAGATATTTTCGTTGCTTTACAATACATGGGTACTTGGGTATTTTCAATTGGCATCAGAGTGTGGTTCACTCATTCGAGTGTGATCCTCTCCCCTGTTGACCATGTTGCTATATGTCCCACCACACTTTGATGGAGAAAACTATGCATATTGGAAAGTTTGTATGAAGACTTTGCTCAAATCTTTGGATGAACATGTGTGGTATACAGTTGAGCGAGGGTGGACTAAACCCAAGACAACTATTGATGCTTGGACAAGAGATGAGATCACCAACTCTAATTGGAATAGCAAATGACTTAATGCTATCTTCATGGCTATATCTCCCGATGAATTTAAAAGAATCTCAATGTGTGAGATTACTAAATAAGCATGGGATATTTTGGAGATTACACATGAGGGGACAAAGATTGTAAAAAGTTCAAAATTACAGTTGCTAACCTCAAAATTTGAAAAGATTAAGATGCTGGAAGATAAAAGTTTTAATATTTTTATGCTATACTTAACGATGTTGTGAATTCTAGATTTAATCTAGGCGAGAAGGTGGAGGATTTAAGAGTCGTAAGAAAGATCCTAAGATCTCTACTGGAAAGATTTTGCCCAAAGATGATTGCCATTGAAGAAAGTAAGGATTTAGATGCTATTAAAGTTGAATAATTGGTCGGCTCCTTACAAATATATGAGTCATCTCTTCCTCAAACAAGAAAAGATAAGTCTATTGTTTAAAAACAGTAAATGATAATCAAGATAATTTTTCTAATAAATAAAGTTTGAACGATGAGGATATAGATCTCATTGCAAGGAAAATAAGAAAATTTTTGTTTAACAACAAAGCTAGTAGAAAGCAAAAACAAGGTAAGGAATTTCCTGCAAAAAAAAATAATAATTTGAAAAATGGAATATAGAAAAATCTGAGCAAAAAGATAAAATGAATTGCTATAAATGCTCAGGTTATGGTCATATAAGAATTGAATGTCCAAACTTAAAAAAAAAATAAATGAAAAGCATTAAATATCACAATTAGTGACAATTCAGAATCTGAAAATTCAAGTTCATCATCATCTGATGAAATTCTTTTGTGGCTTTTTCTACTATTGTTAATAATTTTTCTGATATTGTGCATACAAAATCTAAAGTGAATTTGATGATAGTGACTCGGATATAGCTATTGTTGATGCTAACCATGAGTTGAGTGTACATGAAGCTTATAATGATTTATGTGAAGAAGTGGTTAAGTTGAAAAAACTCAACAAGAAGTTGTACAATAAACTCACAGTTATGGAGAATAAAAACAATTACATTTCCGAGGCACTTAAAAATTCTAAAGTTGAAATATCAAGATTGAAGGCTTAAAATGATGCACTACACAAAGAATTGAAGAGTTCTCAAGAGTGCCAACAAAAAATTGCTACTCAGAAATTAGATGAGATGTTGATTTGTCAAAAATCTAGTTGAGATAACACGGGTTGACTTCCCAAAGTATGGAACTTAAAGTCTCATCATCCGCTACCACTTCATCAAAAGGTATCACTTTTATTAAAGGAAGTCGAAATGAGGAAGCTCCAAAGAAAGCCATGTCTAAAACTCATGTTCCAAGAACCTCGCACGATAGATCAATGACAAAGAAGCCCAACCAAAGTAAGTCCAAAGATAAGTTCATTCCTACTTATCATCATTTTGGTATTCTTGGTCATATAAGGCCATATTGGTTTAACTTGAATAAAGTAAAGAAAAATGGAGGTGAAAGAAATTTAAAAAAGAAGGGAAAGACTCTAGAAAATCAAGTTGAGATGAGTCAACAAATCACCTTCATAACTTGAAAGCTTGGTGAACTAACAGAATATTGCTTTTACAATAAAGAAAAAATCATACAAAGTGGTGTTGATGAAAAGAATAGGCCAAAATTTAAAGCAAAATAGGTGGTCAAAGAAGATGTCGTGTCACATTAATTGATAGGACCACTTGCATATTTTTACATTCCTTGCAATTCATTTTATTAGTCTAAGACATGCATTTTATTTTTCTGTTTTTAGTTTGTGTTTCTATTTTCAGTTTTTAATAAGAAAAATAATATAAAAATGTTGATGGTTTGTTTCTAATTTTTTGGGAAGTGCATACTTGATATGTCAAAGTTTTAAGAACATGTGTTCTCACAAAATAAATTTTTGAACTTATTTATCTCTTTATTTTGTGCAGTTCACTTTGTGCATACTAACCCTTTCGGTCATCTTGACAAAATTCATTTACAAAGCATTGTAAGAAACTTATATGTATGCACCTTATAATTAAGTTCCATATTTATTATTGAGATGGTCATCATAAAGGGAGTCCATGTCTTGAATTGATTAATACTAGTTGAACCTAGTATAATAATAAAGAGATCTTCCCTTACCAAACACAAATAGTTGATCAATATAGAAAAAGTTGGTATTATATCATTGAAGAAAAAGACAAACACCATACGTGGAAAAAGATGAGCAACAAAAATGAACATGAAAGAGGTTGTGCAAACTAGTGTTTGAAGGAGATGCTCATATATCTAGGCCCTATCATAAAGTTTGACTATTGAGGTAAGTAACAAACTCTTTGGAGCATCTATAAGAAAAAAATATTCATGAATAATATTATCAAAAATATATTGAAGAGAAAAAGAAATAAAGAATTATTTTTTAATGTAAGTTTGCTCACTTACACACTCATATGAACTTTGACATTAATGATCTTATGAGGTGTGACCATCCATAGTGATTGTTACAAATAAGAGGGTGTACTCTATTGAATTTTTGTGAGTGACACTATGTTTGAATTAAGATGCATCTAGGCATGTTACTTGCCTCATTGCTCATATATATATAAAAATAAAAATTTTTGTTAAATTTTATTTATTATTTATTTATTTTGGTTTAAATATTGAGGTATGAGTCAGTATTGGGAGCTTTTTTTGCATTTGATGCATAAGTCCTAGTGGTGGGTCTCTGTTTTGCTTCTAAGTCTCCGGGAGACTCTATCGAGTAACCCATGCATGGTAATAATCACTTAAGTGACTTAAGTGTTTAAGCCGCACATGAGTACATGCCCAGGACTTACTTTCGATATTATTTCCTTTTCACTTGCAAGAACTCATCCAGATACACTGCACTCTCCATTCTCAATGCCTAGCCATATACCACTTCACACTTATCAGTTTCGTGCTTCTCGTGATTAAGACATATTTATGGAGATTGGGTTGTTGATTTTAGTTATGTGAAGTTAGGATTTTGGTTGGGTTGAGTAGACATTTACACATATGATTACATGGATCTATATTATGTATGTATTGAGGATGATTTTGGTGGGTTATGGGGATTATTCATGTCGGTTTTAAACTAATGCCCACCAAGTGTTTGTTTTTATGTCTCAATCAAGCTACTTCATTCATTTTGTCATGATTTTACTTACATTCATGCTCATACATCAGGTGCATTTAATCCATGAAAAGTTGAGACACATAGGAGTTGTTTATCATGTCTTTCTTAGTGTCTTCATCTCGGCTCACATAAGTGGTATTTATTATCTTATGAGTCTTGTCTAATTAGTGACAAAAATGAAGAGATTTAAATGTGTTGTTGAAGGGGAGTTGAACAAGCTAAAGGAGAGTTGAATGAGTAAGTAAAGTAAGTGTTTTACTTAAAAAAAAAATAGGGGGAGGGAGAGAGAGAGAGATTGAGGGGGAGCAGCAGAATATTAAAGAAGAAAACTATATACTTGAAGGAGAACAACAAAATATTGAGAGGGAGAACTAAGTACTGAACATGGTTATTAATGATGTCTAAGAACACTATTTTAGTAGGTTTAGATTACGTCTAACCTTTGATTTTGTTGAGACTAATTTCAAAAAGTGATCTATGTCATTTCTTCTCATTACTGTATTAAGATTTTCTTCACGAGATCTTGGTCTGCTGGTTATTTTTGTCTCGGGTACACTCTACATTTATCAAGTTGGTTTTGTCACCAATCCGCCAAATGGGAGATTGTAGATGCAAGACATTCCTCAAGTTGACTTTGTCACCAAGCCACCAAAGGGGGAGATTGTAGATGTAAAAGTTTGGCTAGGACTAGGTGACTAAGTTTATAAGTTTTTATAGGATTAGGTGACTAAAATGATAGAGTTTATCCTATCATTAAGTTGGTAAGTTTGGATGAATGCAAATTATTTATCGACTTTATTTATAACAATATTAAGTTTATCTAATAGGTATTAGTGGTTGTTTAGATAAGTCATAAGTGGAAAAATTGAATCCCAAAGAATTTGCACTTATCCAGAGAAGAGGCTAATCTGAAATCTGTTACTGCAGTGAAAAATTATCATAGGTGTCAGCATTCTGTCAAGAGACATCTTCGCGAGATATTGGTTTTAGGAATTACCCACCAAATTATAAATAGGAAAATCTAGTTTTAATGAGTCATAAATTATCTAATTGAATGAAATATATATCTGATAAGAAGACTCAGTACCAGGTGTCAGCAGAATCGTTTCCCGGGAGAGGTCTCCTGTCAACATATTCCTACTACACCTGAAAGTCCTAACAGACTCAGCCCATCAGTAGAATCCTACTACAGATCAAACTCTTATCAGATTTGTTCCATCAGTAGAATTCTACTGCAATTAGAATTAATTTCCAGATTTTTTATTTAAGGGATCCTATTGGTTAGGATCTGTAGAAATTCAGATCTAGATATTGTCTAAAGCATTTTCCAGTGCATATTTTGGCGAGAAAATTCCTTAGAAAATTTTCATATTGTATCTCTCAAAGAGTGTGATCGTGCTCTATGTTGGAGAATTGATTGGCCGAGTTCAGCCACTGGAGTTCCAGGAGAAAAGTCAATATTTGAAAATCGTCAGAGATTCTGGCTACTACTGCGGTAGAAGACAAATGGGTCATTTGTCTAGTCAAGTAAGAATGTCAATTGACAAATGTTTTGTAATTGAGTTTTACTTGTAATTGATTTTCAAATAACAAAATTGACTTTTCTGGGTTTGGCTACCCTATAAGGTTTTACCTTTAAAGAGTTCTTTAAAGGTTTTCCATTCGATACCAATTTTGGTGTTATGCAATTTATTTTATGTTATTGCTTAATTATTAAATAATTGCATGATTAAATGACTAACCAATTTATTGAGTGAATTGATAGATATTTTCGCTGCATTACAATACATGGGTACTTAGGCATTTTCACGGTACTACTATTGTTGTCGTTTTCAAGTTCTATGAAGTCTCCTTAAAATGGGGAGGGATGGCTAGGGTTTGAGATCCTTAAAACGTGTAGTCAGTTTCATTGGGTTCGACCGACAAGTTACTTCAATCTGCTTTCTTTGGCCAGGTTGAGTCGGGTCGCACGGATGGAAGGGCCGAGTCCTAGAGTTTTCTGCACAAGCCCACTTTAAGGATGTAATACATGAGCTAGAAGACCGTGATTCACCCAAAAGCTTGTTATGATTAGATACACATTAAGTTGTACATTTGAAATTTTGTAGAGAAACAGAAGCGCCCACTAATGATAATATGTTTGAAATGAAACATATAACATATTCACGTTACGAATGTACTCCTACAATAGCAATATCGAGTGCAAATGTTCACTAAGTATTTGAACTAATATCGTGTTTACTAGTGGCTGAATAAAACGAGCTGTTTATAAAAAATCATCAGTCTCATCCAATCGGCTCTATTTCATTTCCTGAAGCAAATGAAATCCCTTTTCATCCAAAGAATCCATGATCGGAGACGTGGACTTGATAAAAAAAAAAAAAAAAACTATCTAGATCATGGAGCATGCACTCAAGATTTCTCAAAGAAAAGTGTTTCTTACCACCAAAAGTGGAACCACACAATGACAAAGCAAGATGAAAAAAAAAGACTTGTATAATAAATCTATAAATAAATATGAAGCTAAATATCACTAGTTTGGTATGAAATGGCATTGGTTACGTACTTGTCCGTCTAAACATTTGGTGAACCTATATCAAGCATCTATGAAGGAAAAAAAATGGTCAAAATGAATTTTGCTGACCACAAAAATCCAGAAGATCATCTAACTTATTTTGATAATCTAAATATGATGGTCCTAATTCCTCTCGATATTTCTGATTGCTTTGTAAATCCAAACATAAGAAATTCAAAGAGGATGATAATGAGCTCTTGAAGAGCTAAGTTTACATTTCTATCTTCCAAATCTCCTGAAGAGGAAATAATATTTTAATTAGTAATACATGTGACCATGACAATTAATTTAATTTCTTTATTACCTTATGTTTGAGTTGTTATATCCTAATACATCTTGTTATATTTTCTTTTGCATTAATAAAGTTTTATACATATTTTTGTTTATAAAGAGACAAGTCTTTTTATGCATTGATGAATTCGAAGATGATTTGTAAAGATATATGTTTGGTAGACAGTTGTACAACACACAATTCTCAAAGATAAGAAATATTTCTAATATTTGACATTATATAAAGTAAACGTTAATACAATATCTAGGTCTTCAAACCTAATTGAAGACTCTAGAAGAGTCGACATCTTATTGCCAAAAGGAACAAAGTTTTCTATTGATGATGTGTTGTATTCTTCGAAGTCTAGAAGAAATTTATTAAATTTTAAAGATATTTGTTATAATAGTTATCATGTTAAAATCACGAATGAAAGCAGTGATGAATACGTTTAAATTAAAACAATAAATTTGGATCAGAATATTATATTTGAAAAACTGTCATATTTCTCTTTTGGGTTATATTATACAACATTGAAAATAATTGAATCACATGTTGTAATGCACTAGAAGTACTCTAATCCAAAAATATTTATACTTTGGTATGATTGTCTTGGTCATATGAACATCCTTTAAAGAACCAGAAGATTCTTTTATCAAATAATTATTCATATGTAATATGTTCCAAATAAAAGCTAATTGTTAGAATATCTCATTCCAAGGTAATTATTGAATCTCCATCATTTTTACAAAGAATTCATGATGATTTATGTGGCCTATACATCCACCACGTGGGTCATTTAGATATTTTATGGTTTTAATATATGCATAAACTAGATAGTCATATATTTGTCTACTTTCTACTCAAAATGTTGTATATGCTAGACTTCTTGCACAAATTATTAGATTACGGACTCAATTTTCTGATTATCCAATTCAGCTATTCGATTGGATAATGTAGGAGAATTAAATTTAAAGTTTTTTATGATGATTGCATGTCAGTTAGGATTAATATTGATTATTTTGTTGCTCATATAGATACTTATAATGGTTTAGCTGAGTCATTTATTAAACATCTGTAATTAATTGCTAGATCATTACTTCTGAAAATAAAACTATCTGTCTTTACATGGAGACATACAATTTTGCGTGCTACATGATTATTTCGAATAAGATCAACTGTCTATAATAAATATTCTCTATTGTAACTTGCATTTGACCAACCATCAAACATTTTTCATCCTCGCATTTTTTATTGTGATGTTTATGTTCCAATTGCACATCTCTAACGCACTAAGATGAGTTTTTAAAATAAACTTCGACTTTATGTTGGTTTTGATT
Organism: Pterocarya stenoptera; assembly: GCA_003123785.1. Lineage (NCBI taxonomy): Eukaryota > Viridiplantae > Streptophyta > Magnoliopsida > Fagales > Juglandaceae > Pterocarya > Pterocarya stenoptera. Next base: position 166,658 of record QEOT01124197.1, on the reverse strand, counting down.
CTCCCTCTATCATTAGATATCTCGAGCCCTTAACTGGAGATTTTAAGGCTTGCTTTGAAGATTGTGTTTTCGATGAAATAGTCTTTCTACCATTAAGGGGGAAAACGTTGTGAGAAGCATAAAAGCAAATAACATGTAACACTTTGACGCGATCTCATCATGATCCACGTACAAATTAATGTGAACTAGAAATTCAAAGGATTATTCATTTGCAAACTATTGTAAATTAATTATCGAATGTTTTTACTGACAATAAGAAAATAATAAATTATTCCAACTGCAAATACTCCAGCAAAGATTGATATCACGATAGGACAATCAAATAATGCAATAGTTAATGAGTCTAAAATAATCCTAAAGCGTGGAAGACCTATTGGTATAAAATATAACACTCCCTAAAAGATAAAAATACAAAGAAAAGAAATCAGTACTCTTGAAGAGGTCGTACCCACAAAACGGGCAACAAGAGTTATAGATCCATCCAATCTTTCTGTCTTTCTATACAAAATTCTCCCAGAACATAATTCCTTGAAGTGGAATCCCCTGAAGAAGAATCTCCTGAAGAGTTGTTTCCTTAAAAGAAAATGTACCTTAAAATAACGAGATCTCAAAATATTATATAAGTACTAGAGAATTATTTGATAAAAATAAAATTGTTGTTGACAATATATTTTCATTTCAAATTGTTTTTGATATCACCAAAAGTGATAATGAAAATAAATAAAATCGTTGATGAATGTCGACATAGAAATGATTGACCAAAAAGTAAAGAATCAATTCATGCAGAATTGATGTTACTAGCAAAACATGAAGTATTTGGACATGTAGTCCAAACACCTAAGAGTGTGATGCCTGTTAGATATAAGTCAGTATTTGTATGTAAATATAATGAGAAAATTAAAATTGTGATATACAAAGCATGACTTGTTGCGTAAGATTTCTTTTTAACCTGTATTGATTATGAAGAAACGTATTTCCCTATAGTGGATGCAATTATATTAAGATTTTTTATTACCTTTGTAGTCATAGAAAGTTTGGATATACATTTAATGGATGCTGTTACAATATATTTATATGGATCACTAAATAATGATATTTCTATAAAAATTCCTGAAGGATATAAAATGCATGAAGCATATAATTCATTGTCATGAAGTATTTATTCTATCAAACTACAAAGATCATATATGGATTAAAGCAATCTAGACACATGTGGTATAATCGTTTACTTGAATGTTTAATAAATAAAAAATGAGAATAATCCAATTTACCTATGTGTTTTCATAAAAAGAAAATTTCAAATTTGCTATTATTGCAGTATATGTAAATTATTTAAATCTGGTTAAAACTGTAGAAGAGGTGATAAAAGTTGCAAATTATTTTTTTTAAAAAATGTTTGAAATGAAAGACATTGGAAAAACAAATTTTGTCTTAGGATATGTTTGGGGCAAAGATGAGATTTCTCATCTCTATCTCTATCTCATCTCATTATTACAACTTTTTCAAATTTCTATATAAAATATAATAAACAATTTAACTTTTTTAAATCTCAATATAAATTTTTCAAATTTTAATATTTTAAATTAATATTTTAAACTTTTATCTTAACACTATTCATAAAATTTTCAAAATTTCTCATCTTATCTTACCTACCAAGCATAACCTTAGTCTGCAAATTGAGCACTTTTTAAATGGAGTTATTTTCCATCAGTCAATATATCCAAAAGAAGTCCTGAAGCACTTTTACATGGACAAACCTCATCATTTGAATATTCCAATAGTTGTCCAATCACTTGATGTAAAAAAAGATTAATTTCGCCCTCGAGAAGATTATAAAGAAATTCTTAGTCCTAAAGCACCATATCTTAAGTACAATTGGTGTTTTGATGTATCTTATAATTTGCACACGACCAGATATTGCATTCTCAATTAACTTACTAGCAAGATATAATTTTGCATCAACTCAAAGGCAAATAAAATGTGGTCAAACATATTCTACATTACCTTCGTAGAATGGTTGACATGAGATTGTTTAATCCAAAATGATCAAATCTTCAATTAGTTGGTTATGCTGACTTGGATTACCTTTCTCATCCACATAAAGAAAGATCACAAATAGGATACATGTTCACTTGAGGACGTACATCTATTTCATGGATGTTAAGCAATCATTAGGTGCTACTTCTTTCAACAATTCAGAGATTATTACAATACATGAAGCAAGCAAGGAATATATTTGGTTAAGATCAGTAATTTAACACATTTAAGATAAGTGTGAATTATCCACAAATCAAGATAGGCTATATCAAAGGTGATAGAACCAAGCATATTTCACCAAAGTTATTTTACACACGAGTTCTAAAAGAACGGTGATATTGATGTCAAGCAAATACGATCATGTGAAAACTTGATAGATCTATTCACTAAAACATTACCAACTGCAACATTTAAAAAGTTAATATATGACATTGAAATACATCAACTCAAAAATCTTTTATTGTAAACAATGAAGCTCTATATACTTTTGAGGGAGAGAAAATGATCATACATAATATACTCTTTTTCCTTTACTAAGATTTTTTCCCCACTAGGTTTTCCTTTATAAGATTTTAACAAAACAATCCTAAAGCATTTCAAGGTATACAAGAATATTGTACTCTTTTCCCTTCGCTATTGGTTTTTTTCTCATCGGTCTTTTCCTTGGCAATGTTTTAATGAGGCATTGTCTATATGTATGGTCATCCAAGGGGGAGTGTTGTAAATACATGAATGTAGTAAAATACATTCCATGTATTGATAGATGACCATTAAAATTCTAACACATTCATGTATTCATATTTTCAACGTTCATGTATTCTCTTAATTCATATATTGTCATTCCCTAAGTTCATATATCTATTTAATGTAATACATCCTTACATGTCTATAAAAGGGAGTTTTAAGGAGGATTTGTTGTAGACAGACAGTAAGAATGTTAACAGAAATAATATTGAGTTCCTAAAAAAGTAATTTCATATATTGTAATCATTCAATTCTCTTGTTACTTTTCTTTAGTTTTATATCAATTACATTATAAGATAGGATAATTTTTTATTTAATTTTAATATGAAACACAAAAATACAAAGATCTCTATTTAACATAAAGAATAACTTAAATAGAAAAGTTGTAGCCCTTCTCACTGGCCTGAAATCAGCCACAATTTCGACCTAAACACCAACATTAATCGAACAAAGACTCCAAATTTGATTTTCACTGGAAGAGGAGGAGAAGGAGGAGGGTCTCCCTCTCATTCCCTCATTTCTTCATCTATCCACTTTATCTATCAATGTAGTTCTCTTTTCTTAGTTTATTTTATTTTCTTCAAGATTAAAAAAGATAGGTCGGCAATTTTCTAAAGACGCGCAATACAAGAAGACTCCCAGGCTGCAAATCTTTCGGAGGATAGTAGCAGTTTTGTGAAAGAGGAATTCTATTTATCAATCACTATTTACTCTCACACCCCACATCTACAGTTTTTTCATAGAGAATGGGGGTATTTTTCATAGGGTGTAAGATATGGAGTAATAAATAGTGGCTAATGAGAAGAATTTTTCTTTGTGAAAATCATCGCACGTGGTCTTCACGTGTCACCCCTTCTGACAACTTTTCTCACCACACACTCTGGATCACCGAAATCGCTACATCAAATCTTTCAAATCTGACTTTTGTAGTTGAAAAGAAACAAGTATTCTGTCTTCACACGCAGTCATAAATTCTGAAATCTACCGAAATTGGTCCAAATTGTAATACGTCTTTTTCCGCATCTATCTTACTGTTTTCCTTATTGTTTAGTAAAAATAAAAATAAAAATAAAAAAGAGTTCGTCTATTGGACGTTTGTCTGAAGAGATTGAGTCATCTCTTTCTATGAAGAATAAGGTTGAGTCTCTATTTAGGCAAAGTATTATCTCTTATACGTTTGTCTGTAAAGAGTATCAACAGTAGTAAAAATCAGACCAGTTAAAAAAAGAAAATAATGTATACTAGTGGAGCTCCAAATATACTAATTAGTTTATGAGGTAAGGATTGGTATGTATATATCCTTGTATGTATCTGGTCATGGATGCAAGTTTCTCTAATAAATAATTGATGACAATTTCTATTAAAAAAAATAACCTAAATAACTAAATATGAGTTAATACCTGAATGATACACACACAATTTTTTTACAATATTTTTTATAATTATGTTTTATATAGAGGATATTTATATAAAGTAATATTATATTTTTATAAATTATAACATTTATTTACAATATAACTGCATAAATGATTTTAAAAATAATTTAATACTATCTTTTTCTTTATTTCTTGTGATGACGTGTTTTACTTTTACCAACAATTTTGACTTGATCATATATCAATATCACCGTCACTAGCGACAAGTCTTTAATCACCGTCACTAGCGACAAGTCTTTAATCGCCGCCGAAGATCATCAATGACGCACTTTTTTGTTTTTCTGTTCCTTCCTTTTGTCTCATATAATATCCTTTGACTAACAAATTTCTAAATGTCCATTAATCGGATTTAATCCACAATGCTTTCACAGTTTTAACTTCTTTTTAGGTGGTGCTCTCACGTGCCGCCACAAACTTTATCCACCAATACAAACATTTCCTATTAACTCCTTCGTTCAAGTTTAAATCTAAACATTATACACCTCTACATTGTCTACTTCCACCCTTTTTTTTAAGGTCCAAATAAATGTTTATTTTGTTTTCATCTTTGAGATGAATGATCATTTAACTCAGAAAAGATAATAAGTATTTTTAAGTTTAAATCCTAACCCTATCCTATTGTACAATTAAAATGTAAATTTATATCTTAAAGGAGAAAGGAGAAGGAAAATAAATAAATAAAAAAGAAAAAAAAGAAGATGATTATAGAAGCAGACCGAGAGAGAGAGAGAGAAATGTGCTTAATATATATATATATAAGAAAACCTGGAGATCAAATGGTCTGGTCTCTTGCCATAACCAGCCCTCCAATCTCATTCCGTTATGTCAGCATGTTATGTGACTAATTATACATTTATCTACACCAGATCTTATCTCTTATCCAAACTCCTCACTCATACGTGCATCAGGACTTGTAGATTTTATTTTTAAATTGAAAAAGATTCACACGTCAAAAAAGAGCTTCACTCACTTTTTTAAAATTTTAAATAAAACTTCATCTTTTTTTATAATTGTCAAAGACAACATTATTTACTTTTTAAAATTTTCAAACAAAACATACACATGTGAAAGATGATCTTTCAAAAATTTAAAATTCAAACTTTTTCTTATATCATGCGTATGTAAAAAATGACAATCAATCATCTTTTAAAAATTCAAATTTCAAATTTTTAATTTTCAAATATGTCATGTATATGTGGAAAATACAATTTGATGTTTTATAAGAAAAGATTAAGGATGATTTGGATTCAAAACTCACTTCAACTCATCTCAACTCAGAATTACCATATAAAATATAATAAACAATACAATTTTTTCAAATCTTAAAATAATAATAATATTAAAAAAAATTAATCAATTGCTTTCCATGCTATTATGTTATAGGATCTTTTATCTTACGTATAGCCAATCCATTGGTGTGTTGTTTTTCACCCAATAGTAACAATGTCTCATTCTTTTTAAAAATAAATGGAGTCTATTATTAGAATTTTTTTTTGACATAAATTTTATATTTACTCACTAGTAAAAAATATATATAACACTTACGGATTTTATAACAATAAATATTATTTTTATTACAAATAACACTATCACGTGGATCTCCATTGTTCAAATAATTGAACTGATAACAAAAATAATCAGGCACGGTCCATTGCAATTGTAAGTTGCTTCCAAAACTGACACGTCATTTCTGCCGACAGGTCAAACTGCCATGACAGCTGTGGCGGGAACTGGGGACAACTGAAGATAAATGGACATAGAGCGGAGTTTACTTGAATGCCCTCCCTCCTTTTTTTCCTAGAAGTTCTGCGAAGTCCATCTCTTTTCCCCCAAATGACAAACAGATCCTGATCAGTGATCACCAAGACTCTTTCCACAAACAGCCTCGTTTGTTTTTTTAGAAATTTCTCAATTTAATTCATCACATCTCATTTAGTTTTTATAATATTTTTAAATTTTTATACAAAATAAAAATAAATAATTTAATTTTTTTTAATTTTAAAATAAAAATAATATTAAAATATATATATTTTAATAATATTTTTTTAATTTTTAATTTTTTTTAATTTTTAATTTTAATCTCAATTTACCTTACCTCATTTCACATTTTATACGAAAAAAATCAAACAGGCCTTGCTCCCTCCATGCACGCGTCAAGATTTGTTCATTTGGGCTTTTCGTCAATCACGTGGACGACTCCCACGATATTTATAGACTGCAATATCTGTTGAAACACGTAAATTGAATATCCTTCTTCAACAACATCGTTAACCTCGTTTTCAGCCAACACCCATAAATGCTCAGATAAAATTCCTCAATTGAAAGGTTAAGTTTTTTTTTTTTCCTAATTTCAAATCTGTCCAAAATGTCACTTTCTTTATAAAGAATCAATCACCCATGCATTTCAGTCTAATCTGACGCAGAAAAAAACCCTAGTTTGAAAGCACTCAGAGGGGAAGAACGAAAAGAAAAAATCTTAGTCCAAATTCCAAAATGGCCTATCAAATCAAACGCGCAAGGCAGTGGTCTTGATTTTTGACAAAAACTAAAAATTGATTTTGACCCACGTATTATGCAGCACCATGGTACATCCTTAGGTTCATCTGAATACATAGTTAAGATAAAATAAAATATTTTAAATAATAATTGAATAAATATTATTAAAATATATTTTTTAATATTATTTTTATTTTAAAATTTAAAAAAATTGAATTATTTATTATATTTTTGTATAAAAATTTAAAAAAATTATAATAATTAAAATTAGATGATATGAAAGTTTTATGTAAGTAAACGGAGCTTTAATTTCCCTCACCACCACAAGTTACCACTGATGCTGTTCTAATTATGGATGTATCTTTGGCAATAATAATGGATTAGTCTACTAATTACCAAAACACCAATATTGGTCTTACTGATTATTAAGAGAGATGTTATAATCACGATCAGATTTTATAAAAATAAATTCATAAACTGACGTTATTTTATATAATATGTTAAATTTATTTTATTATAAAAATAACTTACAAACTTACGTACCACGTCAAACTCTACCAATCTACAGATTTATTTTTGTGAAATTACTCTTTTGGTTAAAGTATTTCTCAATTACTAATGATTCAGTACTGTGCAAAAGCCGAAATGGGCAATGGGCATTGGAAAAGTCCACAAAGGAGATGCGAAAACACTCGCAGAAACGGCAGCAGTATATGCAACAAAAGCTCCATTAAAATAAGATCAGAAAGGCCAGCACGTTCATGACAGAAGCCATTACACCAAAGTTTGTTGGCTGTTGAGATACACATAGAAATCGAGTCTTGGAGATTTTAAAGCAAATCAGTGTCTTTTCATGGAAAGACGGCAAAGGACACTTTCTTTGACCGCCTCTCTCGGTCTCTCTGTCCCTCTCTCTAAACCTCCATTAACTCATTATGTATGGAGAAATATTATAACTATAAGAGAATTCGATAAATTGTAAAATTATTTTTATTATAATATATATCTAAAAAATCACGTAAAATCACATTAATTTATCAAATTACTTTATATAATCTCTTTCTAAGATGGTACGGTAGGATTACTTTGTGAAATCACATAATCTCCTTGTACCGTAGCACTTCCCTTGTGCATATATGTTGTGCAAGATCGTATGGTCCGTACAAGCGGGCCGGGGAGATGGGAACGCGATATTTTTTTCAGGGTTCGGGGTTCCACTGACCCGTCCTCTAGGGGGGGTGGGGATACCCAGAATAGCAATCTTTGAATTCATCAAATCACTCGTGATGTTGAACAAAGAAAAAACTGCGCGATTCGTTGAATCGCACGTATAAATATTTTTCTAGTTGTTGACGCGTATTTGAAGGTTAAGTGGAAATTTTGTTTCCTTGCAAGGTATATATATAAGCCAGGCAAAGTGAGAACTAGTCAGTCATACTCATCTTGGTTTGTACTTTTGGTGGAGGATTGCTTGTAGAACTTGGTAGGAACGAACAGAAAAAGGACCATCTTTGATACCTAATATAGCAGGTAGGTTTATAATTAATCTTTCCTAGTTTCGTTAATCATTCATGGTGGATTTTCATCCCTGTTTTCGTTTTGGTACAAGAGCAGCAGTTTTGCCTCTCTCTTTTCTCTCGGTTTTTTATCTGGACTTCTTGCATATCTTGAATTTCTTGATAATTTGAGCAGGTTCTCACTTGCTTTCCCACAAATTGAGTTTCTTGGTGTCTGAAAACCAATGGGTTTGGCCTACAATATCAGTGTGACTTCCAAAGATGGAGGGGGGACATTGAGAACAGATAGCTTTAAGAAAACCGATTCAGAAACCAGGACCCGGTCAAATGGTTGTAACAAGAAGAAAACCAATCATTTAAGCCGCTTGAGCGATTGCAAACCGGAAAATGTTGTGCTTGAAAAGGTTCTTTCATTCAAGGATCTAGTTCAACACATGGACAACGTAGATTCAAATGGTCTTAATTTCAATGTTTTGAAACACAAACGAATTCCCACACTTTATCTGCCTGAAACAACGGTGTTTTCTTCGCCTAGACCCGTAAGTGAGCTTGATGCTGCTGCGGTTAAGCTCCAAAAGGTCTACAAGAGTTACCGGACCCGAAGAAACCTTGCAGATTGTGCAGTGGTGGTGGAGGAGTTATGGTTAGTCTCTTAGAATTTATCTAAGCATTTGATTTGTTTTTATTTACCTGAATTTTGAGTGAATGGTTAGATGAACCGGTCATTTGACATAATGTAGGTGGAAAGCATTGGACTTTGCGGTTCTGAAGCGGAGTTCTGTGTCATTCTTCAATGTTGAGAAACAAGAAACTGCTGTTTCAAGGTGGGCAAGGGCAGGAACTAGAGCAGCCAAGGTACATAACAGTACAAACCATGAGAATTTCAAGCTTCAACATAGCCTTTTTTTTTTATGCATTCTTCTTTCCCTATATTAATTAGAATTAATGATTGTATGTATATAGGTGGGAAAGGGATTGTCCAAGGATGAGAAGGCTCAAAAACTAGCCCAGCAACACTGGCTTGAAGCTGTGAGTTCTCTAACCTTTTTAGATGCTTTTTACCAAAATTCACAATGCAATTATGTGGTCATGATATTAGTTTTTGCTTGATGATATATCAAGCAAATAAAAATTGAAAAGTTTCATTGAAACTTAGGTACATTACTGTTGTCAAAATTGACTTTGAACTCTCCCCATGACATTTCTTTTCTGTTTGAGAATCAATTCAAAGAAGGGTTGCAGTAAACATTATACGGCTATGGCCTTGTATCTTAGGAAATTTTGGCTGGAGAGCCACTGGTCTAAATCTAATCAGTCTTCCATCTTTTATCTACAGATTGACCCACGCCATCGGTATGGACACAATCTCCAGTTGTACTATGATATCTGGTATGCAAGCGAGAGCACTCAGCCTTTCTTCTTTTGGTATGTATTTCTTTCAGAATTTCTTCTTTCTTTTTGCTCGGTTTGGTTGAAAGTGGTGACTAGTGGGAAAAAAAAAGATAGATTGGAATCTCATGTTTTGTTTAGCATGCTCAACTTGTTTTGTGATTTCAACATATTTCAGTTGCTTGCATACAATCCCTTGGAAAAGAAACCTATAGAATAACAAAATTTTCATCATTTTGATGTTGTCTTTCTCGGCCTCCAAAAGGAGCACATGGGATCAATCTATCTATTAACTTTTGCTTTCTGAAATGAAGGTTGGACGTTGGAGGTGGCAAAGAAATAAATATCGAAAAATGTGCCAGGAATGTTCTGCAACGCCAATGCATCAAGTATCTTGGACCTGTAAGTAATATTTCTGTCGAACAATCCTGTAATCTTATTCTCCAAGATATATTCAAAATGCCTGCTGCATACATAGACATGTCAGATCAAACAAAACATGTATCTGATGTATGCTTGCAATGTGTTTTTGATGTTGGCATATCAGAAAGAAAGAGAAGCATATGAAGTAATAGTTGAAAATGGGAAGCTTCTGTATAGACAGAGTGGACTTCTTCTGGAAACCGTGGAAGGCTCTAAGTGGATATTCGTTCTCAGCACAACAAGAGCTTTGTATGTGGGTCAGAAGAAAAAAGGCATGTTTCAGCATTCGAGCTTCCTCGCCGGGGGTGCCACAACAGCAGCCGGAAGATTAGTCGCCCACGATGGCGTTCTTGAGGTAAATTTTCATGCATGCATATTGCATATAGAGGAATGTTGTTATTCATCGTGAAATTTCATTATCTTCAATGGTTGTTATGTTATATTCTAATCGCTTGACTTATGAAACTATTATTTTAGGCTATTTGGCCATATAGTGGTCATTATCTCCCTACAGAAGAGAACTTCAGAGAATTCATTAGCTTCCTTGAAGAGAACCATGTTGACCTTACAAATGTGAAGGTACTACATATAGATATACACAATATACATACATATAAATATATATATTCATGTATTTTTACCTCCTTTTTTTATATAAGAAATAGACTTCATTTCATTCTATAAAGGAAATTACATCTGTGACTCAAGTTACAAGCCAAACTAACATCTATTGTAAGTTTCCCTGTACACAAATAAGTTTATGACGGGTATTGTCTTAACTTCTAGAAACTCTCAAAAAGAGAGTATCATTTTTTTATATAAAACAGAGATAAAACAACCCGCAACCAAATTCCATCCTTGAAAAGGACTTCATTTATTTTTACCCTTATCAAACACATAATTGGTACAAAATAACTGATTATGATCTTCATTTGCAGAGGTGTGCCATTGATGATGACAGACTCTCATATACGGTCACTGGTGAAGAGTCAAACCCAGAACCAATAATGGGTTATGCTAAATCTATGCGACCCTACGATTCAAATACAATCTCGACAAAGGAGATCACTCTCACAACTGCTCATCGACCAGAAAATAAGAATGCTAATGATGCTAATGCATTAGGCTCACAGCCAGTGTTTTGCTCGCCCAAGCCCTCACCTAGCAAGTGGGCTACAGGGGCTGGACCTCGCATTGGGTGCGTCCGGGATTACCCTACAGATCTTCAATTCAAAGCATTGGAACAACTTAACCTATCGCCAAAGCTGCCTTCTGGGCCGTTTTGTAACTACGGCCCAATTCCCTCTCCACGGCCCAGCCCAAAGATGAGGTTGTCCCCTATTGCATGCATGAGTCCCAGGACCCGTATTCCTGCAGCCAACTAAGCCAATTCACCAAAGGGGAAGAAAAGGACAAGAGTAAGGATGTTAGATTCAGTTGTAGGGTGTATAAGTTCCACACACTCTCAAAAAATTGAGACTCATGAAAAAAATTCAATTTTTAATGATGGGTCTCACTTTTTTTTTAAGGAAGTGTGCATGATTTACACGTTCTAAGACTATATCTAGAATTACTAAAAAATAATCAAGCAGTAATATTAACATTTGTGGCTCCAAAGACAACTTCTAGTGCTAACAATTCAAGCAAATGAGGAGACTAAGCGGCCACCTCTTTTTTTTTTTTTTTTTTTGTTAATGTATAATGTTATTTATTTATTCATGTAATTCATGGTTTCATTTTTATTTTATTTTTTTGACATGTCTTAAGTGGGTCAAATAGGTATTTTATCCTCCCAATCTTGGCTCTTGTATATTGGGTTGGTGTTTCATTGATTTTTCTTGTAAAAACACAAATTGGAGGAAATAAAAGTACACATCTCAAGGAAAAGATTTTCTATTTACAAGCTTATATATTCACACAGTTAGCATATTAATGATATTTAATATATTTAATATTCATATATACAAAATCTTTAAATTATATATACAAAATAGTGATATTCAATATTTTTAGTAATTATAATAAATTTCATATTTAAATACCAATTTGGTAAGAGAATTGCTACATACACAAAAATATTTTTTTTAAAAGATGACGGTACCCCAATTTTGTTGATAACCCTCACTTATAGTGGAGGAAAACCGTAGTTACAACCAAAATACTTGGAGTGCTACATATAATCAAGGAAATCCAAACCTAGGTATAAAAAAAATGCAAGACCTAAAGCAAACCCACTGCACAATATATAAAATATTAACAACAAAAATATAATAAAAACAAAACCAAAATAACATAACATACTTACAAGAAAAAACAAGATAAGAAATTTGTAGCATACAATTATCGCTAGCGAAGTACATGTAAACCTGCTTGATCCATGTGAATAGCTCCCAAAACGTCCATTGGAAGACTATTTTTATTATTAAAGAATAAGTCCATACCTTTAGTGTCTAGTTTGGCTAATCTATAAGCAACAACGTGGTTCATTTCCCTAAATGAATGGTAAAGCCTCACCACCCTCGAGCAAGCCATCAATCTTGCCTCGTTCCAATATCTCTGACTCTGATAAGGAATTTGCCCATCTTTCTCCCACCAATTAACCACAAGCTTCAAATTAGATTCAACCTCGATATGAGTTATATTCATCTGAGCACATAATCTAAGACCATCTGAAAATGGCTCTAATCTCTACAACATTATTAGAGTTTATACTATAGAATCTGACAAATGCAAAAATCATTTGACTATCCACATGTTGAAGAATACCACCACCTCCACTTCTGCCTAAATTACCAAGACTGCTTCCATCAACATTAAGTTTAGCAAAGCTCTTTATTGGGCGCATCCACTTTAAAATCTGAAGATTCTTTCACGTACATGCATCTTCATAAGTCCTAGTTGCTGTAAAATCACACCATTTGAGCATTTGATGATGGGCTTATGCATTTTGGTGTGGATAATTTGAGCCAACAGATTCTTGACTTTATAAACGACTTGCTCCCTTGTTTTAATAATCCTCTCAATACGAACTTAACATCTATATAACCATAGGAACCAACTTATTAAAGAGGGAAGAACATCAATCACTACATTAATTTGTGATACCTCCCGAGCCTTGGATATCCATTGTTGGATTTTACCACCCCATGTACGAGTTGGCCGAAATTTTAAACCCAGCACTTCCTAATAAAAGCTCCAAACAAAAGTTGGAATCTCCCACAAAAGAGGCGAGTGATTAAAGATTCACAACCACCTACTTTACAACATTTACATTTGGAGGCCATAGATATATGCAGCTTCATAATATTTTGGTCAAAAGGTAAATCATTATACATAATTTTCCACATAAACGTAGATATTTTAGTCAGAACTAATCTATGCCAAATCCATTTAGGCCAAAAGGTTTGTCCTTAGTTTCATAATTATAATGCCAAGTTGAAGATGTAGAGAAATTACTTATAAATTGATATGGTTTCACATATACAAAGAAATGATATAAAAATAAATGTATAAATTGATGTAGTTTTATGAGATCCATTAAATCTATTTTACAGTAAAAATCATTTTACAATCTGATCCACCACATTAACCTACGTCAATTTATTGACAAATTCAGATTTTTCTTTTCATTTTCTTTAAGACAATGTTAGGATGACTGCCAAATATGCACATTAGTATAAATGAGTTTATTTATTTATTTTTTAATTATTTTTTAAATATCTTCAATCGTTAAAAAAAAATCTAATAGACTAATAGTCATTTTTTTATCATTAAAAATATATATATATATATATAGTGAGTAGGCCTATTTAATGAACATAATTAATAATTATACTATAATTTCCTTTTTCTTTTACGAAACGAGAGTTCAATAATATCAACTACTTAAGTGGAGATAGAGCTGAATCCTGACCACCACCATCAATCATGCAGATGCAGTGAAGAATCAAATCACTCAATCAATCATCATCATAAAAAAAAACACCCAGAAAAGGAAAATACAAACCCTAGAGTTCATTAGTACAACTCTTTTTTTTTTTACCAAATAAATGACTTTTTTTAAGCTTAGATTAGATATGCCAGAGAAAGGGCAACATTCTTACTAAAAATTTATTCCCTATAATTTTGGGTTAACAAGGTGTTTTGTGAGGGGACACTGCCTGTACCTCCACCTCCTCCAAATCAGGTGGATAAAAGAATAATAAAAAGCAACCTAACTGCAGATATCCTCTGTATTGGTACCTGGAGCCTTTGTGCAGTATTAATATAGTCCAACCACTCTAGGGACAGAAATCCCATATCCCAATGAGTCAGAGAGAGTGACATCCTTTAAAAAGTTTGAATGCCATCTTTCCAGTTTATTTATTTTTTTATTAGGTGGACTTATTCTGCCGTACCAATCATACCAAGCTTACTGCTGAATCATTTTTTTTAAATGTTTTTTTAATATATTTAAAAAAATTAAAAAAATATATTAATATATTTAAAATCATTTTCATAATTACTAAATAAAAGAAATTTTTTTTTTTATCAATTCAAATAAAGGTATCAAATAAAATGGATAAAATAGTACTTTCCTTTTTATTATAGAAGAGTGCTACAGCTCTCGCTATTCACTCCTGCTCTCCCTTTTCGCTAGTTGTAACATGCTGAATTGGTAGCTACGTGTTTATGTGTACGTGTTTTTTTGTATATTTTTTTAAGTTATTTTTTAAATAAATTTTTTTAACACTTATAAATATTTTAATAAAATAAAATAAATTTAGAACATCATTAAAAATATTTTTTTAATCAGAAAGTAAAAAAAAAATTATTAAAAAATAATTCCTTAATCATTAAGTAAAATTAAAAAAATTTATAATTTTTTATTTTACTTCATGATTAAGAAAGTATTTTTTAATAATATTATAAATTTTTTATTTTTTAATAATTTTTAAAATTGTTAAAACAAATTATATAAAAAAATACTTTAAAAAAATACATAAAAAAATGTGCTAGACCCCAATGGGAGCTCCAAGCGGGATATCTAGCATTTTCCTTTATTATATAATTTTAGTATTAGTTTGGTATTTATAAATTATTTATTATTATTTAATTACTCTCTACATGATTTGAAATATTGTTAACATAAAGCGTGGCCTCAAACTCCTCTACACTTCGTTATTTCCCTGCACATTTAACTCTTGTTATGTATGTATATTCTGTGTTTCCTGTTTCAACTCCTCTTGCTTAGTTGCTTGCATTAATCTCTTTAGATTAAGAGATGAATTGATTTATGAATAATAATAAGATTTATGAATAATAATTTATAAATAATAATAAATGATTTCAACTCATTTTTCAATGCAAACTGACTCTTACAGTCAAGCATTACTATTTTAAATTTTGTGTATTCAATGGTCAAACATCCACTGTCTCGATGGATGGTTGATTTTAGGAAATGCTAAGAAATAATATGAGATAAAAAATATATGAATAGTAATGAAATGATTTGTGAAATATTTAAGTTATGATATTTTATGAGATTTTGAAAAAGAAAAAAAAATTAATAAAAAAAATTAATTTAAAATATTATTATAATATTATTTTTATTTTGATATTTGAAAAAATTAATTTTTTTTTTTTTTTTATATTTTGTTTAAAAGATTGGAAAATTTTTATTTATTGAACTATCCTTCCTTGTAAACCATCCTATATGATTTGTCAAGACAAGTAACTTTTCTTCTTTTTTTTTCAACTCTAATTTATCACCTATCATTCCTACTTTATTAAAATTAAGTTGCTTAAAATTCCAAAGTAAAAAATTCCAAATCCATCTCAGACAAACTAATATTATGTTAAACTTCTTGTTTATTTACTTTGAAGATTGGGCGATAATTAAAAGAGAGAGAGAGAGAGAGAGAGAGACAAAAAGTACTTGCATTCCATCACGTTGACAAGAAGGGAGAATCAGTTTGATTAAGATCAGGCAAATCTCTCTCACAGCAGGTAGAGACAGTGAGAGTGAAGCGCTGGACGTGAGGGTATTGCTTCTGGCTCTCTGGCATTTGCCTTGCCTTGGGAAGCTTGTTTCTTGTCCTCTCTTCCACTACTCTTCTATTTCAACACCCTTGTTTGGCCAATTCAATGTGATCAGTGTCTTGAAGGGATTCTCTCTCTCTCTCTCTCTCTCTCTCTCTCTCTCTCTCAGACAGACACACTAACAGAAGAGAAGATCGCAGTCATCATCAGTTGGGATTACAAGAAAGAGATGAAGAAAACAATGTGCTGTTTCCTAATGTGTGGTACTCTGCAGATCATGATAATGACCAGCATTTTGGTGACAACAATCAAGCCTTTGGAATCATATCATGCTGCTCTTCTTCAACACGGTTAGCTATCCACACTTGTCTTTATAACTCTCAACATCTCCACAAACCATTGCTCTGATTTCCACCTTATTTCTACCAAAACCCTTTTTCCTTTCCTTTCCTTTTCAAGATTCCTGCAACTTTTTTACTATAGGGAAGAAAAGAAATGTCCTAACCTCTTTCTAGTACTTCTGTCAGCTTCTTTTGTAAAACCTTTTCCTTGTACAAATCATGTTAACTCTTTTACCTTTCTTGCTATAATGCTTATTTCCTATGCTTGATCTAACAGGCCAAACTCCACACTTCCCTCAACCTGCCTATGGCTCAAAACAGGTCTCTCTCTCTCTCTCTCAGACACACACACAATATAAAGTGCACAAAGTGGGGATTCTGTTGGTATGTCTCCTTGCTTGATCTGGGTTTCTTTTCTCTCTCTCTCTAGGGACTGGAAAGTGGTGATGAAGAAGAAGTTAATGGAGAAGAAGAGAAATACAGGCTGTTGAGTAGGCTGGGGTCAAGACCACCAAGCTGTCTGCATAAATGTGAAGGCTGCATTCCTTGTTATCCCGTACAGATACCCGCAACCACTGATCATGTAGGACTTCATTATGCCAATTATGAACCAGAAGGATGGAAATGCAAGTGCCGCAGTTCCTTCTTCAATCCTTAATAATATTATATGCATCCTTTTACTTAGCTCAAAAGCACTAGCTTGTACGTACAAAACATCACAAATAAAAATTGGCTCTCGCTTTTACTTTGTTCGTTGAGAATTTCGTGCTGCCAAAGATCAGCATTAATGGAGGGTTGAGCTGTTTGGTAGAGCTCAGAACATACGCAACTTTCAATTTTTTTTTTTTTTTTTTTTTTATAGG
>QEOT01124197.1:124333-149096 GCA_003123785.1 Pterocarya stenoptera | reverse complement strand
TTTTTTTTTTTTTTTTTTTTTTTTTATAGGACCTTTCAAATACTTTTATATCTATATTTACAACAAAAATAAAAGCATATGATAAAGAAAATACAGTTTTAGGCTTCGGTAGTGAGGTGATGGTCTTATCATCCGTAAATAATAATGAAAAAGTGATAAAAATAATAATAAAATATTAAATAATAGTGAATAATAATAAAAAAATATGTGAAAAATAATGATAAGATATGGAAGATTACTCCTCTACTAAAACACAATTTTATAACTTTAGAGTGCAAATTTCACCTAAACTTGAAAAAAAAGTTAAAAAATATAAGATTTAAAAAATTATTATTTTTACATGGCCTGTTTTTAATACTTGTAAATTAGTATTGGTTTCTCTATATATATGCACATGCAAATCACTTCTTTTGAAAATTGATTTTTTATATCAAGAAAAATTCTCAATTTAGATTATGCATTTTTGAACTAAATAATAATAAATATTTATTTTTTTAAAAATTATTTTTTTTATGCTTCAAATAATCAATTATCAATTCCGGTACTCTTTTGGTTTCTTTGTTTGAATTGTTGTTGAGAGAGAGAAATGGTAGGATAGAAAAAATAAAATAATGTTTGAAGAGTGAATAATATTTTTTCTATAGTTATACAAAATTTTGAAGATGCATAATCTAATGTAAACTAAGTATTGGCAATGGTTTACGCATCTTCATAATCTTCATATTTACATAATATCTCTTTAAATTGGTTTACATTAGAGTATGCATTTTCAAAATTTTGCATAATTATGAATAATATTTTTTCAAATTTAAAGAAATACTATTCACTCTCTAAATATTATTTTACTGTATTTCCTCTCTTTTATCCATTAAAATCAACTTTATGGAATTTGTATTAAGATAATTTTGATATATGAACTTTGTATTAAGTTGATAATACAAAGTGTTTTTTAGTATATATTAATATTTATTGATAAAATTGATCATTTTGATATATGAAATTAGTAATATTTAGATGTATAGAATTGATATTTTTGAACGCATGGTATTAATTGTAAATATATAAAAATAATAATATGAAAAAAATAAAAAAAAATTTTATTATTTAGTTCAAAAATATAAAATATGAAAGTTTTTATATATATAAAATCAAATTTTAAAAGATATTATTTTAAATACGCATATAGAAAAACCAATCTCGGTGCCACTCTAACCAAAACGCCATTTCTACCCAATTCTATGCTCGGCTATAGCCTAGTAGCCTTTTTATTTTTTTTATTTTTATTTTTTAATGGAGGGAAAAGAGAGAAGAAAAAGGAAATTGAAGAAGAAGGTGTTGCAGCAGTTGCATGGTTCTCAACCCAATCTGGTATTCAATAAACCAAGTTAAAAAAAATAAAATAAAGAGAGAGAGAGAGAGAGAGAGGATAAATCGTAGATCAGAAACCAGGTGCTACCTCTTCGTGGGCTCGCTGCTTTTAGCTGGTCTGACTCTGTCTGCAGTCTGTACGTGGATCTTTGGTTTGGTCACAAGCTTGAACTTTATCAGGTCTGAAAATTTGTTCATAAAGAAAAATTAAGGACAAATTGTAAGACTAAACTCGAGATAATTTCATCACATGTGATAAAACATTTATTTAATATATTATTATGGGTGATATTTGAAGATACCTACTCATAAAAGATTGGCATCCACTGTATAATGATGCCAAAATGCCAGCACCGACGTTGATGGTACTTAATTGGGTTGAAAACTCGACCTAACTCATGGAGTGTTCACGTATGTTAAGATGATGAATGATTTAGATATATAAACTTTTTATTTATAAATAAGTGTGGATAATATAATTAATAAAATGTTTATATGGTAAAATTTGATTTGAAATGTTAATTTTAAAATTTAAATCTTACAAATCAAATTATATTATTTAAGTTACGTGGATGGTATGCTCTACACATCAAATTTAAGAATAAAATGACCCATCTTGATAATTCTTCAACATTAAAATAACTTCTTCTAAGTTATTAACTCCCTACCAACAATTAATTGACCTCTAGACAACCCATTAGAAAACTCTTAAAAAACGTTTTAGGGATTGATTGGACATTTACTAATTACTCTATTAATAGTATAAATTGGTTTGAAGTAAGACGTTTGATTGGGTTTTTAAAAATGAGAAAAAAAATTAAATAAAAATATTATAAAATTAAAAAATTATTTAAATATAATTACTTAATTAGAAATAATATTTGTAGTTTTAGAGTATGAAATCTCGCGTACTTATTTTAAAAAAAATAGATAAAATTTAAGACTGTATTTAGTATTATTTATAACTATTTTTTTTAAAAAAAAAGAACAAGAAAGAAAGAAAGAAGAATGAAGTTAATAACTAGGGAGTCAGGAAAATACACAGGCAGAGGGTATATTTGGGAGGGGGGAGCAGGCCGCAACAATTTCAAGTGAAATCAAGCTAAAGGAGTTATAAATTCAAGTCATCCTGCTGAGCGAAAAGAAAAAAGGTTGGCATGGGAATCTACCTGATACAACGTACTCAATGCTTTGACAACTTTCTTTTGCGCCATTGTCTTATCGAAGCAAGTTTGAGAATCTGAGATAAATGCAGGTGAGCCTTTTGTGGCTAAAAAAATAAAATAAAATAAAAAATTGGCAATGGAAATCTTCATCATGGAATGTAAAGTTGGTTTGGATACTGACATAAAATAAGATTATTTTAGATTAGTTAAATAAAATATTATTATAATATTATTATTGATTTGAAATTTAAAAAAATTAAATTATTTATTATATTTTGTATGAGAATCTAAAATAATTGTAATGATGAGATGAGATGAATTGATAGTATTTTTGTATCTAAAGAACCTTATGTTTTATTAACTTTCTTTTGCGCTATTGCCTTACTATAAATTCGTCGCAACTACCTATTTGCGATGAAAAACTTCCGGATAGTATAGGTTGTGGGTAATTAAAAGCTATTTGCGGTGATATTAAATTGCCGGAAAAAGCGTACTATTTTCAGCGACTTTCATCTAATGTGATTACATCATTTTTGTCGAAAATATTGATTATTTGCAAGAATTATTTCGGCGGAAATACTGCATTATTAGCAATCATTTGATATTTTCGTCGCAAAATAGTATTGTTAACGAGACATTTGCGACCATTGCATAGCAATTAAAAATCATTTGAAAAACTTTTTCCTACTAGTTTTGTGATATTTTCTAGAGATAAAAAAACCTTGAATGTGCAGTGGATCCAAATAGGGGTTTAAAGTGCACTGGATAAGGTACAATCAAGACCATTAAGTAAAGATGCTCGTAAACTTAATAATCAAGTTACCTGGTAGGGGTGTAAGTTTACTTGTCTAGATTGGAAAATCCGATCAGATTCCACTGATAAGAATATTGATCGGTTTCGATTTATATAACTTTAGAATTTTGTTTTCAGTCTAGTCTCGGGTTGTGGTTTTTTTGGATAGACCGGACCGATTGAAGTGTATATAGAGTTTTTTTAAATGTTTTTATAAATTATTTTATATAATAGTTGTATAAATTGATTATGTAATTTTCATCTAACATATTACCATTGACCATACAAAATTTTAAATATTCTATTAACTAATCTGCTATTAATTAACTAATATATTATATGATAAATCATAATATTATATGCAATGATACGTAATATTTTTTTCATTTCCTTTTCTATCTTTTATGTTATTTAGAGTTTGGGTGATATTGCATTTTTCAATTGCTCTTTCTCTATTTTTTGTTTTTAATTTTGTTATGATAATTGCTAATTTTCATGGATGGATATAAATAATTTTGATAATTTTCTAAACTTTTTTTAAGGCTATTTTCAACAAAAAAATGTGGAAATAAATTTAAATAGTTGTTCAAAATTGGAAAATTTTTGAATTTTTTTGTATACATGGGCATAAAACACATTGAAAATGTATTTTTGGTTTTTTTTTTTTTTTTGTATGTTTGGCCTATTTTGCACTGGCTTGAACCGAATTGGACCAACCAGATCGATAAATAATGATCTGGTCCAATTTATAGGGGTAATCGGTCCAATCTCAATCCTAAAAAGGGTAGACCAAAATTTTTGGTCCAATCCAAAAATTCTCCCATAAACTAACCAAACTGATTACACTCCTAATACCTAGATCGGCTTGACATTCTTTTCCCGTGACCTCTTTGCCTTCTCCTTTTCGTTGTTATGCCTTCTTTTCTCTTTTTGTTGGTGTGCGCGAGAGGTCAGGATAGGTGGGGTGTTGCTGTGGTGAGGAGTGCACTGATATGCTTTTGGTTGTTGGGGATTAAGTGTAAAGATCCCATTCGCTTCATGCTTTGTCGCGACCTTTTAGTGGGATTGGTTGAGCAGTTAAAGGCTAGGCCTTCCATGACTTTGTTTGGGGATGGGTGCGTAACCATGCTAAAATATACTGAGTCAGTTAGAATACATAATTCAGACTTTAAATGAGAAACGATCAAACCTGGGTGGTCAAAAAGATAAGTAGTCAGGCAGCCAAGAGCCGAACCTATTCCCATACGTAATAGAGGTTGAGCAACCTAGAGACTAAACTCACCGCTTTGAACCTCACCGGGAGATAAGATATTGGGCAGCCAAGGGGATGGCCTTGTGATGCCCCCAAATTTTACTTGAGATTGGACGGACATTTGAAGCGTCGAGATATGCAATACAGGGTTACTTATCCCCGTTCATGACATATATGATGCAATATTCCTAACATGTATCTAACATTATGCAATATTCGTAGCGGATAATTTTTTTTCTTTCACAATACTATACACCAAACTGAAAATATCTCAAACACTTAAAACATATTTCATATATAATGACATACTAAACAACTGAGATCACAAAACTAGTCTAAAATGGTTGTGATAAAAAAAAAAGTATTGGAGATTCAACTCCATAAGTACAAGTAGTAATTTAAGTTAACTACTATACTATCATCGACGTCGCACCATCGATTAGTCGATCGTTTTCAGTTGGTCGATTCTCAGCTCTCCTTCAAATCCTGTAACAAGATCTATCATTCGGGGGATGGTAGTTGGAACTACCACAATAAGATTTGATTACAAATCTCAGCAAATTAACAAAAACTTTCACACAAGTTAATGATGCATGCATGACAGTAAAAGCATGAATGTATAATCTAAGTCATAAGTAATCATAGCATAACTTAAAATACAACATAATATAACTGACATAACTTAAATTGAAGCGTGAATTAAACTTGACTTACTGAAACTGAACTACACTTAAACTGAGACTTTACTTGACATGAACTTGATATGAGACTTGACTTAACGTGAATTTAATCTGAGACTTAACTTAACATGATCTTGGACTTGAATTCTGAAACTTAATTTGACATGAACTTGAACTTGAATTGAAACTTAACTTTACATGAACTTGAACTTGAATTGAAACTTAACTTTACATGAACTTGGATTTAAATTCTGAAACTTAACTTGACATGAACTTGAGCTTAAACTGAAACTTAACTTTACATGAACTTGAACTGACTTATTTACTTAATATGAACTTGGACTTAGACTTGGACTTGAATTCTGAAACTTAACTTGACATGAACTTGAACTGAAACTGAAACTTAACTTTACATAAATCTAAACTGATTTCTTTACTTAACGTGAACTTGGACTTGAATTCTGACAATAAAAATGATTCTGCCTGTCGTTTCACCAGGAATAGTGAACAATCAAAATGATTCCGCTCAACATATTCCATTAGAGATACTCAGATAATCAGAATGATTCTATCATGAGTATTTTAAATGAGATACCCTAACAATCAGAATGATTACGTCAGGAGTATCTGCATAACTGAACTTGAACTGAATTCTGACAATCAAAATGATTTCGCCAGAAGTAACTCGCTTGAATTTACAAATGGAGAAGCTTAGACAATCATAGTGATTATATCGTGAGTATCCTAGACATAACTGACTTGAACGTAACTTAAAAGATATGACTTACTTGAGATAGAAACATTTCGTAATATGGCATAACATATAACAGACAACATACTTAACATAACATACTTACAACAATGAATATTACATAACATGACATACATGTAACATATAACATACTTAACTTAATATGACATACTTGCAATGTATAGAAATACATGACAGAATATCTTGTATAACAGATGAATAATTTGTGACAGAATAAATTATATGTAACAGATAAATATGTAATGACTTGGCATGGAATATATGATAACATACATACATACACTGTAATTCATTTACCTAACACTCATACTCATTAAACTGATAATAAGTTAAAGCCAACTTATCTTGATAGTCACGTTCTACGGGAATAAAGTGTGAAACACAAGAAACTGTAAGAGGGTATTTTAAAAGTTAGAAATTTAATTACTAACAATTAAAAATGTGAAAAGAGACAATTTAGAGTAAAATTATTATTTTACTTTCTACATGTGAAAAAATGATCATTTTTTCCTTACTTAAAGATTTCACATCCTAACTCCAAAAATTACCAAAATTTACATTCTTAATGTAGATTTTGTCCTAAACTCATATATTAACTCAAAAAAATTTAAAAACATCCACAACTATGAAAAAACTCACTATGGCTGAAACATTCATAGGCCATTTCTATTATTTTGGTTGCAATTTCTTCAATCTTCGAAACCAATGATTAAACCAAAATTTTGTAACAAAGATTTTCCTATCCTAAGTTTAAAAACACACTTAAAATATTCATGAAGAAAAAGCTAATCATCAACATTAAACTTTTTGTAAAAAAACCTAAACTTTTTAACAAAAAGTAAACTCTTAAATCACAAGTTTTGACCTTGATAAAAACATCTCTAAGAATTAAATCAAATCTTACTTCTAACATATTCATAACATCATCCTAAGATCAACCATGTTTTAAATCATCAAATAAAAGTCACCAAAAATCACAAAACAACACTTGGAGTTTTTGGTTTTACATTTAGTCCAAAAACATAAACTTTTCTCTTAACTAAATTTGATCAATCTCTTAATCCATGTCTTAAAGACATGTGATCTTCAAACTAACATCTTAACATGAAAATAAGAGACTTAGGATCGACACATAAAATATCAAAGCTTTTAGAGTAAAATTAAACCATGAAATATTCAAATTTTCTCAAAACAAACACTATTTTTCCACTTCCAGTTTTCAAGTTTCTAGATCTAAGGAAATCTATCATCAAAAGCTTTATTCATGCAATAAAATCTCAATGACCACTCATAAACACATGCTAACAACGCTCCATAAAATTTTCGGACAAAGATATGTCCATTAGCTTGGTCAAAAATTCCAAAACATAACATACTCTCCAGTTTTACGTCCAGAATGACCTTTGCAAGGTTAAAAATACTTTTGACTGATCAAATGAGCATATAATGAGACTAATAAGATATTCATAGAAACTAAACTCAAATATGAACAACTTTTATTGAGGAGTTATCATGCAAAAATATTTACAAATGGTCCAAAATCTCCACACAAAAAGATCTAGAAATTTGTCCGAGAGAGTTCTTTTGAGTTTCTCTCTAAGAACAGGGTGAAGAAGTGATGAAAGTGAGTGAAATGTATCTTGCATGACTTTAGACTTCTGGAATGGGAATTATGGGCTTGAATGACCCTTGATTGGAGGTGGCTATATGACATAAAATGCAAAATAGTGAGGGGCAAGGATTGCCTGCAGTAGTTGTGAGGTATGTAGGTTGATGAGGTGGAATTCTCCTTCACATCAAAGTACTATTGGGTGCAACCAATGGCAGTAGATGGCCTGCCATGTGGGGGAGGAAATTTCTTCAAGAAACTTTACCAATGTGACCAAATTCATGGGCCTTGATGGGTCTCAACCAAGTGGGCTTCAATTTAGAGTTTAAAGGGGGTTTGGTAAGGGTTCGAGATGCTATCAAGCCTAAATATAATTTTTCTTAGCTCAATCAAAATTTTCAGGTTTAAAAGGTTGAATAATGATGTCATAACTAGAATTTGAGAAATTAATAGTATCTGGAAGTGATTTAATCAAGTAATTAAACACAATGCTAGAAATCATATAAAAAAAGGTTTGGAGGCCAACTTTAGGTTTCAGTTTCAACCAAGATTTTGGGGTTTCGAGTGGATTCCAACCATTTAGAATTTCACCAAGGTTGAAACCCTCTTTGATGTGGCACAATTTGGTTGATCAGATGAAAAAAATAGGGTTTTACTTAGGTGGCATAATCTCACACCCTAATTTCCTTTACAAATCTATCTAATGGTTTCTCTTTGTGACAAGTGTCTAATACTATTCACCACATGTGGTTAAGATCTTACCAAGTGTTCAAATAAAACTTCTCTAGCCTAATTTGGACATTCCACAATGTGATTTTGAAAACACTACACTGGGTGTGCTTATCGAGGTTACTATTTACTCCGAAAAAGTGCTTAATAAACTTAGTTTTGAAAAATTCTAAATATTTATATTAACTTATAGTGAAAATCGTTTATTGAATTTCAACCACGAAGTGCCCTAAAAATAATTTCACAATTTCGAACAAGCGTTTCGTTCGAAAATATGAAAATAGACTTTTTGCGCTATAAAATCCTAAATAATCAACTGAGTCTAATGGCGCAAACCATAATGCATTCTAACAGTTATGACTACTTCAAATAATTAGAATCGCACTTTTGGCACCATAGCGAGTGATAAAACTGACTATATTAACAGACTAAAACTTATACGATTGGTCGATTCGTGAAAATTTATGGAGTTTTCACAAGTTTCCTAAAGCAAATAGAAATTCTACCATTGAATTTCTAGCGGGCTGTTACAGGCCTTGCTTTTTGCTGTGAGGGAGGTCAGGTAGCCGGAGGCTAGACCCTCATGTTGACTCTCCATGGGAAGGTAAGATGTCAGGTAGCTAGGGGCTGAGTTTGCGCTTCACCGTGAGGAAGATCGAGTAGTCTGAGGCTGGATTCGCCTGTTGACTATCCACAAGAAGATAAGTAGTTGGGTAGCCAAGGGCTAGACTTGCTCTCCTCCTTGAGAGAGGTCAAACAGCTTGAAGACTAGACTCACCCCTTTGAGCTTGACGGGAAGGTAGGATGTCGGGCAGCCAAGGGGTTGGACCTGCGCATCGCCGTGAGGGAGGTCAGATAGTCTGAAGTTGGACCTACCTGTTGACTCTCCACGGGAAGATAAGTAGTCGGGTAGCCAAGAGTTTGACCCACACTCCTCCGTGAGAGAAGTCGAGCAGCTTGGAGATTAAACTCGTCCCTCTGAGCCTCATGGAGAGATAAGATGTCGGGCAGTTAGGGGTTGGAAATGTATTAAATAATTCAAAAACTATGTCATTTTTCATAATAACAAAAATAATAATACTATTATTATTACTACTACTACTATTACGACATTAATGAAAAGTAAAGATCACTCAATAGAAAATTCATTACTTCATGAGATAACGTGTACACCCACCCTTCCTTACCATTGATGGCAACATGTGACTTTTTAAAATTCTTAACTGTATACCTTATCATGCAATGGTTAAACTAATTAAATGAATGGATTATTGGGTAGAAACAAATAAATCTCGTTGGTTCAATTTTAAAATATGTAAAATTACTCTATATAAACTTAACTTTCAAACAATTATTAAGCCACTGTAACACCCTTGCTTTTGTAATAGAATTTTGTAATATAATTCTGTATATTGACGTAAGGCAGTGGAGATAGATGTGGACAGGTGAATGAAAATAGCAAATGACTCACTTCGAGGGTGAGAACCTCCAGGAGAGAAGAGAGAGAGAGAAAGGAATCTGCAACTTTACTCAGAAATAGCATAAAAACGTAAATGCTTACACAGACGTCCTCTTATGGGACTGACCCACTGACAAATAACAAACTAACAGAAAATGATTCCTCTTCTAGACATTTTCACTACACGTCATTAACTCTGGAAATATAACAATTGTTACTGGACTGGCCGAATGGCCTACTGGACTGAAATGAGTAATAAGGAAATAACTACTGGACTGAAATAAGTAAGGAACAACAGAATTAAACAAACTGAAAGCATATGTAACCCACTGGACCTAAAAGGCCTTATTCATCACTTCGGCCCATACGAGCCCGTCTAACTTCTTCTTGTCTTCAACTTCCTTCTGCCCGACACAATCCCTAATCCCCTTTCACCCGTGCTTCTCTGTCTCTCTGCCCTTAGATGTGTCACAAAGCCTCCTTCTCAAATCACCTTGCCCACAAGGTGAGGATAAGCCCTTTTCAACCATTCATACGATTCCCAAGTTGCGTCGTCTTCCCCTTGTCCTTGCCACTGCACCAGGTGCTCGATGATGGGTGTATTGTGCCGTGACTTACGGAAACGCCTGCTGATGATCTTCGTCGGTTCGGGCTTCAGTATTCCTTCTGCATCAGTGGGTGGCAGCTCTGTAAGGGGTATATTTCTCTGACCCAACTTCTTCTTGAGCTGTGATATGTGAAAAACTGGGTGAATAGTTGCTGTTTGTGGAAGTTTAAGCTTATAGGCCACCGATCCAACCCTTTGTGTGACCTGATATGGTCCAAAAAACCTAGGAGCAAGCTTCGAATGTTTTCGATTGACCACTGATAGCTGTCGGTAGGGTTGTAGACGGAGATAAACCCAATCTCCTTCCTCAAAGCTTTGATCTTTCCTCTTAAGATCCGCATATTTTTTCATGCGATCTTGAGCATTTTTGAGGTTGTGCTTGAGTATTTCCAGCATGTCCTCCCTAGACTTTAGGGTTTCTTCCACTTCCTCTACTCTAGCTGTTCCAGGCGTGTAACTGGATAACTTGGGAGGAGAGTAACCGTACAGAGCTTGGAAAGGTGTAGTTCTGGTGGATGAATGCTGAGTGGTGTTGTACCACCATTCAGCCAATGGGATCCACGTGGACCAATCCTTGGGTCTGTCACCCGAGAAACACCTCAAGTAATTCTCAACACATTTGTTCACAGCCTCACTCTGCCCATCTGATTGTGGGTGATAAGCTGTGCTGAAAGCAAGCTGTACCCCTTGAATCTTAAACAGCTCCTTCCAAAAATGCCCAGTGAAGGTACTGTCCCGGTCTGAAACGATAGAATTAGGCATTCCATGTAACTTAAGGATGTGTTTAGTAAATAGTTGGGCCACTGTCTTAGCAGAAAAAGGATGGACTAAGGGTATAAAATGCCCATATTTAGTTAATCTGTCCACAACAACCCAAATGCAACTAAACCCATGGGAGGAAGGCAACCCTTCGATAAAGTCCATAGAGATTTGTGTCCATGGCTGGGAAGGGATAGGAAGTGGCTGCAACAAGCCACTGGGCTTAGACTGGTCTGCCTTAACCTTTTGACAAGTGTCACAGTCTCTAATAAATTTTTTTACATCTGCTTTCATTCCCGTCCAGCGAAAATCCCTCCTCAACCTGTGCAAGGTTTTATCATAACCCGAGTGGCCCCCAACTGGGCTGTCATGTAATAGATGCAACAATCTGTTCTTCAACTCCCCAACATCAGCAACTAGGACCCTCTGTTTATAGAGCAAAACTCCATCCCTCATAGTGTAGGCAGCAGGCAAATTCCCCTGCTGGAATTTATTCAATAATTCCTGCATATGTGGATCCTGATTATATGCCTCTTTTATGTCTTCCCACCACTCAAAAGTAGGTAAAGAAATAACTGTTAAAGCTGCCCCCTCATCACATTCCTCCAACTCAGCCCTTCTAGACAAGGCATCCGCCACCTTGTTGTCTTGTCCCTTCTTATACTCCACAACCAAATCATAACCCAGCAACTTGGTGATCCATTTATGCTGCATTGGAGTCCCAATTTTCTGCTCTAATAGATGCTTCAAACTTTGGTGATCTGTTCTCACTACAAAGGGATGACCCAACAAGTAAGGTCTCCATTTTTGAACTGCCATCACTAAGGCATAGAGCTCCTTCTCGTATGTGGACATAGATAACATTCTTCCTTTTAGAGACTGACTGTAAAAGGCTATAGGTCTCTTTCTTTGCATAAGGACAGCCCCTATAGCGGTTCCCGAGGCATCACACTCCACCACAAATGGCAGTGTAAAATCTGGTAATGCTAAAACAGGGGGTTGAGTCACTGCCCCCTTCAACTCCTCAAAGGCTTTCCTAGCTTCCTCAGTCCACACAAACTGATTTTTCTTAAGTAACTGAGTTAAAGGACCTGCAATACTCCCGTACCCCTTAATGAATCTTCTATAATACCCAGTTAATCCCAAAAACCCCCTAAGTGACTTGAGGGTAGTAGGAAAAGGCCAACTCTTCATTGCTGCCAATTTTTCTGGGTCAGTCCTTACACCCTCAACAGAAATCAAATGGCCCAAATAAGACACTTCCTCAGTAGCAAAACTGCATTTAGAAAGTTTAGCCAGCAAACAATGCTTTTTCAAAAGCTCCAAAGTCACCCTTAAGTGCTGCACATGTTCCTCCAAGGTCCTACTATAGACCAAAATGTCATCAAAAAACACTAGGATAAACTTTCTTAGGTATGGTCTGAATATATCATTCATCAAGCTTTGAAATGTCGAAGGGGCATTTGTTAACCCAAATGGCATCACCAAAAATTCATAATGCCCCTCATGGGTCCGAAAGGCAGTTTTGTGAATATCTTCAGGTTTAACCCTGATTTGGTGGTACCCTGACCTTAGATCCAGCTTAGAAAATAGCTTAGACCCACTGAGCTCATCCAATAATTCCTCTACTACCGGAATGGGGTATTTATCCTTCACCGTTACCTTGTTCAAAGCCCTATAGTCCACACACATCCGCCATGAACCATCGGCTTTTCTTACAAGTAAAACAGGGGAGGAATAAGGGCTGTGGCTAGGCCTTATCACTCCCGAAGTTAATAACTCCCTCACAATTTTCTCAATTTCGTCTTTTTGAAAATAAGGGTAGCGGTATGGTCTTACTGAAATTGGGTTGGTGTTTGGGGATAGGGTAATGGAATGGTCATGATTTCTTTGTGGGGGTAAGCCTTTTGGATCACCAAACACATCAGTATATTGGTTCAGCAGTATAGACACAGATGGGGGCAACTCACGGTGTGAATTCTCACTAGACACTTCTACTATCTGCAGCAATAGCCCCCTTTTTTCCAGTTTGTGATTCTTATTAAAATTCCCCTCTTCAATCAGATTTGGGGCACATAAACCCTGCAACACAATCTCCCTACTGCCTTGCTGAAATTTCATGGATAACTCTTTAAAATTCCATAGGATAAGCCCCAACTCTCGCAACCACTGAACTCCTAACACCATATCACAGCCTGCTAATACTAGAACAAAGGCATCAATGAGGAAAACAGTCCCTTGTAACTTCACTCTTAAGTTAGAACATCCCCCTTCACTACTAACTTGCTCACCATTTGCTACTTTTACCTTCATTTTCTCAAGTATATTCACAGGAATTTTCCCTTTTTTAATGATCGAGGGGTCCACAAAGTTGTGGGTACTCCCCGAATCAATTAAAACCACCAACTCCTGATTTCCTATCTTCCCTTTGATTCTCATAGTTTTGGGGCTTATGGAACCAATGATTGCATTTAATGAAATTTCAGGTTGGTTAGGGTTATCAACAAAATTCAAAACCTCTTCATTGACCAGCTCCTCCTCTTCTTCCACCACCACTTCATCCTCCTCTACCTCCTCTATCAAAAACAGTTTGGGCCGTTGACATTTATGGCCCGGATTCCACTTGGAATCACAATAATAGCACAACCCTTTGTCCCTCCTTTCTTTCATTTGATGGGGTTTAATTTTTTCAACTGAGACAATGGCTTTTTGACTGGATTGGTTGCTGTTTTGGTTGTTGTTTGGGTTAAAGTTGGAGTTATAGATGGGTTTTTGGGTGGATTGGTGATTGTTTGGGCTAAGGTGAGGGCTATATTTAAGGATACCTGCTCCATTGTAACCTCCCCCCCGAAACTGCTTCTTGTACACAGACACACTCTCCTCTTGTATTTTAGCAAGGCTATAGGCAGTTAACAAGTCTTTGGGGTTAAACATTCGCACTTGTAGCCTAATCTCATCTTTTAAGCCACTCAGAAAACAGCTTAGCTTATACCCTTCTGACAATCCCCTCAACCTATTAGATAGCCCTTCAAAGCTGGCTTTATATTCCTCCACAGATCCCAATTGTTTAAGCCTTGTTAAGGCTTCCATGGGGTCATCATAAGATGATGGACCAAACCGGGTCAACAAGGCCTTAGTGAACCCTTCCCAATCACTAACTTCTCCAGACTCCTCTAAATCTTGAAACCAGACTAAAGCTTGACCTTCCATGTGAAAGGATGCCAGCCTTAGTCTATGTTGAGGTAGGGTGTTGTAATAAGCAAAATAGTGGTTTACCTTGTATAACCAACTACTTGGACCCTCACCATGAAAGAAGGGAAAATCAACTCGTACCTGTCGGGGATAGATTTCTCTGTTTTGTTCCACATGCTCCTCCCTAAATTCCTGGTTGCCTGAAGATTCTCCTCTTCCACTATTGCTGTTTTTCTTTTGCAGTTCTATCGTCAATGCTGTTAACTGCTGCACTACGCTATCAGACTGCTTCTTGAGGGCTAGCATTTCGGTTTCAAAGGTTTTCATCTGTGACTCGGTCGATTTCTTCAAAGCTGTGAAGCCATCTTGGAGTTGGTTCAATCGCGTTCCTTCGGCCATGATTGGTCACTTTTGGGATCCAATCTCTGATACCAAGACTGTAACACCCTTGCTTTTGTAATAGAATTTTGTAATATAATTCTGTATATTGACGTAAGGCAGTGGAGATAGATGTGGACAGGTGAATGAAAATAGCAAATGACTCACTTCGAGGGTGAGAACCTCCAGGAGAGAAGAGAGAGAGAGAAAGGAATCTGCAACTTTACTCAGAAATAGCATAAAAACGTAAATGCTTACACAGACGTCCTCTTATGGGACTGACCCACTGACAAATAACAAACTAACAGAAAATGATTCCTCTTCTAGACATTTTCACTACACGTCATTAACTCTGGAAATATAACAATTGTTACTGGACTGGCCGAATGGCCTACTGGACTGAAATGAGTAATAAGGAAATAACTACTGGACTGAAATAAGTAAGGAACAACAGAATTAAACAAACTGAAAGCATATGTAACCCACTGGACCTAAAAGGCCTTATTCATCACTTCGGCCCATACGAGCCCGTCTAACTTCTTCTTGTCTTCAACTTCCTTCTGCCCGACACAATCCCTAATCCCCTTTCACCCGTGCTTCTCTGTCTCTCTGCCCTTAGATGTGTCACAGCCACCAACTCATAGAAGGATTCCAAAAAATTTGTATTTTGAGGGAACTGGACTAGACCTACTCATGCTTCCTACTCCTAGCCGGTGGATAGCCAGCCACCCCGTCCCCGCATCCGTTTGCATAGGCAGGGTCGATTATGGATCCCGGGAATTGCCCTCGTTTTGCATGGGCGAGTAATCCCGCCTGGGTGTCGGGAGGGCAAATTGGCCTACGGGCGATCCACCAACCCATGGACTTCAATGAGCTGATAGGCCCAATGAGCCCAAATGCTGTTTTGGAGGCCTATTGGGCTATTTTGGGGCCCATAACATGTTTTTGAAGACCTTTTTGGTAATTTTTGGGCCCATAACATTTTTTTAGTCCAAATATAACAAAACAAATACGAATTTTGAAAATCTAAAATATATAAAATTAACTTTATCTCTAAATATAAATTAATCTAAAAGTAGTCTTACATATTAATAAAGTTGTTAACTAATAATTCTTAAATATTACAAATTAGTCTTAAACTATTACAAATAGTTTGAATAGCTTAAGAATAACAAATCTACATCACAAACAAAAAAGAAAATGACGAAAATAAAAGTAATAAAATAACAAACCCAAGTTCCAATTGAGTTTCTCCTACTTTTAGTGTTCAATAAAACTTGAAAAGAACAAGAAAAAAGAAGAAGATGAAAATGAGATTTCGATGTATCAAAAAGAAAAAAACTTCAATTAGGAAAAAAATAATAATATAAGTACAAATTACGAAAAATAAATTAACAAACCAATGATGTATCAAACTATCAATGTGTGGCTGAAGCCAATTGAGATAGAGTCTCTTTTTTTGAATTTGTCCCTACAACAATTGAAATTAATATTAAATTTTACTAATAAATATAAAACAATCTAGAATAATGAATGAATCAAGAGAAATTACGGCTTCTAGTCTGATCAACATAATCCTCCTCCTCCTCCTCCTCCTAACTCTCCTCAAAGTCCACTCAGGGGTGGTTCAATACAAATTGAGGCCTTATGCGAAATTTAACTGAATCATTTATAATTATAATATAATAAAATATAAATTATTATATGGAATATTTTTAAAATTTTCAATAAAACAAGATTTTATTTAAAATATTTAAATACAGCTTTTGTAAATTTATATTTATAACAACTTAAAATGAGACCTCAATGTAGTTTTTGTGCCTTAATTTAGTAAGATTTTAAAAAAATTATTTAAAATATAAATAATTCATTGTATTACTTATAAAAAAAATCATTATATTAAATATTAAATTTAGTATTATGGGGCTTTGCACACATTGAAAACTATATAAATTATTTAAAATTTCATTTAATGAAATGGTTTTTATCTTTTTTCCAAAAATATAAAAAAATAAACTTTATTTTTATTTTTGAGGACCTTACATAAGATGGGGCCTTAGGCAATGGTCTAAGTAGCCTTACCATGGAGCTGGCCCTGAGTCCACTACCTCCCGAAATAGTGTTTCAGATTTCATCCCCAAATGAGATTTTTGAAACTCTAACTTCATTCCATCACACAAATCCAACTCAACAGAATCACAACACTAACTAATCTCAATTGAAATTAAAATTAAATTTCACTAATAAATATAAAACAATCTAGAACAATGAATGAATCAATAGAAATTACCGCTTCTAGTGTGAGTAACATAATCCTCCTCCTCCTAACTCTTCTCAAAGTCCACTGCCTCCCGAAATAGTGTTTCAGATTTCAGTACCAAATGAGATTTTTGAAACTCTAACTTCATTCCATTACACAAATCCAACTTCACAGAATCATAACACTAACTAATCTCATCCTCCATTCAAAGAAATTCCAACCTCTATTGAAGTTAGAAAGTGCAAACCACTCATTTCCGTTGGCAAACGTCAGAAGGTTTTGAGATACTTACAAATGGGAGTGGATCTCGTGGAAGACTACACTTGAGAGAGCAGCCTACGATGACGGCAACGCGAGAGAGCGACAAAGACGAGGTGGAGGCTCAAGCACAACGTAGAGATAAAGAGGGAGACTTGGGAGAGGGAATGGAAATTGCCTGGAGGGAGGTGTTGGGTTATACGATGGCAACGATCGGCTCAGTTTGGATTGAGAAAACTCTCAACACATTTTATCTCTTCATTACAATTTTCATAAATTTTCACATAAAATATAATAAATAATTTAATTTTTTCAAATTATAAATTAATAATAATATTAAAAAATAATATTCTAACAATATTTTTTTCAACTTTTAACTTTCATATCAACTCATCTCATCTCAACTCACTATCTAAACTTAACCTAGAGAGTTTTTTAACTTCCAAAACAACATCGTCTTGTATACATATATCTATATATTTAAAATTTAAATATATAGATATAATAAATACGGTTGGGCGAGTGGGACACCCAGGCCCGGTTTGATTTGCCAAAATTTAGTCTGTACGGATGAGATAGTTTTGTCTATTCAAACGGTTAATTTCACATCTCTTTTCATCTCTAAGTTTTCAAACCCATCTCATTATTTTCTGACATAAACAGTAAAAAAATTCCTTTGTGATTAAAATAGAATAATCAATTAGTCATTATTAGAATAGTATATTTTTACAAATAAATTGATAATTTTGTGAGTATGAAATAGAAGTGCATTTTGGGGTTTTATTAAAAAATTCAAAATTAATTATTTAAAACAAATCTACAACATAATTCATATACTTATTTATTACAATAATCAAAATTATTATAATTTATAATTAGAATAAAAGAGTGCTTCTACATCCACACATGGGGGATCCCGACTGGGATCTTGTCCAGTGTGTTTTTTTATTTTATTTTTTTACCTTTTTTTCATGCATTTTTTTATCATTTTAAAATATTTTCTTTAAAAAAATTCACATTAATAAAAAATATTTACTTAATCATTAAGTTAAAAAAAAAAACAATCGAAATCTCAGTTGGGAATACTTAGTTGTGATTTTAGTATTTTCCTTTATCAAATTTCAAAATATTAAAATTATCTCATCGTATCTCACTATCTAAATATTTTTTTTATAAATTATTTCATCTAATCTTAACTCGAAAAATCTTATTATTATTTAAAATATTTTATCTCCTCTTATTTTAAAAGTGAATCGGCCAATCTTCACGTACATATTTAATTTTGCTTAAAAAATGCCGGTCTGCCCGCTTGTTTGATGCAGGATGCGGGCAAGGGTGCCGGGCGGGCCGGATGCGGAACCCGCCCAGCAACCCTAAATTCAGCCATAATTTTCATGCTTTTCGGGTGTATGGCCCATTGGGTGCTTTTATTTTATATCACGTGACAGTGACTTCGGTTGGGTTGATAGAGTCACGTGACACTGGACCCGACCTCGGCGCAAAAACTTTCACTGTCCCTACATTCATCAGGTAGAAGTTACACCACGCGTATTCCGTACGCGTGGACAAGCATTTTTCCCAAACAGGAAAAAAGAATAAAAACAAATTAGTAAGAAACGAAGCATCTCAGAGAGAGAGAGAGAGAGAGAGAGGGAGAGATTGTGGTTGTTCAAAGTCTTTTGCTTCGGATTGGATCAAGTCCTAATATTACCACCACGATGCCAGAGAAAGAAAATCGTTCAACACATTTGTCTCTCACCTTTTTCCTGCCATTTCTGTTACCGGAACTTCCTTTAACCTAACCCCCTAGAATCAATTTCCCCTCGCTTAGTTTTTGAGCTTTTCTCGGCGTTTTCAATTGAATTTTTGTATCCTTTTGGTGCAGAGTCTTGTGCTTTCTCGGCGTTATCGTTTTTTCATATTAAATTTGGTTTTTTGAAGTTTTAGCTAGGGTTTCGAAAATTTTCCTTTGTGTAAATGGAGCATCGCGTTGGGAACAGGTTTCGGCTGGGCCGAAAGATCGGTAGCGGCTCGTTCGGGGAGATCTATCTCGGTCTGTTTGTTGTCTATGTTTTTTTTCTTTTGGTTTATTGGGGGATAGTTTGGTGTTTCAGTATGTAATCGGTTATTGAATTTGTGGTGCAGGTACTAATATTCAGACTAACGAAGACGTTGCGATTAAGCTTGTGAGTATTGCTCACCTGATTACGCCTATAGAAATTCATGAATTGTGCAATTTGTTGCTTTTATCATATTTCATTTTGATACAATTTTTCCTTTTTGTTTCTACCATGGGGATGCTGAAGTTAATTTCTGCTGTATACAAAATTTTCTTTTTATTTCCGCCACCTTCGGAGAGTGGAATGGGATAGATTCTGTAGGTCTCCATTTCTTTCGAAATCATAACCACAGCTGTCATTCTTTTTTATATTTTTTGAGGAAAAAATGGATGTTGGGATTACACGTTTTTTAAAAGATGCAACGTGAAGTAAACAAGTGCACATCTAGAAGGTGCAAAAAATACAAAAAAACCATTAAAGTTATTACAAGTCTATCGAAGCTGTCCTAAAGGAATGAGTGAGAAGGTTTTTTAGCTCCTCCAGCACCTGCTCATGGTCCTCAAAGCTTTATCATTCATTTTCCTCGAAATAAACCATACAAGCCTTTTCCACACCGCTATGATATGGTGGCTGCCACCAAGCCTTCTTCAAGAATGAAAAAAGTCCATTATTTTTTTGGGTATGAGACAACCCAAATCAACTCATCTGACAAAGTCACCTCACAGAGCACTAGCAATCTCACTATGGAATAAAATATGATTCATAGACTCCCTATTCTTCTTGCACACGTAGCTCCAATCAACCATTACAATGCATCTTTTTCTTTTTCCAATTGTACAATGTGTCCTTTTTGGAGGTTATCAAAGGTGAGAATCTTGTCTAATATGGATGTCCAGGCATAAAATGCAACTCTCGAGGGGTCATAATCCTATAAATAATCTCCACGGAAAGGGTTTGTTATTTTTTTTTTATAGCTAATTGAAGATTTATTAGTCCAAGTACACAACATATGCAAGAGGAATAACTGACTAGAAACAGAAAGGGATAGAAATTATGAAAACTTGCCCAATAAAACCTATAGAGGCTGCCCAAAGGAACAAATTAGTGCTCTTCAATTGTTGGTTCGCGATCCTCAAAATTTCTATCATTCAGTTCCCTCCAAATGCACCACACAAGATTGATAGGGATCATTTTGTACACTGCTGTAATTTGTGGGCTGCCACATATCTTCCAATTGGAACAAATGTATGCTTTCCTTTTGGGTATAATTCGCCAATCCAACTATACCCAAAAAAGTCATTCCACAAGGCACTAGAAGTCTCATAATTGAGTAAAAGGTGGTTTATGGATTTCCCACTCTTTTTGTATGTTCAACAATTTATCACAGTGATATGATGTTTCCTTAGGTTACCTAGGGTTAGGATCTTCCTTAAGGAGGCTGTCTAAGCAAAAACAATTCTACTCTGGGAGGCATTTTAACTCGCCAAATACCCCACCAGGGAAAGGAGCTACCATCTTTTTTTTTTTTTGATAAGTAAGATTTATTTTATTGATACGAATGAAATAGGCATAGCCCGTGTACACATGAAGTATACAAAAGAAAACCTACCAAAAGGAGCTACTATCTTGAGACACTAGAACCTTCTAGAAATATCAAGTATGGACTTCCCTTTCTTGGATGGGGCCCATAGAGTCTTATCGGCTCCCCCACAATGTAATCTAGTATAGTACAAAAGATTGAAAGACACTAAGAAGGCATTACCCTTTTTATCTTGAGCCACTTTGAGAAAGCTACATTTCACTGAGTTGAGCCATTGGAGAACTCCAATAGATCAGCTACTGTTGCCTCCCAAGCACGCACAATACTATTCAAAAAAAGAATCTCCTACAAGAATTACAAAGATTGGAGGGTGTTGAAGATGAGAATGAACGCAAAGGCCAAGTACTCTCAGAGTTAGAAAGGTTGATATTAATGGAGGAGATCTCGTGGAGGCAAAAGTCAAGAACATTGTGGCTTAGGGAGGGGGACAAATGTACAAAGTTTTTCCATCGAGTTGCAAACTCACATAGGAGGTTTAATGCCATAAAGTCCATTAGATGGAGGTTTATCCTCAGATCAAGCAGTAATTAAAGATCATGTTGCTGGACATTTCGAACAATTGTTGACGGAACCTTGTGAATGGAGGCCAAAAGTTGATGGTCTAGCTTTTGAGGCCATTGGTCAAAACAGTATGGCTTGGTTGGAGAGACAATTTGAAGAGGAAGAGGTACGACTAGTAATTAGAAAAATGAATAAGGACAAAGCGCATGGCCTGGACGGCTTTACCATGGCATTTTTTCAGACTTGTTGGGAGGTGGTGGGAGGGGATGTTATGCAGGTTTTTCAGGAATTTTTCTTGTTTGGAAAATTTGAGAAAAGTTTAAATGCTACTTTTATTGCACTTGTTCCTAAAAAGGTTTGTGCAATAGAGGTGCAAGATTTCAGGCCTATTAGTCTCGTGGGCAGCTTGTACAAGATACTTGCCAATAGGATGAGCACAATTATGGATAAGATTATTTCTAAGTCTCAAAATGTTTTTGTGAGAGGAAGACAAATATTGGATTTGGATCTTATAGCCAATGAGTGCTTGGACAGCAGGCTTAAGTCGGGTGTATCGGGTATTTTATGTAAACTGGACATGGAGAAGGCCTATGACCACGTCAACTGGGGTTTTCTGTTTTATTTGTAAAGTAGATGTGGATATGGGGAAAGATGGAAGGGGTAGATGATGCATTGTGTCAATGGCTCGTTTCTTGGTTTTGGTAAATGGTGATCCTGTGGGTTTCTTTAATGGTTCGCGGGGGCTACAACAAGGCGATCCACTATCACTACTTTTATTTGTCCTTGTGATGGAGGCGCTTAGTAGAATGGTGTCGGCTGCCTTTTTTCAGGATTTTCAGCGGGGGCTTCTAACCACCATGGCTCCATCACTATTTGTCACCTCTTGTTTGCAGATAATACATTGCTGTTTTGTGAGGAGAATGCAGGACATGTTCAATCTTTGAAGGCTATCTTACTTTGTTTTGAAGCGGTATCCAGGCTAAAGATAAATCTTGCTAAAACGGAGATGGTTGCAGTGGGTGAGGTAAGAAATATTAGAGGGTTGGCCAGCATATTGGGATGTGTGGTCTCCTTGCTGCCATTGAAGTACCTTGGTCTCCCGTTGGGTGCAACTTTCAAAGCTAAGACAATTTGAGAGGAGGTGCTAGAGAAATTAGAGTGTAGGCTGGCCGGGTGGGAAAAGTTATACTTATCGAAAGGGGGGAGGATCACACTTATCAAGAGCACTCTATCTAACCTTCCCACATATTTCTTGTCTTTATTTCCCCTTCTGGCAAGCATTGCATCTAGAATTGAGAAAATCCAACGTGATTTTCTGTGGAGTGGACTAGGTGATGAGTTTAAATGTCATTTAGTTGGATGGGATAAAGTGTGTACCCCTTTGAGAGCTGGTGGGTTGGGGGAGCGTAATGTTAGGTTCTTTAATAAGGCTCTATTAGGGAAATGGTTGTGGCATTATTATCATGAGAGGGAAGCTTTGATCATGAGAGGGAAGCTTTATGGAAATGGGTGATTGACGTGAAGTATGGGAGTGCAAGGGGGGGCTGGTGTTCTAATGAGGAGAGGGGGGCTTATGGTGTTGGGTTGTGGAAGTATATAGGGCAAGGGTGGGGGGCTTTCTCGAGTAATACTAGGTTGTGTTTGGGGGAGGGCAGCTTTTGGAATGATGTGTGGGTGGGAGATACAGCTCTTAAGGATGCTTATCCTTATTTTCAGAATTGCAAGTTATGGTGGCTGATGTGAGGGCAGTTAGACATGGTTCACTGAAGTGGAACATCAACCTTTCTAGGGAGGCACAAGATTGGGAAGTGAGTGCTCTGGTGGATTTTTTCAGCTTGCTGTATAACATCACTGTTGCGGTTCCAGCTGAAGACACAATGGAACGGAGACCTTCTAAGAAAAGGAAATTCTTGGTATGCTCTTTCTATGATGTACGTACAGCTCAAACTAGAGCCAATTTTCCTTGGAAGAACATATGGAGGAGTAAAGCACCTCCCAAGGTTGCTTTCTTTGTTTGGACAGCAGCTTTAGGGAAGACGCTAACCATGGATAACC
Source organism: Pterocarya stenoptera (assembly GCA_003123785.1). Lineage (NCBI taxonomy): Eukaryota > Viridiplantae > Streptophyta > Magnoliopsida > Fagales > Juglandaceae > Pterocarya > Pterocarya stenoptera. The sequence continues at coordinate 125,598 of QEOT01124197.1, read as the reverse complement.
TAAGAAGATGTGGACTTATAATTATGGACTGGTGCTGTATGTGCAGAAATAGTGGGGAAACCGTAGATCATTTATTCTTACATTGTGATTTTGCAAGGGCCATATGGAATTATTTCTTCAGCAGAATGGGACTAGTATGGGTAATGCCGGGAAGGGTGGTGGAACTACTAGCTAGTTGGAGAGGGATCACAGGGACACCACAGATTGCAGCTTGTGTGGAAGATGACTCCTATTTGTATTTTCCGGTGTATTTGGAGAGAAAGAAATGATAGATTTTTTGAGGATCATGAACGCTCATCAGAGGAGTTTAGGTGTATTTTTTGGAAGACTTTATTTATGTGGGCCATTGCTTTAGAGTTAAATGGTCTCAGCTTCTATGATTTTCTTGTAACAGTTTCTAGTTCTTAATTTGGTGTACTCATGTGTATACCTCCGGTGTACTTGGGCTATGCCTATCTTTATCAGTACAATTACTTCTTACTTATAAAAAAAAAAAAAAGCAGATATCTCCATCTTTTCATTGTGCTATTATTGAGTTTACTCGGTCAAGTTATTCCCAAAAAAAATCTAGTGAGAGAGGTTGAGTGACCTGGGTGATCATTTATCTTGGAGAGCTGAATTATTGTACTTAATTTTGTGTTTTATTTGACCGAGTGAGAATTGGTAACCTACATTGTTATATCATCTGATACGATACTTTTAACTGTGGATCACGAGTTAAATCATGAATGTATGCCATCATGCTCAGACATATGTCTATCTTTATGTTTGCTACTTGAATGGCATTGGATCATTTATGGTTCCCAAGATGCTGATCTGTTTCTTACATCCAGGAAAATGTCAAGACAAAGCATCCTCAGCTGCTATATGAATCAAAGTTATACAGAATCTTACAGGGAGGAAGTAATAAAACTCACTTTATCTGTCAATTGGAATTTTTTTTCAAGTTTTTGTTTTCATTTTGTGATTCATCCAATATTGAATTCTCATTACAACTCAATTTTGGTTTTGGCAGCTGGAATTCCAAATGTGAGATGGTTTGGAGTGGAGGGAGACTATAATGTTTTGGTGATGGATTTGCTTGGACCCAGTCTTGAAGATCTTTTTAACTTCTGCAGTAGGAAGCTTTCTTTGAAGACAGTTCTTATGCTTGCAGATCAAATGGTAGATTCCATGAAAGACTTTATGCATAATGTTTAATTAGTTTGTAAACTTCCCCGAAACTCATCTATCTGTTCCCTTTTTTTTTTTTTTTTTTTTTTTTT
>QEOT01124197.1:96933-116597 GCA_003123785.1 Pterocarya stenoptera | reverse complement strand
ACCGGACCGGACCGAATGTACATAATTTATATATATTTTTTATAATTTAGATATATATAATTAATTATATAAATTTCATCTAACCTAATCCTATCACTAACTAATATATAATTATGCTATATTATAATTAAGTATAGAATATAGTTATACAGTTATACTTATACTAATATTACTAATATATAGCTACACTATATTACTAATAGTCTAATACTTTATACTAATACTTTATATAATTATACTAATCATGATTCATAATAACTAATCACTATAAGTCTGTAACTATATATATTTAGTATCAATGTATTAATATATTCTTTAATGTATTACCAATACTATTAAGTATTAAGAGTTATAGTATAAATTATAATATATGTATAATTTATAAAATTTATAATAGTATGTATAATTAAATATTTTATACTTTTTTATAATAGTATGTTATCAATTAGGGATGTAATATGTATGGAAAATTAAATTATTTATACTTATTGCTTCATATACAAAATGTTAAAAGTTATATATAGCTCATTATGCATTAACATACTTTAAGTTAGTAATAAAGTAATAATTAACATCATCAATAATGTAATTTTCATCTAATTTACTATCATTGATCATATAAAATATTTTTTTTATTGATTTTGTTACATAATCCCTATTAATACGTCACTTAGTTTAATTTAGTATTGTAAATAATTTTTTTTATTAATTGATTTTTAAAAAAAAGGCCAGACCGATAGCTACCAGTCCGATCCAATCCCCTTGGGAATTCGGTGCGGTCCGGTAAAAAAAAAATGATAGACCAAAAACATTCGGTCCATCGCCGGACCAGATCGGACCAGACCGTGTGCAGCCTTAGATTCCAAACTTCCCTTTCTTGAGTAGATTGGTAAGGGACTGAGCGATGATGCCATAGTTTCAAACAAATTTCCTGTAATATCTTGTCAAGCCTAAAAAATCACGTAATTCAAGAATATTAGTTGGTTGTGGCCACGCCACCATGGCTATAATTTTGTGATTATTGACCTTCACTCCTTGAGGCATAACAATGCCCCAAATATTCTAACTCCTGCTGGCCAAATGCACACTTGCTTGCCTTGGCAAAAAAATTATGCTGCCTCAGAATCTCCAAAGTTTGTTTAACATGCACCACATGCTTATCCCAAGTAAAACGATATATGAGAATATCATCGAAGAAAACCAAAATAATCTTTCAAAGATAAGGTCGAAATATAAAGTTTATGATGGCTTGGAATGTAGAGGGTGCATTGCAAAGGCCAAACGGCATCACTAAATATTCATAATGACTGTTGTGAGTACAAAAATCAATTTTTAGTACGTTGGAAGGATTTACTCTTACTTGGTGATATTCAGCCCTTAGGTCGAGCTTGGTGAAGTATGAGGCACCATGCAACTCATCCAACATGTCGTCTACTGTTGGAATGAGAAATCAATCCTTGATGGTGGCGATATTAAGTGCGTGGTAGTTTGTGCAAAATCGCCAACTTCCGTCATTTTTCTTCACTAATAGTACTGGTGATGAAAATGGATTAGTGCTAAGACGAATAGGCTGGAGTTCAACATCTCCTGAACCTACTTTTTGATTTCTTCCTTTTGGAAATGGGCATATCCATATGGGCGTATATTAATTGGTTCGGTGCCTTCTTTGAGTGTAATGTAGTGATCCACTACATGCACTAGTGGTACGCATGAAGGCTCTTGGAACACGTTCCCATACTCCTTTAACAATCCTCTCATATCTTGCTGCTTCCTATCGTATGCCACACTTGGTGATGTGGTTTCCGTGGTTGTTGAAAAACATACTGCAAGCAGCGCATCACCCCGTCAGCATTCCTTGGAAATTTCTTTTAAGGTAGCCTCTTGAATGGTTCGCTCTCTCATTCCTTGCAGTTGTCTAGCTTGATTCTCCCAGATAAATTCCATGGTTAAATGCTTCCAATTACAAACCACAGAACCCAGCATTTCCAACCATTGAATGCCAAGTACTAAATCAAGTCCTGTTAAGGGTAGAGAGAAGAGGGTGAGGTAAAACTCAGTGCCTTATAAATTTACTAGTACCTTATCAATTCGCCTTTGACACTCCAGTCACTCTCCATTAGCCACCTGTATAGTAAATGTTTCTGTTGGCACTGCTGTTAATCTCAGTATATTTGCCAATTGATCGCTAATGAAGTTATGCGTTGATCCACTATCAATCAATACTGCAACTTTGCGAGAGGCCATCTTAGCCGTCATGCGCATGGTTCTTGGAGCAGTCCATCCCGTTAATGCATGTAACGTGATTTCGAGCTCAAATTTTGGTTCCTGCACTCTCCCGTTTCTCCACCTTGGTCCTCGTCCAGTGTCTGGTGATTAGTGACTTCCTCCAATATCACGTCGCTAGCTCCTACATATCCTTCCAAGAGTAACAATTATGGTTTTTGGTATCTATGTCCTGCTATGAAACATTCATTGTAGTTGAAACAGAGGCCTTGAGCTTTTCTCCTTTGCATCTCCTCTCATGATAAAAGCCTGATTGGAGTTGCAGGGGTAGCAGGAACTACACGAGTCATTTGTGGAAGAGCTAGAGGAGCTCTTGTAGGTGGTGGTCGCATGAACTTTCGCTATCATGCAAGCTACTCATCTCTCATCCGTGTGAAGTTAACGGCCTCCTTGAGGGATTGGGGTTTAAACATCCGAATCCCATCAGCAATCTTAGCACCTTGTTGTTGAGTTTCTCAAACTCGCGCTGATAGTCTCTTAATGTCCCCAACTGCCTTATCCTTGAGAGAGCTTCATCAAAGTCTTCACACTTTGATGGTCCGTAGCAAGCCCATAATTCCTCTTCGAATTTTTTCCATGAAATCATGTGTCCTTCCCGTAATGTCCTGCAAATCTACTGCCACCATAAGTAGCCATGGGAACTTTCTGGGTTTTGACAGTGCCTTGGTATTCAAAAAACTGTTCCACTGGATTGAACCACTCCGTTGGATCATCTCTAGAAAATCGTGGAAATTCTAGCTTGGTTGATTTTGACTAAACGATTTGCCGACCTCCATCTTGGTTTTCTCGGTGGTGATTGCCATGGCTTGAAGACTCCTGATTAGAGAGCAAAGCATTTGAGAGACGATTGATTGTTTCCTCCAAATGGTGAAGTTTATCATTCATACCAAACTCCATTCGATGTAGTCCTTCCTGAACTGTACCAAGCCTTGACTCCAATTGCTCAATACGCTCCTTGTTGGTTCCCATTAACCTAGCTCTGAGGCAATGATAGGTCCTGCGTAATGGTAATCTGAACACTCACAAAAGTATTCTCTTTGCGTGATAATGTACCATAGTTTTCTGAAATAATTTTTGCTAGCTTTCATTGATAACCCACAACTGCTTAAAAAGCAAACCATGTTCATAATACCGAAAACAGAGAATGCCAAAAACAGAGGAACAACCTAAGGCCACTATCACCAATAATCGACGCCTAACATACGAAATAACAGAAATTGACTCCACGTACTAACTGAAATAAAATGCAACAGAAAGGTAACATTAAGCATAAATTTCTCCAACTGTTATGACCCAGTCCATGCATGCCATCCCCATGCACTACGTCTTCATGCCCACTTTTGCATCGCACGTCTTCAAGCCCACGTATGCTTCACACCCACGCACGCTTCGCGCCCTCTTTTGCTTTGGGCCCACTACTTTTGCTTCGCGCCCACTTTTGCGTCGCACGACTAAACTCCTCCCAAATATTTGGGATTTGGCTTCAGACCTCTATCCAAACATCGCGGCTTAAGACACATCTGGGTTTTACACCATTTAATATTGTCATTGTGATTTTCGAACAATGTGAACTCTACATGAGCATTTTGTGCTTACTCTATGCATTAATTAAACCTTGGCAAACAATTGGAAAATATCTCAATTTAAATCAGCTTCAAAATGATAAATTTATTGGTGATAATTTGGAGGTCCTATTGTATGCCTATTTGTACCCATTTTATTGTCAGTGAATTTATCACTCCACTCCGAAAGAAAAGTTAGAATGAGTAAATTGTAAAACATCTTTGAAATGAGACTGCATCTCATTTGAATAGTAAAAATATTTCATCTTATCTCATCTCATTATTTATACAGCTGCACCTATACTTGCGCCATCACTCTTCAAAAAAAGGCCTGAAGATTAGTGTGTACACACGTAATTGGGTACGAGGATGTCTGTCTAAGACCAAAATAAATCAGGGCAATCCAGAACATCTCTACTAAAATAAAAGCCTAATCCAAAATCCAAAAGCCCCTTCATTAATTAAGATAACTAAAGCCCCTCCATCTCCGAAGACAGGCAAAGCATATTGAATGCTACATCTGTGGTGATCAGTAGTTAGTATTGACAACAAAATCGAAATTTTCTCTAGTTTTTTGACCAAATAATACAAAGCAAAGACAAAGAAAGCATCACATTGTCCAAAGATCTTGCGAGTCTAGAAGAGAGTTGGATATTCATGAGGTAGAAGATATAGAAGCCCTTGCTGCTCTTAAGGGGCTTGCAATTAGTTTCTCACCTGAGTATATCTCATTTGATTCTAGAGGGGAACTCACCTGCTGTAGTGGAGGCTATTTGCTCAAGGGGAGAAGGTCTGAACAGGTATAGTCATTTGATTCATGAAGCAAAGAAGCTGCTGTCTTCTTTCCTTTCTTTTGAGGTTCTTCATGTTGGTAGACATGGAAATGAGGTAGCACATCTTCTAGGTCGACATGCACGGTTTGTGGATGATACTTTTCAGTGATGGAATGAACCTCCAGACTTTATTATGAACAGCCTTGCTGTGGATGTAGCCTGTATTTTCTGATATTGCTGTTTATTTGTTGGTTTTATCGTTACCATGCTGGTATTATGTATTGAATTCTGTTTCTTTGAATGAATGAACAAAAGCTTTTACTTTAAAAAAAAAAACAAGGCAAAGACAAAAGAAAGGATCACATTGTCCAAAGATCTTGCAAGTCGACAGTACGAATTATTAGATCCATATAATGTTTATGTCGTTTTAAGATTGGACCATCTAATTTACTCAGAATCCCAACAATTTCCTTGTGGCCAATTGAGGGACTAAACACAGGCTTTTACTTTCACATTGCTTGTATTCATTCACATTTGCATATCAATCCCAACACATAGAAACAAACATACACTAATCGAGAAGGCTTCCAAATTGGTATAAATAAATTGCATAATATACAAACCATTACCAACATTATTCACCGAAAAAGGCAAAGTCCCAACATTTCGAATCCATAAAACCTCATACCTATAAATACCAGACATTCCATTCAAAGACATACACAGTACACCAAGTCGAATTGAACAGCCTTAGAAAACAAAACAAGACCAGCACCCAAAACCGGCAAAAGAAGTTTCTTACTACCACCCCTCCAAAACCCTGGAGTACCTGTCCTTAAGCCACCTAAAGGTCTTTCTCAGAGACCCTTTGACCTTCCCTTCCACCGTATATACCTTATAGCTAGCGACCCTCTTCTTCCTCTGCAACTCCGGATCACTGAAACTCCAGCTCTTCGAGACCGACCCATTTGTGGACTTTCCCTTCTTGAACTTGGCATCATTTCCGACCTGGGTTTGGTTTGTTTGCGCCGAGGTTGCGTATGAAGCACTGTAGCACCTGAGATCTTGCATACTGTTGAACCCAGATGTAGTGGGTCCCACCCCAGCAGCAGCACCACCACCACTACCGTAGCTCTCCATCTGCATCCTTCCATCTGCAACCGATTTGGATCTGAAATCTTCCATGGTTTTGGTTTCCCCAATGGATCTGTTTTTCTTCTATCTCTGAAAGCCTTTTAAAAACTATTGTCTTCAGAGAATGGAAGTTCGGAACATTAGCCTATTTTTGCGATGGATTCGGTAGGAGGCGCTGACTACAATTCTGTCAGCGTCCGTGGTGATGATAGCAATGAAGAAAGACAAGATAAGATAGAAAGTGAAGGCTTTTTTATTTATATTTATATTTATTTGCAGTAGATTGCTGCCAGGAAGACCTTCGCCTGGAACTGGAAGGACCAGTGAGATTTAACCACGTAATACGTGCCACGTGATAAGCACGTTATCAAACAAAAAAGTTTAATGAAAATAGAAAAATATTATTTTTTCGCTCAACTTACTTCTCGTTTTGATTTTTCATATATTTTAATTTATTTTAAATTATTTTTTTATCTAATAATTAAAAAGTAATTATTAGTATATTGATATTTTTTTTATATTTTTTAAAAATATTTTAAAATGATAAAAAATATTAAAAAAATAAAAATATGAATTTAGTTTAGCTGTAACTTACAGTGAACTACTCTGAGTAGCAGATTAACACCCTTTTTGATACATAGATATTATTTTTCATGAAATTGCACAAAAAAAAATTTTCAGTACAAATATCTTGAGTTGGATTCGAGGTCGTGGGGTGGTGTTAAATCAATTACAGATCATAAACATGTAAACTATGACCTAAATTTTGTAATTAAATGTGTTAGACTGAATCCGTTACTCGGAATATATCCAAATTTAAAAGTATTGTATAGGGTCATAATTAAAGTATCAAAAAGTTAGATTAAAAAAAGTTAAATAAAAGTATTGTATAGGGTCATAATTAAAGTATCAAAAAGTTAAATAAAAAAAGAAAAGAAAAAAGAAAATATTTATGTAATATAATTTGCTTTGCTTAAAGTGAAAGCTTTATGGTATATTCCAGAAAGCATTTTCGTCCGCTAGGAGAAGGGAGTTGATGCTTCGGCTTCACCCACCTCCCCATTCTCGCCTTTATTTTCGTTTTTTTTTTTTTTTTTTTTTTTTTTTACTTTTCTAGTAGCATCGTTTATTTTTGGCGATCTTCTGCTTTCCGGTGATCATGGGTGGATATGCGCTCCTTTTTCTACTTCTTCAGGTGCCAATTGTCAATCAGATGGAAGAAATCCTCCCATCAGTACAGCGCATTCACCTCACGCTCCGCCACGCTTCGGAGAGCACTCTGCCTCCACACGTGGCAGTTTCGAGATCTACGGCATTGGATTTTCAAGATCCAGCTGCTCTTTTCACTCCAGCTGTGGCGCATGGCCTACACATGCCGCTACCGCCAGTAACTCTTCCTCTTCGGTAATTCGTCATAGTTTTCGATTGCTACAATATGTTCTACTTTTTTTAACTAAAGATCGAGTGAAAGTGGATGTGACAGTTCCTTCCAGCCAGTCCAGGCCAATACGTTGCAGCACACCCCTTTGTACTGCAATTTCTAGCTGCAGTTTTGTAGTCTATTCATCAGACTATTTAAAATCATCTCCAAACGATCTCTCCTTGTGGAGATTGGGTAGGAGTGAATCTTTTGACTCCACTCACCTCATTTGTTTTTTATTTTTATGTTATAATATATGTTGACTTCAAAAAGATTATAGGAGACTTCCACCCCATTAAACTTGTATTCTCTATCCGTTAATTTTATCAATAAATACTTTACTTGCGGGGAGAGAGAGAAAAAAAAAACAAAAAAGAGTCGGTGAGATTAGAAGTCAAAAGTTTGAGCCTCCTTCCGAAAGCATCATCAACTTCGAAAAAAGTACCAGCAGTCAGTAGACAACGCACTCGAGGGCCATGGAAAATGAAGGTCTGAGTGGGAAAAAGTCGTGAAAAAGATATCAAAATGATCAAACAAGTAGCAGTCAACAGCAGATTGTGATTCTCCAATAATTAATTCAAACTTCAATTTCGTATTTTATTTATTTTTACCTCAATTACTCAGAATACCGTTCTATAAATAAATTCTCTAGAAATTGAGTCTATGTTCTGGTTTCCATTTCCATTTAAAGATTGTTTGTGTTTTTATTTTATTTTATTTTTTATTTTTTACATCATATTTTGATCCATTTTTCCATTCTATGTTGGAAAAAAGAGTGGTGGAGTTAAGTTATTTCCAGCCGAGAGTATTGAATAAATAAAAATTTTATGTACAGTCATTTTTGCATACTCTTTAGCCACTTTACTAATGTGATTAGCTGTGTCACTTTATTTTAATATAAAATAACTACTTTGACCAATCACATCAGTAGAGTGCATAAAAAATACGTAAAATTGATTGTATATAGTAAAACTTATATGAGTAATGCTGGATATACTTATAAATTATACAAGCGTGTCACGCTCCTTTTGAAAAAGATATAAGTTCACTGTTAAAATATTAATTCTTTTCATGTGAATTTCATATTTATTCAATTTTTTTAAAACGAGTAAAAATACACTTTTTTTGATACATTTGGCAAGAGGAGTTTTGAACCCAAAACTTCCATTTTAGAGGCTGGGGATTTATGGGCAGTCTATAATTACAAATATTATTTATATATTTTTCCTTCCAAATTGACTATCTAACTATCAAAAAGTTTATTATTTTTACCCCCCTCTCCCCTACCCCGCTTTAAATTACCACTTCCTAACAATTTGCCCCCTCCTTTAAGATCCAACCATTATGATATTGCCAGGTCCTATTTTTCATCCATCTAATGATCAAATCTTAAATGTTCAAGCAGTTAAACCTAGAATTTCCAATTATCTAGGTTTCATGTTTAGGCATTTCTAAAAGTACAAAAAATAGAGAAGACAGAAGACATAAGCCTTAGACTATCAACACTCTCCAATCTGAATCATTTATATTGTGAACAAATTAAGTCAGGACTACAATTGTGGCACTAATCATTCCTAGAGCATTGAGCATCAAAATTGCACCTATACCAATTCAATTTACCAGAACTTCTTCATTCAGGAGGAAAAAGTATATGGGCACATGACGAAATGGCCCCGGCATGGAAGCAGAAATGAATGAATGAAATCAAACCCGGATCAGTGGGATGCTGCATAAAAAATCATGTTACCCATGGGAAAACAATGGAAGCATCATATCTACAGCAACTATACTTCCAGAGTAAAAGGGTTAGTTGATAGTTTATTCAGTCTGCCCCTTTCGGTTCATCAAGTCGTGGTAGTATAGAAGCACACACATGGGTTGACCCAGAATACAGAAAATGAACCAGAAGATCATATTTCCCACCTGGTATAAAAGATTAGCACAAACCAGGGAAATATTAATATAGTAAACCAATTTGAATGGCATAAGAAATTCAGTGCTGCGTAAGGTTGAATAAATTATTATGTGTGAAAACTGATACGTACCATGGAGTTTCTGAACTTATTTTGCAGGTAATTAGTTATCAGAACCAAGGGAACCTATTGAGAAGGAACGACAATTATCATTAACCATGTCCAGATATAATCTTAGCTGTAATAAATAGCACATGCCTAACTATGAAAACTGCAATCAATATTCTTCTTTTTTTCGGGTGTAGGATAATTCTGTGGAAAAAGGTCAATAAAATTTCACCTGAAACATAATGCCAATAAAAGCCCACAGCTTGAACATATGGCAAGGAACGGCAATGCACAACTGCAGAGGAATAAAACAAAATTAAGTTCCAACTCAAGGAGACACGCTTGAAGCACTACATTTATGAAACAACAAATCATTTAAGGATTTAGATTGATGCAGATATATAAGCATAACTTATAGGTATAACAGTATAACTGTAAATTTTGATTTCTATAAAAGGCTTCTTTGACCATGAAGAGAGAGAGCATCAACGTATATAGATGGGCAAAGCCAACATGGAAAGTCACATTCAAATGACTTTGAAGTTGTGGTTCTTGTGGCAGATCCACCCTGAGGTACATTCTAGCTCCAACATTTTGGCTATTGCAATTTCTATATGTGAATGGTCATATTTTATTTTATTTTTTTGATAAGATGTGAACAGTCATATTGTGACAATGCAACATCATTCCATCCTTCTCTCTCATTCAATGCCACTATTTTTAACGTTGATCTACTCCTTTCTCAAAACATGTTTTTTTATAAATACACCAATATTTTTTTTTTTTTTGATAAGTTATAAATACACCAATATAAATCTGACAAACCAAAACAATAAATATAGGATAAGTGCTCCCTGGAAGATTGTGGTCGATGTCAGGATCTGTATTTACTACCAGATGCTTGCTATTGGACGCATAGCAAAATTTCTGATTATAGATTTACTGGATGAAAGCAGCTCTCTTGGTTTGGCATGCAAGATCCTATTATGGTTTTTAATGCGTTTATGGTATGAACTACCTCAAATTTATGCCTAACCAATGAGTCACAATATCATGTACAGCTCCAACCTTCCCCTCCCTCTTCCTTTTTTCCATGAATATAGAACTCTAGAAAACATAAATTTACACCAAAAACTTGACCTTTGGGTGTGCATGTACTTTAAGGAAAAGTTTGTTCTTACAATGCCCACAAAATATAAACATCAAAGACAGGAGCAAAACCCTTATTATCCCTTGAATATACTAGCTGACAACTGTGGTAAATTGTAATATATAAAGAATAAAGAACATATTCCATTCAGCTTCTACTACCACAAAGGGCTGAAAGATAGAATTGTCATTGGAAACACAAACTAGGAACAAAAGGAAACAAAAGGCATCGTTACCTCATGGAATACGGCAGACACGAGGAAGGCGATTAGACTGGCCACTCCCTGAATTACAAACAAATAAGAGAACAAGATTATTGAGTCATTAAAGGTGGGACAGAGCCAACTAAATTAATCTGAAGAATGTTATTAAAGCCTTGGCCATAAACAATATTGCCAATAAGGCCAATGATTTTCATAATTTCATTCCAAGGTCACTCACTATCTCTATTGAAGTTGAGAAGTTCTGAGGTTGGAATATAAACATTCTTAATTATTTTTAAGCATTAACAAATCTGTATAATTATAATTTAATTGTGTGAATATAAAGAGATGCTAATGTTTTTTCTTTTTTTGATGAGGAATCCCAGAGACCGTGGAAACGCAACATGTCTTTAACCGAGTTAAAGCCCAGACCCATGTAATGCGTACTCATCACACGACTTAGATAAATCATCGGCTTTTCACCAAACGTGGCCCCTAGAAATTGTTTGCACCCAAGGGTTCGAATCTTAGACTTGAAGGGAGAATACCTCTAGGACTTGGGCCCTTACCAATTGAGCCAATCCTTGTGGGTTATTAGGAGATGTTAATGTTACAAGAAAAAAGATCAACAATGAAGGCTAATTCACATTAAAGGATGTATCTATAGACTTCCTTGAAAGAAATAACTGGAAAAATGTGGGGGAACTGATAACATGATCAACCACATCTGATGGAATGCCATTGTGGTAACTAGAAGTGAAACGGTGCATCTCCTTAGCATGGGCACATAACAGAGCTACTATCATATATTTCCTTAAACAACTCTTGGACAATATATTGTGATAAAATAATTTACAAGGATGACATACATTAAACCCAACAAGGTGGTAAAAAAGATGCATTAATCTACCACTGCTTACAATCTTTGGTGAGATTGGTATTACCTTCGATATCCCATTCCGTAGGCAAGGAAAATAGATATGGCGAACCATCCATTTATGAACAGGCTGAAATGAAAACAAACATGATCAGTAATACAGGTCCTTTTCTTTAGCGTGATTGTACATTAGGAAGCCACTATCATAGCCTCAGTCAAAGAATAATGAAACAGAAAATACAAAACCAATTGCAAATAGTTCCTCCAATGAATGTACTAAACTTATGTTTCACCATTTCTACATCATCCAAACGCTACAATCGTTATGTCTATCATATAATATGTATCATGAATTCAAGTATTAGTTCAGTTTCTTTCCTTCAAGTCAATACTATACTGGCCTAAATATGGAATCAAAACAAAAACATCATGACTTGGTATAGAACTCAAGATCTAAAGCCTATTGGGGTGGACATAGTAGAATAGAAAGAAGAGCCCAATACAGCAAAATGTGATAACCTACCTAAGAAACTAATCACACAAAATCTAAATTTGAGAAAAGAAACTTACCATATTCCACATTCTCCAATACTGATGACAGCCACAGAACCCCAAGATTTATGCAACAAACACAATGTTGTCAGCATAGCATGTTGAAAAATGACCCAAGGGCTACATATTGCAAGATATAAGACCTACCTCTTCAACCGTTTTAGCATTCCACCAATCTTTGTAAAACTCACGATCACCAAATCGAAGAAGTTCAGCCAGTATATTTAACCTAAAAAATTGCAGCCCTCGCCTAAGCATTTGATTATATCAAAATGACATGATTCTCAGATGTAAAAAGCTTCTATGTGTAAATCTTGTCTTGATTTTGAAATAAGGCATATAAAAGAGGGAAGACATATTTCCTCCAAAAAGGAAAATTCCTTAAAAAAAAGTAATTTCTATGCAAAAAGAGCTGAAAGTCCAGAATTCTCCAATTAATTAGAACGGTTGGAGACCGGCCCCTGAATTACAGAAACTCAATCTATTATATACATAATGCTACAGAAAGAAGCCTAACACTAGGTTGATGAGCAAATTTTCTGCAAAAAAATAAAAACAAAATAAAAAGGAGAGAAAAATTATCCAGAGCGATTACCTCATTATACTATAAATTTCATGCAATAACTCAAGTCTTTATCACATAGCTAATCCAAAAGGTCAAGTGAAAATATTCATAATTACTGGAAAAAGCTTTTAAAAGATCATAAGAAATATATGCCTTTGGATAAAAAGAGAGTAGACACACCAGAGGTGAAAGAAGCAGTAGAACATGCAAAGCCACACGTATAAATTTGGCACTGACAGCTTCAAAACCCTCTCTATGGCATATAAAAGGTTCCCTTTCAAGGGGTGCTGTGAATTCTTGACAATAGGATTGATATACTGCAGCATTATACCAACAAACTCAAGTCAGATCATCTCCACGGTATGTTCTAATGAACAAGGAAATCTAGTTTTTTCAATTACAAACAGCAACTTACTTGTTCTATTATGAATCCCATGACTCCTGTAAATATTATCAACTTCAAAAGTTGACGAACCACCCAACCCTTTCGAATGCTTGGCGTACGAGGATAGCATGGCTACAATGACAATACATCAATATGAAGGTCAAAGAACACCAATTCAAATTCACGAGAACTTCAAACACTCAGAAAACAAAGACATACTTTAGAACTAGAGAATTTCTTACAATTACAAATACAGAAATAAATTTTATGGAGAAATCACTTGACTATACCCAATTATAGAAGGTGAAATACTGTGAACATTTGCTAGCCTTTAACTCTAAGCTCAACCTGAGAATTGACCCAAACCAACGCACAAACTTGATTGTTGGTCGGTCTAGGTTCAAAAATTTGCTAACCAATTTCAAAATGGTTTATATTTCAGTCAAAGTGTCTACTTAACCAAACCCCAGATAACTTACATAACCTCCCTAAAAAATGTGCATATAACAATTTAATTGGATTCTTTTTAATGATTTGATCATTTGACTGTCTGATTTCAGAAAGGCCAAGTTTCACAATACAAATTAACAATACTTGAGTTGTAGGGTCTGTCACATAGAAGATCACTTAAATAGAATCCTAAACATTATAGTGAAAAAAGGGAATCAAATAAGAAGTGCCATCAATACTACACATAAATTTACTGAAGTCAAGATCAGACACAAATGCAGCCTTCTCAGCTCACAAACATGCGAAAGTGTGATTTCAAGAAGACAACATGAAATGAAGCAGTGAACACCAAAAGCGTGTCAAACCACAACCAGCACGCATTTAAAAATAAAAATAAACATCCCATGTGTGGCAGCATCTTAAGATTTGCAGAATGTCAAACAGATCAAACAATGCACGATACCCAGACGCTCAAAGACATCCATACCCATACAACTTGTAGGAGAATTTGAATAACAAAAGAAAATGACTTGTACTGATAACGTATACTCCAGAAAGTTAGAAGGAAAGTATATATCATGAAAGAGATGTGCTAAAATGGATCAAGCTGAGCATTGGTATACGATGATGAATGCAACAGAAATCATTGAGTGCAATTACCTGGTAACATAAGGTTGGGGCAACCATGAAGTAAGTTAAACTCTTAAAGCTAACATTGTGAGGATAATCCGGATTCAGAGAACTGGGCAGGACATCCTCCTAACATCAAAACAGGCTTCAGTGAATAAAAGAAAATAGACATTCATGCATCACCCATCACAAAGATTTCACAGAGATTACATCCATCGCAGAAAAAAAGAAAGGGAGAAAGGAACACCAACTTGATTTTTATCCTAATGAAGAACACTCATAATGTACATTTGACAAAGTTGTGATGACGTATTTATAAACGTTTGCTCACATTTTCACTTCATGAACTACCACCCCATTCTCACTTGTACTTATAAAACTTGAATCCTGAAGTTATCCCTAAAAAATCACCATTAACTTCAATTAAGTATTTTTTAAATATTTCTATAAAAAGAGTTTAGTTTTAATGTTGACTATATTTGTCTTCTTACAAATTATATTTTAGTCTTTTTATACACATTTCCATCCACATCAATGATGGTTCTTTTAACGAATGGAATATATATAGTGAGAATGGAGTGGTATGGTTTTTTGTTCTAATGAAGAACACTCATAATGTGCTTTTGAGTCTTGATAAAGTGTGATGATGAGTTAATAAATTGCTACTCACATTTTCCCCTCATGAACTACCATCCCATTCTCACATGCACTTAGAAACTTTGACTTGGAAAAACTCAAACCCTATAACTACCCATTAAAAATCACTGTTAACTTCAACGGTGATTTAATGTTAAAAGACTTAGGGCCCGTTGGGATACTTAAAATATCTCAGTATATCTGTGAATAATGGTTAAATAGTTTTGAGTTAAGATATTTTATTGAGTTTTGGAAAAGAAAAGTGAAAAAGTTAAATAAAAATATTATAAAGTTAAAAAGTTTGAATATTTTTTTTTTGAAATTTGAAAAAGTAGTATTATTTTTTGTGTTTTGTTTAGGAGTTTGGGAAAGTTGTAATGATTAGGTAATAATTAGATGAAACAAATGAAGATTTGAAATTGAAAAATGTTTTGCATTTGAGTGATGCTTAGGAAGAAAATATCTGAGAAAATTTGAGAATACTTGAAATATGTTGTGTTGCCATATGGGGCTTGGTTTTAGGCCATGTTTGGATAGTAAAAGTGTTTCATCTCATCTCATCATTAAAATTTTCTCAAATTCCTACACAAAATATAATAAAAAATTCAACCTTTTCAAATCCCAAAACAATAATAATATTAGAAAAAATAATATTCTAACAATATTTTATTCAATTTTTATCTAAAACCATCTCATCTCATCTCATTATCCAAACTGCACCTTAATGTTGGGTATTTTTGTTTTTTTTAATACATATTTCTATTCATATTAATGATTTTTTTAACGAATGGGATAATTTAAGCGAGAAAAAAAGTGGTAGTTCTTGAGAGGAAAATGAAATTAACCTGTTATTAAAATAAAGGAACCAGTGATTGCTGTGGTGACACTTGCATAGCTTCTGACAAATTTTTCTCAATTACCCAGTTATAAAAAACATATATATAGCATGAAATTTCCTTCACATCAAGTTTCAGGAAGAAACTTAAAGAATTTCATTTAGGCATAAAGATTAACATGATTTTTGTCTCCTTTGTTCAATCGAATATTTTTCTAGTAGGAAACTTATCTGTACTAATTATCTATAAGAGTTTCAAGGGAATATCATTTACCTTTTCAATTGATTTGGTAAGTGCTCTCATATCATAGTTTGTGTGTGCATAAGATACCAATTTTAGCCATACAATGCAAGCAAAGAGCATCAACACAACGCCCGATAAAACAGCAGAGTCACACCTGCATGGTTTAAAGTCATAAATGAATTAAGAAACTTCAACATGTATCCTTGTCAATGAAGTAACCAAGGAGAATATTTTACATGCACAATTTCTTGAATAAAGAAAATAAAAGATACTCTGTGCACTCCCAAGTGTCACCCCTGTGGTAATGTCTGATGGTGCAGTGTCAGAAGGGGTAGTCTGGATGCTACATAACAACTGGGGGTGACAGTTTGGAGGTACAAAGTGTGCTTTTTCTAAACATTAATTCTAAGTAGCAAAATGTTGAGCATCCATATATCAAAACACAAGTATTATTCTTCAGCATTGTTCAAACGGATACAGTCATACTTTCCAAAAGGGTATTACAAGACTAATAAGCAAATACCAAAATCTAAATGAAATATTAGATAACATGAAACATGAAAGGAAAAAGAAAACACCTCAGTATAACAAAAACTGGGTACAAAACTGAAGCTGTGGTAATGATTACATGCTGTAAAACGGCAACCTGCAATTATGAAGTAAAAGTCAACTTTTGAGGATACCAGTAGTTCAACTTGTTATTCTCTTGCAAGGATTTCAAATATCAACTCTGCAACTGGCACTATATGAGATTCAACCCCAACCATCCAAATGGCTATCCAAATGGCAAAAAGATCTCAAGGCCACAATAAATTTTCATTGTAAAGTAAGAAAGGCTGTTGATTTTCAGCTCTGAAACTTGAATAACTTACAGGTTCAGAGATATACTTCTGTTGCACTAATTTTTCCACTATAAAGGCAGCAAGTGGGAATATTGGGAGGGTAAGACTGCAATAGAAGCATGACAAACAATGCATTCTGGGTCAGATGCTCATTGGACCAGATCAAACCCAAACGAAATGTGCAATAATTAATCCAATGTCAGAGTAGGAATGAGACAAAAGTAAAGGAATCGTTACCAACACATAAGAAGGGGCCAATCTCTCAATGATCTCGAACTAAACCAAAAGCCAGTCTTAATTAACCAACCGTACTGCAAAGACAGTAATAAGTAGCCATCAAGATTATGGACCCTAAAACAGCATCGGCATGATTAAAAAGTGAATGCAGGGGCATGCTCATGCACAAGTTAACGATGAAACCACCATTCAGTTAAGGTTTCCTAAATTCAGAGAAACACAAACCTTCATAAGATTCTCAATGATTAGTCGGCTGTTTACAGCAACAAGCACTACTATACAGAGGTTAAAGAGCCCCGCGTGACTCTGCATGAAAATTAAAACAATAGAATTAGCATTGCATTGCAAAGTTTTAATACGACATGATCTAAACAACACATAGTTTATTGTTAACAGCTCCTTGAGAAACGGCATCTCACTCAGTTTACATCCTAAAGCTAATTTTGTATCAATCTAAACATTGCCTAGCGTAACTCCAGAAACATGAAAATCAAACCACTGCAGAATAGAAGTTAAATAGGCAGTATCAGTTAAAATAAATCAATTACCGACTAAAAGAGCGATTTACATTCATGCCATTCAATTACCAAAAAACATGGACGAAATTCGATGAAAAAAAACTCAGCTGTTTATTTCAAACACAACTCTGGTTATATTATACTATACTCGCCTCAGAGTTGAAAAGGAAAAAATTACTGACTTTCACCCGGGCAGTCTAATCTCTGATCAACAATATATGCTTTTAAGTAAAAAGCGGATAAAGCAGCTGGACCTTACCTGTTTGAAGATTAAGTCGGAGCTAAGAGGGCTCTCCTTTATTCTCCGATGAGCAGGAGTAGATGGCCGATACGAGAGTTTCAACGCAGTGAAATCCGTTCCCCGATCCTGACTGTTTGCAATCTTCTCAGCTCCGTCGTTTACAGTGGTCGTACGATTTTCCGACTCAATTGCAGCTCCAGTGTGATTCCTGTCGTGCTCGCAGCTCTTCCCCAACAACGACTCGTCACTGCCGGAGTATGTGACGGATTCTCTAGCCGAGTCATCGGACTCGAAATCCTTCGTCTTGGAAGTACAATCGGAGACTTCTCTGGTAACGGCGGGGGTAGCGGCAGGCCGTTTCCGAAGATCAGAGCCGGTGTGAGGGATAGTGGTGGTGGTGGTGGTAGCGGCTGTGGTGCCCGTGCTTTCAAGCATATCCGAAATCGCCATTGCAACAGCCGTATGGCGTCGTATAACACCGTATTTGTTGCACCGTAGAAATCACGATTAACAATTGCAGAGATGGAACTTTAGGAGACAGATACAGAGACAGAGACAGAGAGAGGAGATGAAAGACAAAGCGAATACAAGGGAATTGCGAGAGAGAAGTGGGAAATTGCAACTTGGAGTGGGATATGTGGTGGGAGTTGAGGGACCTTTCTTTTCTGTGTTAGTAAATAAAATAAAATGAATAAATAAATAAATAATAAAAACAGAAGGAGAGTGGGCGATGATGACGTACGGTAGGACTTAGGAGACAGGAAACCGCGGTGGGGTTGCGTTGAGTGACAAAAGCTCTTCCCTCTCTTTCAGGTCGGGTACTCACTAATCATATTCCCAATCAATTATTCAATCAATACCGAATCCCCCTCTTTGATAACAATGATCACCTTTAATTTTATTTTTAGAAAAAATTAGTTGTAAGCTGTTATATACACTAATATACATACTCATTTCATATAATTAATCAAAAAGTAAATTTTATTAAAAATAGTATTAATTTAAATTTAGAATATGAAGGCAACAATATTTTAGATTAAAATTTTTTTATAAACCGATATAATTTATTCTATAAAAACATCCCTAATTTAATACGTAGTTATAAAAAAAATAATATGTACATCATTTTTCATAATAATCATACATATACAATTATTTTTACAATTCTTTTATACAACTATATTTTAAATTAGGAAAATATTATAAATACAAAAGAATCTCACACAGTGATGTGGCACACTGTTGTCTCCTCCCCTCCTCCCTTTTTTTTTTTCTTTCTATTTTCTCCTCCTCTCTCGTGCCTCTCCCCTTCCCTCCTCCCCCTTTCCCTCTTTGCCTCCGCCCTCTCCATGCTTGCCATGGTGGTCAGGGACCACCTTAAGGTCGGCAGAAATTGCCGACAGTCCAAGCGGCACCATTTGAGCCAGAGACAGAGGGAGGAAGAGAGGGGAGAGACACAGGAGAGGGGGAGGAAAAAAAAAGAGAGGAGGGGAGACAGTGTAGCACATCAATATGTAAGATTTTTCTGTGGAATCTCTTTATATCTGTAAGAGTCCTTTTTAAATTAAGGGTATTTTATAAAATAATACTATTTTTATAAGTTATTTTATAAAAGCATTCATAATTTAAAATAAAATTGTGTAAAGAGTTATGAAAATGATTATACCCGACTTTTCTTTAATTATTTATTACACAGAGTACTTTGTTTATTTATTTATTTAATAAATTAGAATACAAGATATTTGGTGCTAACTTTTCTTTTTCTATAATTATAGAGACCATCCAAAACGTTCTATACAAATAAATAGATAATTAATCCTTTTTTTCATTGATTGATAAGTCATATAATTAATAATGGCGTAATTAGGGACAAAATAACGCGATGATAATTCATTTTTTAAGGTAAGCCTTACTTAATAACGAAGGCATAGGTGTTCTAGAAGAAGTAGGCGAAAGGAAAGTGGTCAAAGATTGAGTATAATTAATGAAATTTGGCATTATTCAATGAATCTATTCATCATGAAAAATCTATTCACCATACGCTTTACCGAAAGAATGGTTGACCAATGACTATGAGGTCAACACGCACCCCCCCCCCCCCCCCCCC
>QEOT01124197.1:0-96469 GCA_003123785.1 Pterocarya stenoptera | reverse complement strand
CCCCAAAAAAAGGATGCTAATTTGAAGGGAGAAGAGAGCCTTTGCGTGACGTCAACGTTACTAAGTACCACTAGAACACAGTTTTATTATTATTATTATTATTATTATTATTTTGGGTTAGTCACATATAATGATGTAATATATATACATATATATACGCACATATATGTAAATATATATAAATAGTGTTAATTTGTGGAGAATATCAAAATTAATTAAAAATTAATATTTTTCACTCACAATTAGGTACTCCCTATCCATCTCTGGTTAGAGCATTAATATTAATTTCTCTATATGCATACGTAAAATCACATTTTTTAGAGATTAATTTTGCATATTAAAAAAAAAGTTTTACTATACAACCTCCTACTATTCACCCACACTCCACACTTCACATTTTTTCATATTTTAAAAAAAAAAATTTTTGAATTTATTTTTTTTAAACTATTTCAAATTTTTTATTCACTATTCATATAAAAAAATATTTGATAAAAAAAATTTAAAAAAAGGTGGAGTGTGGAATGTAGGTGAATAGTAGGAAGTTGTGAAGAATTTTTGTTAAAAAAAACTCTCACATTGAATTATACATCTTTGAGCTAAGTAATAATAAATTTATTTTTTTCCTAAAATTATTATTATTTTTATATTTTATAATTAGCACCACTACAAATTCTATCATTTAGTACCTACTATTAGAATTTGTTTTCTTAAAAATTCTATCAGTTGGTAGAAAGAAAGGGAGAAGAGAGAAAAAATAATAAAATAAAATTTGAAGAGTGAACAGTACATTTTCAAATTTGTAAAAACATTATTTATAATTATACAAATTTTTGAATATGCATAATTCAATGCAATCCAATTTAGCGTCATATTATGCAAATATGTGTTAGTAACCTAATGCTAGTGCTTACACACCCACCAAATATAATGATGAGTGGATCTGAAAATTAAAATGAAAAAAGCCTAAATCCACTTTACTAATGAAACTTGACACAATACATGTAATTAAATTTATAGATTTATTTTTGTAATATATACAGCACTTTTCAACTTCGAAAGAGGA
Organism: Pterocarya stenoptera; assembly: GCA_003123785.1. NCBI lineage: Eukaryota > Viridiplantae > Streptophyta > Magnoliopsida > Fagales > Juglandaceae > Pterocarya > Pterocarya stenoptera. The sequence goes on along the minus strand of QEOT01124197.1, from coordinate 95,406 downwards.
AAGAAAGGAACAATAATATAAACGAAGCAAAAATGACTGGAAATTTTGGGGTAGAGATAGCAGTGGTTAGGTCAAGAGGCCAAGCCAGACCAAACCAGAACCACATCAATATGACGGGTGTAGAGCTGAAAGACACAGATATAAACCTCAGAAAGCTTTAATGACAAAATTGAACTGGCTTTATAATAAAAACACATACAGCCATCAAGCCAAATCAAGCAATGATGGATTCTACCATATGCAGGTACCACTTAGAGAACAGTCACAAAACTCAAAACCTCTGAAAATAAAGACACCATACCCTATAAGACATGACACTGGAAAGCAAAGGAAAAGGAAAACACATCAATACTGGTAACCAAAGAGAGAATCCGATTCTCTACTAAATAGGCAAAATCTCATTAGAGGAGATCGGCAACATTTGATGGCAGCTCCTCAACTACGACATTATAAAACTTCTGGATGTCAAACAGCATCCTTTCATCATCCTTCGTTACAAAGTTGATGGCGACACCCTTCCTCCCAAACCGTCCACTACGTCCGATACGATGGAGATAGTTCTCTGGCTGTGTAGGGAGATCATAATTTATTACAAGGGAGACTTGCTGGACATCAATACCACGTGCCAAAAGATCAGTGGTTATAAGGACGCGAGATGATCCAGAACGAAATTCACGCATGATAATGTCTCTCGTGTTCTGGTCCATGTCTCCATGGGTGGCAGAGACCGTGTGGTCACGGCTCCGCATCTTGTCAGTCAGCCAATCAACCTTGCGCCTGGTGTTCACAAAAATGACACTCTGGGTGATGGCCAGAGTTTCATAAAGGTCGCAGAGGGTCTCAAGTTTCCATTCCTCCTTATCAACATTGACATAAAACTGCTTTATACCCTCCAGGGTAAGCTCATCACGCTTCACAAGAATTCTTACAGGTTTGTTCATAAACTTCCTTGTAATCTCAAGGGCCTCAGGTGGCATTGTGGCAGAGAATACCCCAACCTGAATCTTTGATGGTAGCAGCTGGAAAATATCATAGATCTGATAACAAGAACAATCAATTTTAGAACAACTAAATAACATCAAAGAAGTTTTCAAAAGGACAAAGTCCCTAGTAAAAGATATAGCTATAACCTACAGTATATACTTGTTTATGAAATTAAATTGATTATTTAAATGGGTTAAATGCCTTGGTTGATAAAATCGACAGGCAAAAAAGAATTTCATAATTAAAAAAAAAACATATTTTGGATCATAAAGAGCATTGAGTTATAAAGGACCTGATCCTTGAAACCCCGGGAAAGCATTTCATCAGCCTCATCCAATACAAACATCTTTATGTAATCAGGTCGAAGTGACTGTCTCCGCAGCATATCAAACACACGTCCAGGAGTGCCAACAACAACATGAACCCCACTGGACAGAATGCGCTGGTCTTCACGAACGCTTGTTCCACCAACACAAGCATGTACCCTCACACCAAGATAATCTCCTAGTGCCCGCATAACCTTCTCAATCTGTTGGGCAAGTTCTCTAGTTGGAGCGAGAACCAAAGCCTGGCACTCCATCATGCTATAATCAAGTTGTTGCAGAATACCAGAGCAGAAAGTTGCAGTTTTCCCAGTTCCAGATTGAGCCTGTTGAATAACATCTAGACCCTTGCAGAAGGGAACAATTCCCCTTTGCTGAATAGCTGAGGGTTTTTCAAAACCTAGACAAGGAAATATCCAACTTTAAGCATTTAACCACGCACTTGCAAGTGCAAAAATACAAAAGGCGAGATAGGTTAAAAGGACACATACAATACTACCTTTCAAAAGAAAAAGATACATATAAAACTTTAGAAGCACATATTCAAAAAAAACTTTCATATTCTCTCAACCATTCACAAGTACTCATACAGACCAACAACAGAACCACATTGGCTCCTGAATCATTGCAGTGGAGATAGAGAAGAGGAAATCAAATTGATAAGTAACTTTTTTTTTTTTTTTTGGATAAGTAAATTGATTACTAACTGCCAAGACCAATATTATCAACAGCTATCATAACTTAAATACGAGAAGAAAAAAACTATGAAAGCATGATGAGATCTACCATAAGCATAAATGCCCCTCAGAAGATTCTCTTGCAGTCCCATAGCATCAAAACTCTCATAAACCTCATCATAGGATGTAAAGAAATCCTGTCCATCAGCTGAAAGTCTGCAGCCATCAATAAATCAAATAAAACATAAGAAATTAGCATCTAATTGCAATCCTGCATGATAAAGTTGACGGGAAAATATACACAAAAAAATTTGGAGGGAAATATATAAACTTCATCCAATAAACCAACATTTTTTTTAAATCGGTACTCCTATAAACCAACATGTAATTTTAAAGAAGCATAGGAGATGGGAGAAATTCTTACAACTCATTCATTTTGGTATCAAACTGACGAGCATCAAATTGCGACCCCTCTGGTGCCAAGCCTGCCATGACTGCAGAAGGTACAACAATAGTCCAAAGAAAAACATCACCACCAACCCATATAGATATACGTAAGCATTCAAATCAGAGGTATTAAATCTGCAAAGGGAGACAGACAGACAAAGAGCCCAGTGACTTGGAAACTTCATAAGTCTGGCATTTATTACTAAATCATATACATCACAATCCAAAAACAGTTTACAAAGTAATTCAGCAATGCCTAAAATTTCAGGTTTCTAGTGTTCACCAAATACTTTCTTTGTATTTTTTCTTTGCCATTTCTCACAAGCACAATAAACCAAAACTGTGAAAAGAAAAAGTCATCTGCATGATATCAATCCACCTAAAGACTCGTGAGAATATTCCTTTAAAAGCACAGCACTTCACATTAGAATAGTCATTTATGACTCAAGTTATAAAAAACGTGTCCTAACACCATAATAAAAAGTAAAAAATAGCATAGGATTAACAGGATTAGTTCATTAACAGTCAAATAAGAGCCATAGTGGAACAAATTACTTTTCTAGGACTTAGTGCAATGAAGTTCCTGCTCTGTTTAGTTGCATAATATACATAAAAAGTAATATACTTGATTTACTATTATTTATATATACAGATTAGGATACCTTGAATTCAAAGGTCTTCAACAAAATAATCTAAACACACAAATTAGTTTAATAAAAGATATTCTCATCGAAAATTTTTAGGTAACATACCAGAAGAAGAAATTCTATTTTTACAAATAAAAAAACAAAATTTTCTTTTCATTCTTTTCCACTTTCTCGGCAGCCAAACAGGACATCAAAGCCAAAACTATCACGACTAGAGCCTCAAGATTAAAAGACTAGCCATAACTCAATGAATTAATTTTCTTACAGAGAGAAAAAAAAATCTTCGCACAGATTAGGGGCTTCTGAAATTCATCAAATCCAAAAAAACCATATGCAGATTCCAGCAACACGTAAAGATCGAATAACCAAAACCGCAATATATATCATAGATAACAGATCGAATAGGCAAAAATATATTTTATTAAAAAACTCCAGGAAAGACATGGTTGTCACATAATTTTGAGATTCAGATAAAAAACAGTCTGACAAAGAAGAAAAGCAGGCACAGAGAGAGAGAGAGAAAGAGAGAGAGAGAGAGAGAGACCTGCTGATCTGTGGAAAGCGAAAGTCGAAGAGAGATTTGTTTTGCGAAGGATTTAGGGTTTCCCAAACTCCTCGGATCTACGCCGCGGAGTCGAGGAACAGCAGCTATAAAAATGAAATCTTTAGAAAGTGAAGAGCGAAAGCGAGAGCGAAGTGAGTGTGGGGGGAGATTAATAAAAAGAGTGGCTGCCCCTGGAATTGGAAGCTTACTTGTTATTTCTGTTTCCGGATTTGCCCCTGGTTTGGTTTGTAACTTCGTACCGAAGGCAGGTTGGAGATCATATGGACTCAAGCCCAACTGGTGTGAGAACATGTACGGATATTAAGCCTATTGCAAATTGGAACAAGTCAAAGCCCAGACCTGATTGCATCATGTTGAGAAAAGTATAAATATGTTTTTTTTTTTTTTGAAAAATTTGGATAATAAGTTGAGATGAGTTGAAATAAAAATTGAAAGTTGAATAAAATATTATTTTTAATAATATTTTTATTTTAAAATTTGAAAAAGCTGACTTGTTTATTATATTTTGTTTATGAATTTAAAAAAATTATAATGATTAGATAAGATGAAATAAATTCTGAATCCAAACAAGGCATTCTCTTTTAATAATAATTCAAACACTTATAATTCAAACATTTATTTCTCGTTTGTTTTCGCAGATGAGTCACTACAACAAAAACGGCCTTTTCCGACCAATTTATCGCGACCAAAAGACTATTCGCGAATAGTCTTTTGGTCGCGATAAATTGGTCGGAAAAGACCGTTTTTGTTGTAGTGAGTTGAGATTGAAGTTAAAAATTGAATTGTTTATTTTATTTTGTGTGAGAATTTTTTTAAAAATATAATGATTAGATGAGATGAGTTGAAAAGAGTTGTGAAAACAAACGAGATCATGACAGAGTTCCATTAATATACTACTGAAAAACATATCATCATAATTTGAGTTGTTCTAGAACATTTATAAAAAATTAAAATTAAAATTAAACACTTGCATTTTTTTTTCATGCTAACTGATGTGGTATACTTTCACATTAATAATATTTGTGATATGCCAATAAACATATATTGATAACTTTTACCACGAGCACTGACATTGGATTATCCAAATGCTAGTGAAATGTATAATTTGACTTATTTTACATAAAAATGTATGCATTGAATTATCTAAATGTAAAATTATATGGCTTCTAGCTACAGTAATAACCACCCCTTATCTTATTTGACTCTTCATTATTCAAATGCCAAAACAATAATTTAATTAATAAAACGTCTCTTCTAATGCTGTTTTATTTTCCCCAAAAATTTCTCTTTTCCAATCTGCTGTTGGGAAATCCATCTTCACCATTTTCACTGTATCCCTCTTCTGGTCGCCCATATTTCCACTTCCAAATCACCATTTTCGCTTCGATCTATATCAAAAAATAAAGTGTGAAAATTTCTCTCATATATGATTATTTCAAGAAATTGTCTCAGGTGTGTGATTATTTCTCTGATTTTGCTTCTGGTTTCTGACTCTCTCTTGATTTCGTGGGTTGACTCTCTCTCTTTTTCGTGGTTCGTCACACAGATCTGAGTCTCATAGATTTGACATCAACGGAATCTCAGCTCACGTGTGTTAAGTCTTGATGTTCCGGAACGTTCGCCTCAACTAAGCCATTGGAAAGCTCTCTCACTCATCACTCCGCTCTTGATGTTGCATTTTTCCAATCATGCCTTTTGCGTTCGGAAAAAAGAGAAAAAATATATATCTTGTAAGTTTGACATATTTAAACGTATGGAAAACACTAGTATGCCCACTCATTTTGATACCTCCATTTGACCACTTGTCAATTTTATTTTATTTTATTTTATTTTTTAACTTAGTGATTAAGGAAATGATTTAAAATGTATTGGTGTATTTTTTTTAAATGTATTTAAATATGTTTAAAAAATGTGAAAAGAAAAAAAAAAAGATTTCATGCTAGGCGGTACACCCAGCGGTCAAATTGGGGCAGCAGAGTAGCCGCACCCTTAAACGTATATAAGTTTTGTTTGCTAGTGCTTCTGTGGAAAACGATTTAGAGGTGCTATTGTGTTTTAATCTGAGAGAGAATACCAGAATGCTTTGAGTAGAAAAAATGAGTTAATGCACTTCATTATTACTAAGTATGGGATGATTGTAGACATTACTTTCAACATCATCTTATTGCAAGTTCAATAAATCTCTCATTTCAAGTTTGTTCTCGACTAAAGCATAACTTCTCATATTTGGAAGAAGTGGCAAGAATCAAAGAGCGATAAAAAATTCTGAAGAAAGTAGATCTTTGCTTGTTCACAATGAGTGCTGTCCATTTTGGACTATCATAACTTGAAGAATGGGACATGGGTTCATTTTGTGTATGGTGCTCACGTGCATGAATTATTTGACAATGCTGTCATTTTGAGATTGGGAAGTGTTTTTCTTATGCATTCTTATGTGTTTTGAACAACTGTAATTATTTGTTGGATTTAGGCAACTGGAATGATAGTTATGCATTTTGAACAACTGGAATTACCTGCTATTGTCTCAATTGTAGAATGTTGTTGTAGAATTACCAGCTGTTGATGGAATTGATGTTGTGGAATTGTAGAATTAGTTATCTACTGCTACCGTTGTGTTTTAATTGCGGAGTGTTGTTGTGGAATTAGTCATCTTGTTGATGTGTTTTAAATTATTCTGGTTATTTGTTAATCATTTTGAGTTGTTGGATTATGTAATTATTACTAGTGTGGGGTTGATATAATTCAATGGCATGTAATTAAATGAAACTTGAGTCCTAGATGGTCAGCAAATATAATAGCATAGATAATATTTTATTATTATTTTGACTAATAGATAAATAATCCAATCTGTGAATAAGGGTTTTTTTTTTTTTTTGATACATAAGAGAGGGGGGATTCAATCTTTGGTTCTCTTAGTGAGAAACCAATGTGTAGCCAATTGGTCTAAAGAACCTTGGCTGTGAATAATTTTTTATTAGAATAGCCAAATGCAAAATCATGTGATATTATGCAAATTTTATATTTTCATTTGCATAATCCAATGAAGATGCTCTTAAGCATCTTATTAGTCGATATAGAAGCATACCGCTTATTATGAGATCCCGAACAATTATATAAAGAAAAAACTCAAAACATACTGGTTAGAGAAATGTTTTAATCATAAAGAGATTTCACAAAAGTAAATTTACAAATTAACATGATTTGATGTGGTATGATAGATTGTAAAACTATTTTTATTATAAAGTAGATCTAATATATCATATGAAATCACGTAAAATTTCTTTTAGATGAAAATTTAGATAGTGAGATGAGAATTTTTTATTTTAGATGAAGGTTTAAAATATTATTTTTTAATATTATTATTATTTGAAATTTTAAAAATTTAAATTAAAATTTGAAAAAGTTGAATTGTTTATTATATTTTGTGTGAAAATTTAAAAAAATTATAATAATAATATGAGAATTTTGTGTCTCATCCAACTTGCCAAATCTATCCTAAAATTAGTTTTTCGTATGTTAATAAACAAACTCATAAATAATTTTTATTTTATACGATTTACCAAAGTAATTAGTACTCTGTATTGATTAAATTGTTCAATAACTTTGTTGGGCTTGAACAATGGTCTAATGTGAAGCCCAGCTCAGACTTGCCAATTCTTCTATCATTTATAAGAGAAAAATTATATTCATCATCCATACATTACACACCACAACATCTACGAGACCTAGAATACCTAGAAATTTCAAAGATATAAAATTGCATATTTTGAAAATGTTCAAAAACAAGCTTTTATACCAGTTTCACCAATTCACGTGACACTCGGGTAAGACAGACCAAACGTAACATTTTTATGGCAGAACTGAATCAATATCCTCACAAAAACTCAAAGTAATGTAACATGGATGGATGCTTGCTGACCTATAAATCCTAAAATTTTCAAGCATGCATTTTGAGCTGAGTCAGATCAATAAGCTCTTTTATACACATTTGCAGCGAAATGTGCAAAGGTGGCTTCCAAATTCTGAGATAGCATCTACAAGACCTCCATAACCTCCAACTGCTGTAACCTGTAGCCAGTGGGTTTGACAACATGAGAATTTGGTTGAGCATTAACGTATAAGAAGTCATACATATTCTGATATAAACACAGTTTTTTCTCTTGAGTTGACCAAACATTAACAAGTGCAAAGAAACATTAAACACTAGTAAATGAGAACAGGAATTGACCTGAACCAGAAATTCAGAAAACCATTATCATTTTGGTTTGTTTAGTTTCATGTAACCGAGTAGGAAAACGCCGCAAAAGGCCGAAATTTGCTATTGTGATACAGCAAAATATTAGGAAGGCATGAGATTCAATTCTGAAAACTGAACAACTTTCAACACCAATGTCACATGGTCAAAAGACTCGAGTTAGATTAAGCCGCATCTTTATCAGGAGCAAGGATATGAGCTGTATTATTTACTACAGAGATAAATTTTTGATAGGTAGTAATTAATCAATAATTTTTATTCAGGAGAGAAAAAGGCAAAACCCAAGAACACAGGAAGTAGAAGTATACATGATAAGTACCTACTTTCTAATGCAAAATGCCCATGAAAAGAAGACAAGGGCCGAATTCTATATCTCTTGTTAATTATCACAGAAATTAAAGAAGTTCAAAGAAAGGATACCTGTAAGCATAAAGGAAAGAAGAAATTAAATCAGAACATACCCCAGATGAATGTATGGAGACAGAAAATGCTGACAGAGGAGCACATTGTATTTCTGAAAGAACTGCCCCATTTATGGCAAAACGACTGAGGAGAGGTTCTGCTCCAACAGCTAAAATCTGTGTAATTTCTTCTTAATAAGATCAATCACATCACTAATGGGAAAAATGGAAGAAAAATATCAGAAGGTGAAAAGTTAAGTGACAGTTCATTCACAGCATATGTGATGAACGTTAACACATGGGGGCAACTAAAAGGTTTAGTGCTAAAGCAGCAGCACATTCACAAATCAAATCAATCAGGCCGATTTCATGAGTTTGGCTCATTTAAATGAGTCTGGATATTTGTTAAAGTTTGATTCATTTATTAAGTGAACTGAACTCAATTTTTTTTTATAAGTACGAACTGAACTCAAATTGAGTTTGTGGAAACCACAACACCAGATTAATACCCACCCCAAAAAGAGAAGGGAAAGTTCCTGGCTTTGCAGCTGTTTAGAATAAATTGATTCCCTTATGAAATAGAAATCCTAAACACCTTTACTTAAGCAACTCTATGTTCTAAGACCAATCAATTATAGAAAAATACTAATCAAAAGTTGCTTCGATAAGATAAATAAGAAGACATCTTATTTATTACGGGACCTTAAAATGACACAACAAGAGTGTTCAATTTTAGTCATTTATCACTTTTAGCAGGGAACACCATCATTTTTTTATGATGAGCAACCAGGAGACCAGGCGAATGCAACATGTCTTTTACCCAGTTAAACCCTAGATCACGTAAATCATCGACTAGAAATTGTTTGCAGGGCATACCTCCAAGACCATGGCCCTTACCACTTGAGTCAACTCCTAGGGTTTACAACTAATTTTGTATAACAAAACAGATCCACTTACTTGATTGTCTTCAAATAATAAATCCTGCACAGAAGCGCGGGTTGAAATCCTTGAAACGCACTCAGAAGCAGGAAGATTCCAAACGGATAAACTCCGACCACTGCCACAAGCCTATGAAGGTAAAGGTGGCTTAGTTTGGACATAGCATTAGCAAACCATGGTGAGACAATTATTATTTTTTCTCCCCAGGGGAGGGAATTATTCTTGATTCTAAATGAATTTTGCCAATAATTCATGCACAACCTTATAATATGAGCATTATCAACACATCACACATTATGCAGTTAAAATGAAAATTTCACAAAATTTCACTTTCTTTCATGAAAATTAAATTGCAAGTTGAGTAGGAGAAACAATATAGGCCATAAAATCACAGAATTTCTCAAAATCAGATGTCGAGTATTATTTTTTTTTATAAGTAATAATATTATATATATATCAATAGGAGTAACCAGGTACACTGGACGTATGGCCTAGATGTCGAGTATCATAAAGTTATATAGATCACCATAATTTATTATAAACTCATGATGGGATTCCTTTGACCTGAATGTAAGCTTTAAGGAAGAATCATCGATCGATGATACTTTATGATAAATATTGAGCCATCCTAAAATACGAGTCTTGAAAAAAATTAAAAAATCACAGTACTCACAATGATGTGGACATACAAAGAACAAAAGAAAAGACAAGAAAAGAAAAGAAAAGCAGAACGTAATTACATCCTTATCACATAAAATCTTACCAACCAGCTCTCACTTCCATCAAGAGCAATGCAACTAACGCATGAGAAGAAACCTTTCAACTTTGTATTTTCTGCCGGAGCAATTACTTGAATACACTTTCCACTTTTGCAATCTAGGAAACACCACATACAGAAGTAACTAGCATAATCACTGCTAACCACACCAACATCATAATAATAATTAATATTCATAAAAAGAATTGCTGAGCAAAATATTACTGAACCTACTAGAAATTTAAAACAACAATCTTGTTCTGAGTAAATTCTGCCTAAATTTTAACTTCAGGGTCCCATGGGATTAGTTGAAGTGCGCGCAAACTGGCTTAGACACCCACGGTTATTAAAAAAAAAAAAAAAAAAAAGAAGCTGCCCAAGTTTTAAATTAGTGAATATTAATATATTTGGTTTTACCCCAGATTCGTGCAGTCCCATCCTCTGAACCAGTTATAACCTGCAAAATATTAAGAAAATCATGATAAGAACAAATAGTTAAAGAAATCCAGCAGTGCACATATTACTTCAACTGCATTGTGATGTATTAGTGTTGGTTGCACTGACAATTACTTACAAACTATATAAAGTAGTACCCTCTAATAAATAATTAAAAAGGGAACTTAGTAAACAATCACTAATTTGTATAGGTTAAAAAGCAGGGAAATGGTCAGATAGAAATAAAAGAATTATTTGCAGGAATTCACTTTTAATAGACTGAAAATATGATTAGCACAAAAAATTATGAACAATTGGTCACAACTATCTGCCAACTTAGGCCAGGATCCGAAAAGCAAATGTTCATACAAATATTTTCAACCACAATTAGAGAACACTTTCTTTGTATCAAGCCTAGTATTATGTCAAACTATCTAGTAAGACACTAAGAATATAATTACTAAACCATCTTGTGATAAGTGGCTTATGAAAATATGCATTATAGATTTAGGCCAGATATAATTCCAAAAAATTCTTAGATGCTCCATCAACTTTCACTTCTTTAAAGAAAAATCCCAGAGTCCTGCCCCCTCTCTTTCTTGTCCTTTTAAGTTCTTCCATTTGGACTAGTTTGCTCCCTTTCTGTTTCTTACAGGTGTTGTGTGTTTTCCTAAGAAGTATGATGTTAACCAACAAATACAAGTATTAAAACATTACCAAAGGAGCCTTCATACCAATATTGATAATTGAGGACAAGTTAAATGATCATCATGAAGAAAAAGAAAGGACTTCACCTGATTGGCAGTATTTCGGGCTACTATACAATGCAAGTAATCTGAATGCCCTTTAAAAACTGTTTTGATTTTACCCGTTTCCTGAAAAATACCGATTACAATCATGCAGAAATCAAGAGCAGCTAGGAAAAAAAAATCAAGAAAACTCTAAATCATCTACAAGGGTATAAACTCCTCATATGTTTCTGTGAGGAAAGTCCCTAAGACAAGCAATATATTCACCTTGAACAAATACGTACCACATCCCAGCAATATGCACAAGAATCACCGGAAGCTGAAAAAATAGACCCCCCCTACAGTAGAAGAAACTCCTTCTAAATAGATAGAATATATTGCCAAGAAAATCGTTAAGGGGAAGGTTATATATAACAAAAGAGCGAAGAGATAACAGACCTGCATATTAACATCAATGGAATTATTTTCAGGGATTGGAGAAAGAGCACCCCAAGGACCTCTAGGAGACATAAATAAGACCAGAGACATTCAGGGGTTGAAAAACAAATGAAAGAAGTTGTATGGTAGAATGGAGGGAATTGAAATAGACATGCGTATAGATATCTTACTTATGTTGGGGATTTGCCAGGTCAAGGACTGGCTTCACATGATTCCCTGCTGTGAGAGAGAGAGAGAGAGAGATCCATAAACTCTATGCATTTTGATAAGCAAAAGAAAAAACACTTAACTATGAATCATAGAATTTGAAGCAAAAAACAACAGGCATGGCATTTAAAAGGAAGAAAAAAATTAATTTCAGCAAAAAGCAGCCATCATATATAATATAATGCTAATATTGGAAGACAATACAAAAGTTTAAGGTAGTTAACATGAATCATATTCTAATCCAGTGGTCAGCAAAATGCTTACAATATTGGCATTTCTTTTCAATTCTACGGTATCTTCTAAGAAGAAGATGCCAACTTGAAGCAGCCTAACAGATTATACTTTTCACAATCCCTTCACATAGATACGGTGAAATCATAATTAAGTCCATTTGGGATGAAAGTTAAAACCTACCCAGATCACCAAATATGTATGTCCCCTAATTACATTCCTGTCTGAAAAAAAGGCAAAGGTCCTAAGGAAGATAAATGGTTTCAAATACTCTGAATAACCTATAAATGCTTATGACACTTCTAAAGGGGCTGAAGTTTATGACCTTTTCCGTCATTGAGCATCTGAATTTGAACTTACTACCAATTTAGACCAAGTTCCTTGGTACCCTCAGCTAAGACAAACTGTATAAAAGTCTTTCCAAAATCCAACACATAAAATAAACAATATCTCAATCACCGACAAAAAACTATCATCAGTCCATTTTTCTGGTGGTCCCCATAAAAATGACAATGGTATTTACACATGCTAAAATGGGTACTATACCAATCTGATGCTTTACATGGTATGCCCTTTTGAAGACCAGAAACAGACTCTCATGTTTAGTACCTTGCAAAGGAATCGGCACATCTGAGTTTGTAAACTCCTCCCACCTCCACCCTCGAATCCGACCATCATCACCACAACTACAAGGAACCATGGACGTAGTCAGAAATTTTTACACCATTTCAATACTTCGTTTATATTTAGATCAACTTCATGCAACAACTAACATGTCTCTGTGCGTACATTTGTATTTGTGTATTATACTCTCTACTTGCAAGTTACACGTGTAGCCGTCTTACAGCTGAAGCATAGATTTTCTTTGCAATACACATGTAAAGAAACAAACAGCAGAAAGGGAAATGGGGTAATGAGGTCGATGAGAAGATAAATAAGCTTTCAGAAACCAATGGGCACTAATAGGATTGGACATCTAAGACTTATGTCTTATATGCATGTTGGGCTAAGCTATCAAGCAAACCCAATGGAGATAGTGTTTGAGCTCAAGGCCACCAAGACCTTCCAAATACAAAACGAACAAGAGACCTGAATGATGTTCAAACTTCATACAAGCTCAACCAGTCAGAGGTTAAACAGTTCAAAGCTCAATTCAATGAATCCCCAATTGATATAGCATGTTCAAAGAATTTTGATACCGTTTTTTTGTTTGTTTTTTTTTTTTTTTTTGTATATGTATTCCTATGAGGGAACATAATTATTTAAAAAAACGAAGTATAATACACAAGCATTAAGGAAAAGTCGCAAAATTTTAAGGCAACCGTAAGAACAGCAATGCTAAAAGATTTCTAGTAAAGTGATGTATGTTGGGTAGTTTTTCGTGGGCTTTTGGGGGCAATTGGAGCTCTCTAGTATGGGTTAGGGATTTTCTTGTATACATCTAGTATATTTGGTTCCTCCTATTGATATATATATATATATAAAATATTTTTACTTATAAAAAAAAAGATTTCTAGTAATAATTAATATTCTGCGGTTCTACCAAAAAGCAGCGCTCTAGGACCCTGTATAGATAGTTATCAAACGAGTTCACTATGCCACTTTGATGCACATCAGCCATTATCTAAATAACGTGGTAGTGCAACGCAGCTTGCGGAAACGCCATATTATTACCATTGTATTTTGGTCAGAGAAAGTATCAAATAGGATGATTGCACAAATACCTTAGCAACAAGGTATCTTCACCATGGCCATAGAATTTGATATCATATGCAGGTCCATCATGTCCTTGAAGAAAGAACTGAGGCTCAGCCACTAAGAAGCTACAGAAATTCCAATCACATGTAAGCCGAGATTGAAAACTTTAACCATTTAAGTATGTGTGCCATGCATACTTACTGTTGCGACCTCGTATTGTTAAAACCATATTGCTGCAACCTCCAAAAAAAACATAAAAAAATTTATAAAGAAGTATATCTCTAGAATTAATTCAATATTAATTTGGTCGAAGTGAAACACAGCAAAAAAACAAAGACTCACGAGTTTGGAAATGCAGGAAGAGATGGAGTAGGAGGCGAGCGAACCGTCACTTGAGGCCACGACAATGGCGTCAGGATTAGGGTTTTGGGAGGGTGCCCAAACAGTCCGGAAAACGGTTCGGGTTCGGATCTCCCTCTCCTTCAATATGCTTTCCCTGTACGCATCTTCGTCCCAGTTCGTCGCGTCTCCACACATTGTGCTCTTGTACCGGTTCGTTTTGTTTCAACTCTCTGAAACTCTCGAGTCCTTGACGTTTCCAAGCTCGAAAAATTCAAGACATAAGCTCCGGTACACTCCCCCCGTCCCAGCTAGGTCGTAAAATGAAAAAAAAAAAAAGAAAAAGAAAAAAAAGGAACTTGTAAACGGTGCCGTTTTTAGGTAAAAGACGACGTTGACGTTAAACAACGGCGAACTATGCCGAGTTTATAACTCAAGTTATCGTCTTAATAAAAAGTCTTTCGAATTTGTTAGAGCACTTTCAATGGCTTTTGTAAAATATATTTTTTTATATAATATAAAGAAAATTGATCAAAAGTAGCTTCCAATAGATTTTGTATTTTTTTCTTTATTTTACGTTTTGCAATAGTAATAGATAAGCTGATATACGATATATTGTAAAGTCAGTATGTAAAATAGAAAAAGTAAATTTTGCTAATATATTTTAAAGGATAAGATACATAAACCATTGGGAGTGCTCTTATGAAGTTTAGAGAACATATGTCATTCGAAGAGAATCTCAATGGATGATGTAAAACACATATTTATAAGACTTTTGATACTCATTATCTCCAAACATTATACACCACATTTTTAAAAAAAATTATTTTTTGGTTATATTCTTCTTAAACTTATTGAATTCTTCTACTCATCATTCATATACCATACATTTAATAAGAGAAAAAAATAAAATAAAAATTTGATATAAAATTCTATTCATCATCCCACACATCACACACCATACTTGTTTTTTCTCTTATCAAATGTGTTGTATATAGATGATGAATAGAAGAATTCAATAAGTATAAGAAGAATATAAAAAAAAGACCTTAAAAAATAAAAGAAATAAAAATTTTTTGGTGTATAGTGTGTGGGGATAATGAGTAGCAAAACTTATTTATAAAAATATGAAAATATTTATTCAAAAGGGGCTCTGTAAAAGGCTTGAAGACATATTTGCATTTGTAAGAGTTGTATATTGAAATGAGATATTAGTGTAGTAATACATAAAGAATACAGCTATAGCGAGCTGTCCTAGACAATTCAAAAAGTAGATGGCGTTCATAGTGAGGTAGTGCTCGGTTTTGCAGAGTTTGTTACATTGCTCTGCCAAAGCCGTTACAAGCAATTACAGAAAACAATCCACAACCTAGTCTATGTTATTCATGAAGGTTCTGGAGGAGTGCTGACTTGGAGGGACCTTGCTGTGTGGATGCCAGACTGGATGCTTCAACATGCCCCTATGAGCCTAACGGACTGTCAATAACAGTGAAGCTCATCCTCATTGTTTGAAAATGAGTGGATACAATAGGTTTAGTAAAAATGTCTACCAACTGGTCTTTTGATGGGAGGAAGGCAACCTGAATAGTTTTTGCAGCGACTCTATCATGAACAAAATGAAAATCAATTTCCATGTATTTTGTGTGGGAGTGAAGAATGGGGTTGACGGAGAGGTACGTAGCTCCAAGATTGTCACACCATAGTATGAGAGCTGTTGGCAAAAAAATGTGGAGTTCTTTAAGGAGAGATTGTATCCAAAGTATTTTGGTTGTGGTGTTTGCAAGGGCCTTATGTTCAGCCTTGGTGCTTGAGCGAGCAACGGTGCTTTGCTTGCGAGAACTCCACGAGATTAGATTGCGTCTAAGGAAGATACAAAAAACACTCGTGAAGTGACGGCCATCGGGGCAATCGGTCTAATCTGTATTTAAAAAAGCTTGAATTTGAAGGATGGTGATTTGTGAAGAAAAATGCCAAAGTTCAGTGTTTATTTCAAGTATCTTAGAAGGC
Source organism: Pterocarya stenoptera (assembly GCA_003123785.1). NCBI lineage: Eukaryota > Viridiplantae > Streptophyta > Magnoliopsida > Fagales > Juglandaceae > Pterocarya > Pterocarya stenoptera. The sequence goes on along the minus strand of QEOT01124197.1, from coordinate 79,307 downwards.
GTTTTATAGCCTACTAGTGTGGGTGTTTGGGGGCTATACATGAATTGGCAAATTTTGTTTACTGCAAATGCTATGTCTAGTTGCATTAGAGAGAGGTATTGGAGGCTGTCTACAATGCTACAGTATAGTGTTGGATCAGAAAAGTAGGTGTTGTCATTGATAGAAAGTTTGGTGGAAGCTGACATTAGTGAGGTTTACACCATTTGACGAGAGCATGTTGGTCTTTGAGAGCATATCACAAATGTATTTCCTTTGAGATAGGTGAATTCCATTTTCTAAGTATATATGTAATTTTAATACCCAGAAAGTAGGATAATCTCCCTAGGTCTTTTAGTGGGCAAACAGAGGCTAAAAATGAAATTAAATGATCAATTTGGCTTGGGTAAGGGCTAGTTATGACAATATCATCAATGTAGATTAAAACATAGATCAAAACAAATTGATGAGAGTAGATAAATAATGAGGGGTCAGCTTTGGAGGGTTGGGAGCCATACTCACAGGAGGATGAATTGACTTGCAAACCATGCGCGTGATGCTTGCTTGGGGCCATAAATGGCCTAATGCAAGCGATACACATAGTTAGGGTATTTGAGATGGACGAAGCCTACAGGTTGAGTCATGCACACCGTATCATTGAGATCACCATGAAAAAAGGCTTTGTGGATGTCAAGCTATCGAAGTGGTCATTCGTGGGACACAACGAGGGAGAGAACAAGTCTGATTATCATGGGTTTGACTACCGTGCTGAATGTCTCAGAATAGTCAATTCCTTCTTGTTGATGAAACCCTTTGGCGATTAGTCTAGCCTTGCGTCATTCAATGCTTTCGTCGGCATAGTGTTTGGTGCGAAAAATCCACTTGCAACCAACAACATTAGATGAAGGGGGAGGGGGAACAATAGACCATGTTTTGCTACGTATGAGAGCTTTGAATTCTTTGCTCATGGCATCATGCCATTCTGGGTAACGTAAGGCTATTGTGTAAGAATGGGGTCTTATGGAGTATCGACAGTTGTGAGATTACAATGGCGAAGGGGTGGGTAGGGTATTTGGCCATTGGTAAAGGGCTTGGGACATGAGCTGTTAGTTTTGGAGTGTGTGACTATGGGGATCGTGGAGGTGGAGGTGGTGGATTGGGAGGAGGCATATTGTTAGGGTTGGGTGATATCGGGTTTGGTTGTGCAGATTAGGGGAAGGCACTTGGAGAAAACGAGAGGGGGAGTGGGCCATGTGGAAATTGGCTGGGAGATGTATTTAGGTTAAATGGAAAATGGGATGAGTTTCGATTCAATATAAGTGGTGAGATGATGGGTAGTGGGATGTGAGTGGGCTGAGTATGGGTGTGGGCCGGTTTAGGAGATGTTGAGTAGGGAAATGATATTTCATTGAAGATAACATCCCTTGATATATATAACCGATTTGAGGGAATATGAGGCATTTGTAGCCTTTATGGATTGGGCTATACCTGAGAAATAAACAGAAGAGTGAGCGGAAATGAATTTTGTTGTTATTGTAGGGTAGAAGATTTGGCCAACATTCAGTGCCAAACACTTTGAGGAAGGTGTATTCAGGTTCTTTTTTAAATATTAGAAGATGTGGTAATTTGTTTTGAAGTGATGGGGAGGGAAGGAGATTAATGAGATATGAGGCAGTGTGAAAAGCATCCGACCATAATTTGTAGGGAAGTGATGTCGTGGCTAGAAGTGCTAAACCTGTCTCAACAATATGACAGTGTTTTCTCTCGACCACACCATTTTGTTGGTGAGTGTGTGAGCATGAGACGATGAGAGATGCCTTTAGAGTTGAGGACACGGGTGAAGGGTCGAAATTCACCCCCCAATCACTTTGGATAGTTTTGATTTTTGCATCAAGCAATCTTTCAACATATTTTTGGAACATTAAGAAAGTAGATGTTGCATCTCCCTTAGAGGCAAAAGGATAAAACCACGTATATCTACTATAATCATCAACAAAGGAAATATAAAAACGAAAACCATCATGTGATATATAAGGAGAAGGTCCCTAAACATCTACAAAGATAAGTTCCAATGGTCCAATGGACCGAGTAACAGAACATTTAAAAGCTAATTGCTGACATTTGGCAAGTGGACAATTATAGCAAAAGAAACTAGGTGAGTGGGGATAAGTGGCAAGCATTTTGTGTGCAGAATGTGTGAGATTAGTTGAAGAGACAGATGGCCAAGACGATAATGCCATTGACCGCTTGTAGTTCTTTCACCAACAAGAGCAACTGAGGATGGTTCAGGAATGGTTGTGGGGAATTGGTAGAGCTCGTTAAGTGTTGGACCTTGAAGTAGAAGACTTCTCATTTTTTTGTCCTTCACACAAAAGTGAGAATTATGAAATTCGAAGAAGACTTTGTTGTCTTTGCAGGATTGATAAACAAAGATTAAATTTTTGGTGATTTGAGGAACATGGAGTAAATTACTTAAGAGAAATTGAGAGTTGTGAGTTACCAATATAAGTGATGGGAAGGCTTGAACCATCACCAACTTTGATTTTTTTAGGTCCAGTGTACTGGTCAGCGCTAATGTTGAGATTGTAAAGTTCAGAGGTGATTTGTTACCGTAGAGTCGGGATACCAGTGCTAATCTAAGGGAGCTTGAAAGTTGGTGTAGTGAGCTGAGAAAGAACGAGGTGGTCCATGTTGATATGCTTGATCAAATTGATGCATGCATTGCAAAGCAACATGTCCTACTTTGTTGCAGACTTGACAAGTAGGTTTAGTGGGGGGAGAAAATTGGTTTTGTGTGGGAGTGAAGGAACGACCCCTAGGGGTTCGACCATTGTGGCCACCATTTCAACCACCCGAAAATTGTTTCAGCCACCACGAGTAAAGGGAGATGAGGTGAAATTAGCTGAGGGATTGGGCATAATGCCTTGTTGAACAGAGTTTAGAGAGAGTTGATTTTCAAGAGTGAGGAGACGATTAAAGAGCTCAGCAGAGCTGATGGGAGTTGCTCTCATGGTGATGGAGATTACGAAGGACTCAAACTCTAAGTTGAGTCCATTAAGAAGATAAGAGACGACCTCTGAGTCACGGAGAGGTTCTCCAGCGGCAATCATGGTGTTTGAAAGAAGATGCACTTTGTAGTAATATCTAGTAATTGAGAGAGAGCCTTTTTTTAGATTGGTAAGTTGGTGCCTAATTTGGAAGCTTTTTGCTTGATATTGAGAGGTGAACATTGTTTCTAAGGTGACCCAAAGATCCCTTGAGGTGCGAGAAGATATGACTTAAGCCAAAATGGTTTCGATGAGAGAGGAGAGTAGGGTGCTTAATAGAAGCTGATTACTACGACGCCATTGGAGGTATTCTGGATTGGTTTTTGGAATGGGAGAGGTAGAAGGGGAGGGTGGGACAAATTGTTGAAAAGGAGGTGGTGGTGGCGTTGAGCCATCAACGAAATGGTAGAGTTCTTGGCCATGAAGGTATGGAATGATTTGAGCATGCCATAACAGATAGTTGTCAGAGCTCAATTTCACCAAGACGACATGGAAGAAGTTGTTTGAAAGCTTGAAGGGGTGGGAGGGATAGGAGTTTTTGTCGAGAGTTGAGTTATCGCTGGCCCTTGGAAAGGAATACGTTAGTCTAGAAGAAGCTTTGGTACCATGTAAAAGGCTTGAAGACAGATTTGCATTTGTAAGAATTGTATATTGAAATGAGATATTACAGTGTAGTATATATACACAAAGAATATAGCTATAGCAAGCTATCCTAGACAATTTAGAAAGCAGATGGTGTGCACAGTGAGGTAGTGCTCTGTTTTGCAGAATTTGTTACATTGCTCTACCAAAGCCGTTACAAGCAATTACAGTAAACAATCCACAACCTAGTCTATGTTATTCCTGAAGGTTCTGGAGGAGCTGTTGACTTGGAGGGACCTTGTTGTGTGGATGCCAGACTGGATGGTTCAACAGGCTCCAATGGATGTTATATTTCCTTTTCATTTTCTAGTTTGTTACAATGATCCTGCTACATTTTGAGCATATTGTTCATGTGTAAAAGATTTTTAATTCGTTCCTATCTCATTTAAATTATTTTTTCCCCACTGCCGAGCTTTGTTCCTAATTTCATTTTCGATCCTGCTGTTTGGCGCAAGCTTCCATTGTGTTTGGCACCATCTTCACTTGAGCCTACAGAAGAGTCTCATTATCAATCTTTGTTGCTCTTTAGATCTCATCACCAATCGTAAGCTCCATAGAATAGACTGCATATGGCTAAGGTAAGCCTTCCAAAAAAATCTCATTGCTTCTTTGGTTCTAAGAAAGATTAAGTATGCTCTTAGCTCTTCTCTTTCAATATATCTTTTTTCTTTTTTTGATAGGAAATAGATATCATTTCATTCCATGAAGGAAGTTACATCTGTGACTTAAGTTACAAGCCAAATTAAAACCTGTTGTTAGCTTTCCCGTACACAAATATATTTGCAACGGGCATTGTCTGAACTTCAACATACTCTCAAAAGAGAGTATCAATCTCTGTATAAAACAGAGGTAAAAATTACATTCAAAACTCCATCCACCAAAAGAGGACAAGTGAACATTACACCCATCCTCCTAACCGGAGGAGGGAGAAACCATCACTGCTATGAACATAAGTCCAATAGCCTATTTCACTTATTTTTCCTACAAACAAAACCAACAAACAAACACCCCGACATAAAGTCGGAAATACAGAAATCGGAAACAACAACAAACACCACAAAACATCATTTCAATGTCTCTATTATGCGACTCTTGAGCTGTTTACACTTTTTAGGGGATCAAATATGAGATTTATGAGCATCTTGGTATGTTTTTTGAGAGATTTCTTTTGCAAATTTGGGAATGATTGCATTTTTAGGAATTTTTGTTTATTTTCCTAGGTTCGGTAGCTTTACCTCTTTCGACCCATTTTTAAGGCCAGCCCCATTTAAGATCCAATTAAAAAATCTCATGATAAATTAATTTTCATTATAAATCTGGAGGCAAGGACCAAGTTCGGGTTGAGACACTTTTTTTTTTTCTTTGTTTTGATGGGGCTTAGTAAGTATAAATTTTTAACACTATTTATATATATATATATATTTTCTCTTCATGAGTTTATATTGATCACGAATAATTCTAAAGAAAGAGCGGTAATTTAAGGGTACTATTATTTAATTTGAAATTGCTATATAATCCTCATGTATAATCACATGCGGCCTAAAGAAGTCCTCATCATGAAAACGTACGTATATATATAATCACAATCTTAAAACCACAACTCGAATATTTTTTAACTTGGGAATTAACCGAAAGTAAACGAAATTGTAAATTTTATTTTGGTAATATCTCTTTGTAAACCAAACATATTTCAATGAAATTAAACCCGATTGGCGGCCAGCTTCCCCCAGCCTCATTCGATTATGAAGGATATTGATCATAAAAAAACAAGTACATACAGGGTGTTTATAAATAATTATAACTTCTAATTAATAAAGAAAATTCAGATGAAATAAACTTACAGAATTATTAAGAAGAATTTGGCATACGTACGTAGTACCCATGAGCTGCTGGATCGATCGTTCCAGTACTCGTTCTTGATTATTAACTTTTAGGATTAAGAATCTGAGACTTTTTTTAATGCTTATAATTTATAATGCTCTTCAGATTTTCATTTACCTCAAACCGAACGATCCATGCATCCAAATAAAAGTTGAGCTAATTAAAGGATCGAGCATCAAATCATGCACTAAAATTACGAACAAGACTTAACGTACGAGAGCTCAATACAAAGGATCGAACATAGTAATCTTTTGTGGGGGCTCATAGAACATATCATTTACTATAATATTGCTGCTTAGGTTTTGAGAAGCACATGACATTGGGCAATCCCTAAAGTAAGAGGAAATTCTTCATGTGTTTCTTTCATATTAATAATATCAGAGCTTCGACTCTGGCAAACTCACATTAGATGATCCAATTACGCAAAGAGAAAACTAATTAATACTCTTTCTGTTATTATTCTTCCTGATCTAAAAAGACAGCCATAGTTGATCAAACTGCAAATATTCTAGGGCTTGAGTTTCAAAGAGGACAAATTAAACCCAATGATGTTCATGTATTTATACTAAATATTTCAGCATTAGCATCTCATGCATGCAATGATTTAAAATTCTCATTCTGGAGGGATGATGGATGATGAATTGTTTATCAATTTGCTTATATTTAATTCATGAGTGTAGGAATCCAAATACATGGACCACTTGTCTTTGCATCAGATTACATATCGATTTGGCTAATTCATATATTTTTTTCTCCCAATGTCTCACTTTAAAGTTTGGGGACCCATGCAATAACTCTAATTGGAACAAGCTAGCCAACCATTTTTTCTTTGACAAAGTTACTGAATTATTTCAATAATATATGGTTAACTACATTAAAGGAGTTCCCACATCTCATTCTTGTTCAAGGCACGTACACCTCGCGAGGAGTGCGTGAGGCGTTCCTATTCACTCTTTTTCTCAAAGCACGCCTGTTTGATGGGGAGTTCCTTGTGTGTGCGTGTGCGCTCTTAGGTGCCATTTGGATAGTGGGTTAAAATGAGACGAATTTAGATGAAAGTTGAAAGTTGAATAAAATATTATTTTTTAATATTATTTTTGTTTTGAGATTTGAAAATGTTAATTATTTATTATATTTTGAAAAAGTGACTGCACATATAATTTTTGTTATGGCTTTAAGAGATTGGTTTAAACTGCAGATATTCCACTATGAATTTAGGGCTCATTTGGATACAGAACAATTTCATATCATCTTATCTCATAATTACAATTTTTTTAAATTCTCACATAAAATATAATAAACAATTCAATTTTTTCAAATCCTAAAATAATAATATATTATATTAAAAAATAATATTCTAACAATATTTTATTCAAATCATCTAAAACTATTTCATCTCATCTCATCTCACTATCCAAACGAGCATCTCCATTTTCTCTTTCCTCCTCCCCTCTATAAATTAAGTCACATAAATCATGTACGTCTTCGTATATGCATAACTAAACGAAGGTTTCTTCCTTTGTGTATATGTGATAATGATATATCCGGATACTGCATGCTTAAGGATCTGGGCAAGGTGGAAACTAGGAAGAAGGCTAGCTGCTTGTACGCGCGTACGTTAAGATTATCATAGGGGTTTGTATGAGAAGGTGACAGAAGAGAGTGAGCACACTGCAAGTTATTTTCCGTGGTACGCATGAAGCTCTGCGTGTCATCCACCGTTCTGATCCCCCTCTCCCATCTCTCTCTCTCTCTCTCTCTCTCTCTCTCTCTCTCTCTCTCCCCATACACACACTGCATGAGCAACGTCTAGAGATATATATGTGCGTATGATATATTATATTTAATTGATGAATATAGGAACCCAAATACATGGACCGCTTGTCTTTGTATCAGATTACAAATCGATTTGGCTAATTCACATATTTTTTCCCCCAATCTCTCACTTTAAAGTTTGGGACCCATCCAGTAACTAATTGGAACAAGCTAGCCAACCTTTTTTTGTTTGACAAAGTTACTGAATTATTTCAATATATAATATGTGGTTAGCTACATTAAAGGAGTTCCCTCGTCTCATTCTGGTTCAAGGCACATACTCTTCCCGCTTTTTCTCAAAGCTTATTTCATGGGGGACTCCGTGTGTGTGCATGCACGTCTCTTAAATACGCTTCTCCTCCTTAATTCGCTATGCGCATCCTTTCCTAAAGAAGAACCCGTAATTTGTTGCTACCAAGTATAGTCATAAGAAGTTTAAATCATTTTTTGTAATTAATTATGAGAGATATAGATAGAGTCCCCACAAAATATAGATACGCACATTTTTTGTATTAGTTCTGTGTTTATATAAAATGTCTTCAATATTATAAAAAAACAAATTATTCATGTAAGTACCAAAGTAAATACTGGGAAAAAAAAGTACCATAAGTAAATATTAACTTGGTGACGTAGCTTTTATACTATCAATTACTTTGGCTGCACTCCGCAAACTTTGTGACACGAAAACATTCGTTAATGCAAAGCTAGCTTATAATTATTAAACTAGTAAAAGCGGGATGGAGACGTGCAAGTAATTAAGAGACAAAGCTAGCTAACTAGGGCGGCGTCAATTAATGTTAATAATCAGTCAACGAACAATATATACATATAGATATATATATATATATATGTTTTTGGTAATTTATGCTTGAGAGGTCTAGCTAGCTAGCTAAGTTTTAAACCGCAGATATTCCACCATGAATTTGATCTCCATTTCTCTTTCCTCCCCATTCTATAAATTAAGTCACAGAAAATATCATATCTTCACATGCACAACTGAAGCTAGGTTTCTGATTATATTAATGATCCTAGGCTACTGCATGCTTAAAGATCTGGGCAAGGTGGAAATTAGGAAGAAGGCTAGCTGCTTGTACGCGCGTACGTTAAGATTATTATAGGGGTTTGTATGAGAAGGTGACAGAAGAGAGTGAGCACACAAGCTATTTTCCGTGCATGGACCTCCACGCATGAAGCTCTGCGTGCTTACTCTCTATCTGTCACCCACCGTCCTCCCCCTCTCCCATCTCTCTCTCCCACAGACCCTTGATCATGTTCCTTCCAGTTCCAGATAGCTACAGATAATAGTACTTTTCATTTTTCTCATGTTTGTCTACTTCCTTGTAAGGTAATATTTAATCATATGCATATATATGAGCATATCGATCTATTTGTTCAAATGATCAGTACATCACAGAGAACGATCTGTCATCCTATCCAGGTTAGAAAGCATATGCGTATGATCTCTCTCTCTCTCTCTCTCACAGAATCATCTTGTCATGAAAGCTTCAGAGTCCAACTTTCCCCACCACAAGACCCAGTTATTTATATTTTATACATGTACAGTATCAACGCACTTTTGCACTTAAAAGTTATAGTGCATCATCCTGACATGAAAGTTGTCTAGAGATTGTGCCGTTTAGATTTAGAAATGAGTTGAGATAATTTTAGATGAATTAAATAAAATATTGTTAGAATATTATTTTTAATATTATTATTGCTTAGAAATTTGAAAAAGTTGAATTGTTTATTATATTTTGTGTGAAATTTTTAAAAAATTATAATGATTAGATGAAATGAGTTTTCAATCCAAACTGGAGCTAACTACTTACCCCATATCAAGCACATTGCACTTTTTGATTCACTTGAAATATCCCAGCTGGCCATGATTTGAGCAAGTACTCGTATATTTACATCCAACTGACAATTTTCTTATCTCTCATAAAGTACTTTGTAGACATGACTCGAGTCCATTCACACTAAAATGGTGATCATTCAACAACATTTTTATAGTAGCCGTCACAAAGAAAACCATCGCTACATATATCATAAACTGTGTGTGTTGCTTTAGCGAAGATTGATCATGTTGGCAACAACCTGCAGCGATATTGGACCACCACCGCTTTGTATTTCAAACGCAGATGAATAGGTTTCTCTAGCGATCATGATCGATCACCTCAAAGCGTCGCTCCTTTGCCTACCATGCAGCGACAGTAGATGCAGCAGCTAAAGTACTGTACTTGTCATATATTGCATTTTCTCAATTTACTGTTACATCCTTGGATCAGGTACTTGGTTTGCAGGTACAGGATAAAGAGGCGGTTGTGGCTTCTATCATAGATGAGGAAACATGGTGGTTGGATATTACGAAGCTTAGAACTCTCTCCAACTCAGTATAGTGGCAGCTATTATGAAAGTGATGATTTATCCAGGGGCAATAACACATAATTGGATATGTAATTATGATAGAAGTAGCCTCTTCTCAGTTAAAAGCTGTTATAAGTTTATAATTCTTTTTCAACGGGAGAATGGTATAGTAGAATCGTTTGCTATGAGAAGATAACAAAGCTTGTGGAAAGCTTTGTGGAAGATGCAAGTGCCTAACAAAATCAAAGTGTTTGCCTGGCGAGCCTGTACAGAGAGTCTATCTGCAAAGGTAAATCTATTAAAGAAGCATGTGGTTAGTGAAACACCGTGTAGTTTCTATTCACATCCAAAAGAGGATGTCCTTCATTCTATTTTCTCTTGCAGTCAACTCAGAGAGTTCTGGAAACATCAGCTTCCTTCTTTACCTCAGGCGACTTTTTTAAATGTTTTGGATCTTGCTATGCTGATTATTGAGGGACAGGATTCCAATATATTGGCTCTATTTTTTAGTCTAGCTTGGGGTTTTTGGTATAGGAGAAATAAGATGGAATTTGACAAGATTCAGTTGAGTTCTCAACAAGTGACTAATAGCTTTGGGTTTACTACATAGTTTTAAAGCAGTCTTAGCCAAACCAAAAGCACAACTCAAAAATCATTTAAGATGGACGGCTCCTCCAGATGGCGTTCTAAAGGTTAATACAGATAGGGCTATATTTGGGAATCTCCAGAAAGTGGGAGTAGGAGTCATTTTTAGAGATGCTTTAGGAAATGTGGTGATGGCTACTAGTAAATTAGAAGGCGAAGTGGAAGACCCAAAAGCTATAGAATTGTTGGCAGTCTTCCATGGCCTCCAATTGTGTTCCACAAAGGGTATATCAAATATAATTATTGAAAGTGACTATTTGCTGCTAGTGCAATCTCTACAAGGAAACAATATGATAGATTCCATTCTTGGGATCCTTTTTGTAGAGGTTCAAAGGCTAAAAACTTGTTTTGAAAGTTGTATTTTTAATCATGTGTATTGAGAATGGAATAGGACAGCTTATCAACTTATCTGTAATGCTTGGAGGGTTGAGAGTATTGAGATGTGGTGGAATTGTATTCCAGACTTTTTTTCTCAGGCCATTTGGCTTGATAAATGTCTGTAATAGTTAATATGGAATGAAGATGAATGTTTCTTATTAAAAAAAAAATTTACTCTTACATCGATTTTTCTTTTTACAGTAGTGTTATATTCTCAAATTAGATGCTTTATTTAATTATATCTGGCATTTTTTTCACTCTTACATGATCCATGAATTGTATATCAAAATTATAATTAGATTTAGTTCAACTTGGATGTCAAGGTATGGATCATAGAAAAATCATATAACAGAGAAGGAGTTGGATGAATACATAAATATTATTGTGTTAAATATAAGAAATGTACAGAGATATATATATCTGTCTAGTGGGTTCCAGCTCAACATGTTAGTTACATTTCAAATTTATTCTAGTTAGGACTAAGTACAAAATACATAAGCTAAATATTTAATACTCTTCCAAGATGCAGAGTTCATTATGAAGAGTATGGAATGAACTCTCATCTTGCTTATCAAGGTGGTAAATTGTTGACTGCCCAGGATTTTAGAAAGAACATCAGCAAGCTGATGTTGAGAGGCAATATGAAAAGTCTTGATAACTCCAGCTTGAAGTTTGTCTCATATAAAATGGCAATCAAGCTCAATGCTTTTTGTGCACTCATGAAATAGGGGGTTGGAGGCAATATGTAAAGTAGTTATACTATCACAAAACAAGTGAGCACTATCAGTATGAGAAACTTATAAATCTAATAGTAAAGTGAGAAGCCAAACAACTTCACAAGTAGTGGATGCCATCGAGCAATATTTGGCCTCAACTGAAGAACATGAAACGGTTTATTGTTTCTTAGATTTCCAAGAAACTAAGGAATCGTCAAGAAAAACAGAATATCCACTTGTGGATCTAAGAGTATCAGGACAAGAGTCCAATATGACTTTGTAAAAGCTTTAATTTGTAGAACATTGTTAGCTAGAAAAAACAAACCGTGAGTACGGGTAGATTTTACATATTGTAAAATTCTATATGCTACTTGAAGTGAGGCTGCTGAGGCTTGTCCATGTATTGGCTAAGCTTATGGACATAATAAGAGAGATCACGTCTTGAAATTGTAAGATATAAAAGCCTACTAATAAGTTTTCGAAAAACTATAGGATCTTACAACAATTCACCATCTTCTCAATTAAGTTTTAGGTTCTTCTCCATGGGAAAAGAAACTGGTGTAGTATTAAGAAAACTAGCATCTTGAAGTATCTCAAGTGCATACTTTCGTTGGCATAAAGAAATGTCTTGAGGAGATCGAGCAACTTATAGACCAAGGAACTAGTATTTAAGCTATCCAATATCCTTTACTTTGAATTTTTCATCAATCAAATGCTTCAACTAAACAATAGACTGTAAATTATTGCTGGCTAGCAAAATATCATCAGCATATCTATACAAATAAAGCTATAAAGGAATCGCCTTAGTCTGAATAAAAAGGGAATAATTAGTTCTAGATTGAACAAAACCCAATTCAAGAAGAGTGTTAGAGAACTTGGAAAACCATTTATGTGAGGACTGCTTCAAACCATAAAGAGACTTGTTTTATTTTCAAACTTTGGACTCCTCTTAGTGTGAAAACCATGAGGTAACTTCATGCAAACTTCTTCCAAGAAATCACCATGTAAAAAAAGTATTATTTACATCAAGTTGTACTATATGCCATTTTTGGGCAACAACTATAGCAATCAAGGTTCAATTAGTGACCATCTTAGTCACATATGAGAAGGTTTTAGAATAATCTAAACATTCACATTGGGTATAACCCTTAGCAACCAACCGCGCCTTATATCGTTCAATACAAGCAACAACTCTATATTTGATTTCATATACCATTTACAACTAGTGGGTCATTTTCCTTAGGATAAAGTGTAATAGTCCAAGTATGATTTGTTTCCAAGACTACAATCTCAGAAATCATGGCATCTCTCCAATGAGAGTACTGGACTGCCTGATGATAAAATTCAGGCTCATTGCCAGTAATAATTTCTAGGGCAAAGGATTTATATCAATGAGACAAGCAAGCATACAAAAGGAATTTAGAAATATCATATTGACTACCTATAAGATGAGAAAAATGACCAATTGTCAAAGAATTAAAATATGATGTAGAGTGTGTAGTAAAAGAGTTATAATAATAATAATTCTACAAATAACTAGGAGTTCCTCAAATTTGAGATGTTCGAACTGGTAACGAATTAATCTGTATTTGAAGCTGTATTTGAATATGTAGACAAAGAGGGTTCCATATAAGAGATGTCTTCATGTAGGGATTAAGTTGACAAGGGAGTTGTTGAAGGCACAATAACATGTTCAACTGTTGTTGATTGATTTGGTGATGGTATGAGAATATGAAATGGCTAGATCGAAGTAGATTTTGAGGGAGGCACAAAAGGCAAAGAGTCCGAGATTTTATAAAGGAAGACATGCTAATGAAAAACAACATGTCTAGAAATAAAATATTCATTTGTAACAGAATCTAAGAGTTTATAACATTTTATAACAAAAAGATTGCCAAGGAAACACATTTGCGTGCGCTAACGTTGAGGTAAAACAGAGGCATCCAAAAGTTATGAGATGATTATAACTGGGAGGGGAATAAAAAAGTAATTCACAAGGAGATTTGTGATTCAAAACAAGTGTTGGTAGTCTATTAATAATATGAGTGACTGTTAAAATAGCATCCTTCCAAAAAGGAAGAGGTAAGTAAGATTGAAACATAAGAGCTCGAACTATGTTTAGAATATGATGGCGGTTGCGCTTGCACTCTACTACAAAATTTTGTTATGGAGTTTCAACATAACTAAACTGATGTAAGACACCTTTAGATTTTAAAAAAGGCTATAAAGAAAATTTTGTACCATGATTAGTAGAAATTTTCTTAATTTTGTATATAGTTGTGTTTTAATCATTTTGGAAAAAGATTGGAATGATAATTGAGATTTCAAATTTGCATTTTAGAAGATATACCCATGTAGCACATGTACAATCATCAACAATAGTTAAGAAATATTTGTGACCTTCAACAGTAGGAATTTCATCCTTGAAATAGAGGGATGACCTAACCTATGATGCCAAAGTTTAAACAAAGTGCATTTCAAGGATACAAAACAAATAGATAGTTGTTTAACTAAGTTGAAATTAGAAGATACATGTAAAGGTTGCAATATATAAGAGTTGTGAAGGAGAGAGCCTAATTGTTGCACTATGTGGAGACCTTTTTGTCTACCCACTCTAATAAGCTTCTAGTGAATTAAATTCTGGATGAAGATAATGTCGAATAAGAAAAAACAATAAGTTAGGGATGTAGTCAACTTGCTAACATAAATCAATTTGAAGGAGAAAGTTGGAACACAAAGGGCATCTTGGAGAATAAGAGTGTCATAGATCTGAACAGTGTCAACGTGTGTGACTAAAGCACAGTGACCATTTGGAAGCTTGACAGTAGTTTTAGATGCTGAAGTAACGGAAGAGAAACATAATATTGAGGGCACAATATGATTTGTTGCTCCCGAATCAATAATCGAAGAAAAAGATTCAAGATCCAAAAATTTTAATGTAGTAGATGAAAAAACAAAAGGAATGTGATTTATCAATATGTGGGAGGAAGAAAATATACTAGAAACTGGATAGGAAGTAGAGGCAATTGCATTAGCAGTATGATACTAAACATCAGGGACAATAATAGAGCCTTGTGTTTAAAGCATGGCCAATAACTGCTGATATTGAGACTCAGTCAAAGAAAAAGGAGATGCAGCCAAGGAATTGTTGTCATAAACAACTTGATTAACCATAGATTGTTCCCTTGACTTGAACTTAATTACAATGCTTACAAACTGGTTGCTTTTTCTTGGACACATGCCTAGTAGGACGACCATTATCGGTCTTGACATCAAAAGCATGAGTTTCTAAGGAAGGAACAAAAATAATGGATATCTTACGTTGTTGCTCTTCATGTAAGATTGGATTAAAACCTTGTTAAGGCAAAGGCTCCATTAAAAGGATTTTATCCCTAACGGATGAGAAAGATTCATTGAGTCCAAGAAGAAATTGGAGAATGTGCTCCTGTTGAACATAAGCATTGGAACTAAGAGCAACACCATAAGAACATTTTGGAATTGGCTTCTATTTAACCAATTCATCCCAAAGAGCCTTCAGAAGTATGAAATAAGCATTAACAGAAAAAAATACAGAAATAGACTTATGTAATTAAAATATATGGGGACCATTCATTTGAGAGAGTCATTCCTTTAGATTATTCCAAATCTCATAGGCGGTGTTGATGTAAAGAATACTAGCAGAAATTTCTATAAAAACAGAGTTAAAAATCTAAGAACTTACCATATTATTTCAGTGCTTCATGATTGCAGAGCATCCATGAAGCAAGGATTGGATCATTTGGATTTTCAAGTTCAAGAACAATTCCACTAACAAACATTAGCTTATTCTTAGCGGACAAAGCCATAGTCATAGACCTTAACAAGGTATGATAGTTGTCACGGATGAAAGACTATGTGATGAGAATAATGTCAGGACCATCACTTGGATAAAGAAAGAAGGGAGTTGCAGGTTCATCAGTCTGGGCAGAGGTGTTCATCGGTGCCATAAGACCAGAAAAAATGAAGCATTTTGAGTTTTAAGAAAAATCTAATACCATAATAGATAAGGAATTGGATTTATATAGAAATATTATTATTTTCAATAGAAATGTGTATATATATATGTGTCTTTGTATTTTTAAGATACACATTTAGTTTGATCTACTTTCACAATATTCATAATAGAGACTTTAAAAACCATAATGATCCATAAAAACATTTTTAGCAATTGCTTTACCCTCAAATGTTAATAAAACAAAACAATCGTGTCATGCATCTATTTTGATAATCAAATTAGTTTAGAATGATCACAAGTCTTGAAAAGTAAAAACTCTAGAGTTGTGAATAATTATCGCACATTTTCATTGTCAGTAGGGCTGTAATCGAGCCGAGCAGAGCCAGGTTTTGGCTTGTCGAGTTCGGCTAGACTCAAAATACTCAAGCTCGAGATTTTTTTTAATTCTTTGTTCGAGCTCGACTCCATAAGATAAACTCTTAACTCGAGCTCGTTCCATAAACGAGTTCGAGTCGAGTCGAGCCGAGCCGAGCTCGAATTGTTTTTTTTTTTTTTTATAATAATATTTAATAATTAATAAAATAAATAAATAAAATAAAAGATCTAATATTAAATTTATACAACTAACAAGTATACCTCTATTGAATTATAAAATCTTAAAAAATTTATAAATAATTAAAATATCTAACTAGTTGATATTTATCCAAAATAACAATATATTAGCCTACATATATTATTAATACACACACTTAATAAGATAACATATATCTATTTCATATATGGTTTCCACATACTAGTATATAAAATTATTAAATCTTATCGACTAATTATTATACAAATTATAAAATATACCTATAAAGTATATTCACTATATAGACATAAGTAAGTAGATTACATATTATATATTTAATTATAAAAGTGGTATGCTTATATTATTAGCTAATACATATATATATATATCTATATACACATAGATATATGTATATATTTATCAATATAAGAATGAGTTTTAATCAAGTCGAGCTAACGAGTCGGATCGAGCATAAACTAGCGGGCCTTAACAAGCTTTAATCAAGTTGAGTTGAGTTTTGTCAGGTATGTGTCATTTAAAAATTAAGCGGGTATCTGCTTTCACGAACGAGCTTTTTTTTTTTTTTCACGAGTCGAGTTTGTTTTGAGTTTAACCGAGCGAGTACCAAGTGAGCTATTGAGTAGACTGGTTCATTTACAGCCCTAATTGTCAGGAATATAAGATTAAAGTTTTCCAAAATCAAAACGCCAATACTTATTTGATGTTTTAATTTATCATCGACCTTTGCAAGAGGATAGCCAAGATCTACTTTGCTTTATGTCACGTCCATCTACAACATCAAGAGCTAATATCTACTCGAATTCTTCTTCTTCTTTTTTTCTTTATCTTTGAATAAAAAAATAAGATTTTTTAGATATAAAATAGCTTTCTCATTATGAGTATCATAACAATCTATACTTGATGTGACCAAGTGCTCCAATTTCCTCTCGATTGGTCACGAACCTCACCTAAATGTTTTAAATCTCGAATTCTCATGTTAAATTTAACGGATAACTTTTAAATAAGCTAAGTATTTAAAATCTTTCAAATACTTTTAAAAGTTTAGCTCCGAAAATAAAGAGGTTTACTTTAAAAAATTAGGTTTGGTTCACTAACACTAAAAATAGAAAATTTAAATAATTATTTATTAAAATTCATCATTTTATTCTATGATAAAAAATATTTTTTTGGGATAAAGAAATAAAGTTGGATTTTCTATTTAGTCTATTTCTCTTCACTTTGTATTTTCTCTATTCCTTTCTCATAATTTCTTTATCATTTATCTCAACCCTTGGAGTAAAGGTAGGCACAAGTGTAAGGCCAGCATTTTGCCCCTTAACCTTATCTCTTGAAATCAATTTCAGTCCACACAAAAATTACAGAAGTCCCCTCCCCCATCCTCCAACTTCTCTCTCACGTTCTCCTTTGTGAAAAGCCGCCAGTTGCCATCCACCAACCACCATGAGTAGCAAAGATGGTGGAGTAGAAACCAACATCATAGCATGGCCGAAACAACTGTTGCCGCTATTGTGCCTGCACCTTGAAGCTTAGCCTGAAGGTTCCCTTCCACAATGAGACCTAGCCAAAACATCAAAGCCCAGCCCCATCACACCTTAACCACCTTTGGCTGCCATTGTCTAAACCATTGATGGAGCCCAAACTGCTGCAACTAGTGGAAGAAAGACAACAAACCAATGTAGCCAAGCTGCTCAGGGCCTCCACTTTACCAAGCCACGCTACAGTGAAGACTTGAAGCCACCACTAGCACCAACACCATTGTGCATAGCGAAAGAAGCACCCCACAGTAAGCCCCTATTTTCTGTAATAAAAAACAATAGCCGGAACACAACTACTATCCCACCAACAAGTTCTAGCTCCAACCCTCTTAATTGTGTTGGTTCTTATTTTACCCTTGACTTCCACCTTTCGTCACTTATGGCTATAGAAGCTTGACGGAATCCATCGTAGAAACACCAAACAATGACTAAAATTGAAACAAGCAGCAACAAAATAGAAACTGGAGCAAGAACATCAACAAAATTTATAGCATACATATAGTAGTATGTTCCAACCCCTCCATGACTCGATTTCCTTTCACTCAAGCCATAGGTTGTTTCCCCATCCAAGGTACCTTGTAAAGGCACCATTCAAAATCCACAGAAGTTTCAAGTAAGGGCAATAGTACCACAAACAACTGGAGGCAACAATATCAACCATCCAACCTCACAAAAGTAACATGCCACTAAACTAGTAGCCCATGGCCATCGTTTGTCCTCTTTCCACCACATGTAGATTTTGTCAAGCCACCCTACACACTTAGTGCTCTTGGGTATGCATGGCACTTGTAACCATTTGTACCTTAATATCTCTCTTTATGGGCTGACATGTTTATACAGTTGAATAATGTGTTGTTTTGATTTATGGACTAAGAAGGCAATGGTTTGATCTTGTAGGCTATGGTTTTGAAGCCATGTACTTGATTGTGTTGATTTAAGTGATATATGGATTGATATGTTTATGTGATTGAATGATGTTGTGTTTGAATATATGGGTAGATAAAGATCATGGCTTTGAACATATGGAATTATGCATTTGTGTTGGATTTTGATTTGGAAATGCATATGTACTACCAAGAGGCTTATGAATTGAATATAATGTTCATAAATGTTTATATGGACAGATTTCATATATTAGATCTGTGGGTTATGGTAAATTAAGAAGAAGTGATGTGTTGGTTGGGATTGCAATAGAGTTGTGAGTGAAGCTTGAAAAGCGTAAAGATTGTGAAATATGGTGATTGTGTTGGTTATAAATGGTGAACATAATTGTATATATAATGTATGTTGTGTGTAGTTAAAGCTTGTAAAGCAAGTGAATGCTTTGATGGATTGTATGTTGATCTTAGGTGACAAATGGGTAGAGTACATGTGTATTTTGATTGGTTGCATGTATTGAACAACTTTATATACGTGAATGTATTGTGTATGGATAACATTTGAGAAGTCATGTCAATGTGTATTTTTTGTTGGTATTATATATATATATATATATATACTTGGTTTGGATTGTGATATATGTTTGTATCTGAGGAAGTGAATGAGAACTTGAGTTGATTTTGGATTGGATTATATGTGCATTTGAGGGGTGGTATTATATTTGTAGTTAGGATCTCATGGTAAAGTGGGATTAATTTGTAAGGCTTTTTTTTTTTTTTTTTTTTTTTAATTTGTAAGGCTTGTTGATTGATGCTTTAGAGGTTAAAAGTGAAGCATGGGACCTCACTTTATGAGTTAGAAATGAAATTAGGTTTTTAGGTTCATAATTTAGGCTTAGGATTTATGAAAAGGGTTATGCTTGAAGGATTGAATGATGGCTTGAAAATGTGAAATAAAAGTGATGTTTTGAATACCTAGAGGTGAAAGTTTGTGCAATAAGGAATGCTATGAAATAGTATGCAAGTAGATACTTGAAGGCGATTAATTGGATAATGATGGGTCTAAGTGAAGGGAGGTCTAAGTAAAGAATCAATTGAAGGATAAGACCACCTGGAAGAGAAGACACTTGAGTTTAAAGTATTTTTATTATGCAAGTCTTAAGTTTAAGTTGCATAAGCAAATGAAAGGAAAATGATATAAAGTTATGGAAGCATGTACGCTTATCATTTGACATGAACATGAATAGATTGCATGAAATGAAAATAGCATGAAGTCCAGATAAGTATTATATTCATACTCTTCTAGAATTTTTTAAATGATATAAAAATGAAAATGAAATGTTTCTCTTCATGAAAATGAAATGAAATTGTTCAATGAGAAAAGTGTCTTTTATGCAACAAAAGGAAATGAAATGTTTTTTTTACATGAAATGATGCTTTATGAATCTATACTAAGATATTAATATTTTAAAGTATATGTATGTAATGACCTTATTTGGTAGTGCATTTTTATGCACTTCAAGAATAGTTGTTTGCATGTAAAATGGATGTTATATAGTAGTACTTAAAAGAAAGAAAAAAAAGGGATGGTACCCTAAATTTATTGATAACCCTCACTTATGGCGGAGGAAAACCATGATTACAACCAGACATTTGGGGGCTACAATAGTAGTACTTATTGTCTTTACGTTCCCTAAAAATGATGATGTCTACGATTTATGTTATAAAATGATGTTTATGAAATAAAATTGACCGATAAATGAAATGAATGAAAGAAAATGATTGAAATGAATGAATGAAAGAAAAATGAAATGAATGTTTTAATGTATGAAGCTGTGTAATGGCCATGACTAAATGAATGATAATACTAATAGATTGGACAAATTGTGATGTCGAGTAAGTAGTATTGGTAGCCCAATGCTACCCCTTGATTGAGAGAGGATTCCCAACCTGTAGTCACAAGTAGAATCCAGGTTCAAAAGTCCGCTAACACCAATGCACGGGACGTAACAATGGGTACCGACTAATAGAAAGTGATAACAATTAATTGAGTACGTGAAATGGTTTAATTCTTTATAAAGAAATGTACAAGGTGTGAGAAATATTTTGTGAACAATGAAAAATTTTTTGAAAAAAAATCTCACCTTGTAATATTCTTAAAAGAAAAAAATGCTTTATATAATGTAAATAGAGGAATGATGAATACATAAGTGAAAATCTATGTTAGTATATTTTTACAATATGAAGTAATGGTTATCGAGTATTCGACTCATTTTATTTTTATGTGTGCCAACTAGGTATGAAATAAAAACGAAGCATCAAGACGAACATGACCCAAGGAAGATGTAATAGAAGCCTACGAACATTTTATATAATGAATGAATTAAATCATATTTTTTATAGAAGGTCTTTATATTTTAATTTAATGAATTTTGCTGCAAACTCGCTTTTAGATTTATAAAGCATGTTAAATTTTTCACTATATAATCTTTTATATCTTGAGAATGAAATGAAAAGTTTTAAAAAGTTTAGTAATTCTCATCTCATTATCTAAAACTATTTCTTAAAGTCTTGGCACAAGAACGGGTGTTACACTTGAATTTCTAAAGATAAACCTTCATGTTTAGAATATCAGCACTCTTATGGATATTAGCAATGGATTGATATATGCAATTCAAGAATAAAGCATATGAGAAAATGTTTATTAAGAAAATGATGGAAATGATATAATTGAAGTAGATATATTAGAAAATGTGTTTGTGGTTGTTGAAAGTGATAAAAACAAGGTTGACCCATGTGAATCCAAGTAATACGACATGATCTAAATGCTCAAGACCCAACTGACATATTTAATTATTCGATTCAATTATGGTTGACTTATTTATGACTTGATAAAAATTGTCACCCTAATTTACGAGGAATAAAGAAACTAAAAGTTAAAAAGGTCATCATTTTTAACAGTTTTTATTGAAGTTCAAAAAAATAAAAAGAGGTGTTAATTTTTAATTGTTGTTGATTGTAAAATATTGTTTAATTAAAAGGGGCGGAACCAAATAACTCACCCAACTAATCAAATGCCAAAAAAAATCACAAACTTTCTCTCACTTTTCTCAAGCACATCATTCCAAATAGTCTTTGCCTTATAAGTAGTCCTGAGGAAAAGACCAATATATTTTATTTGCCAAAAAGATGCCTTACATCCCAAAAAACTTGTCAAACTTCCGACACTACACATTGAATTGGCCATCGGGACCATTTCAAACTTTGCAAGGTTCACCTTAACCGGAAGGCAGATTTAAAACAAAGCAAGAAATCTCTCAACAATTGAACATGTCCATGTTTCATATCTAAAAAAAAACTACATATCATCTGTAAAAAGTAGAAGAAAAAAAATTGACAGAATCATTGTTAGGTTTGAAAGAAATCCACCACCAATAACAGCCTCGAATATTCTGCAAACACCATCCATAACAATAACAAAAATAAAAGAAGACAATAGATCCCTCATCTCAACTACCGAGAGCTTTTAAAGATACCAACTAGAGTATCACACACCAAGATCTGAAAATGAGCAATGGAGACATAATATTTGATTCAATTACACTACCTATTTCCAAAACCACACCTCACAAGCAAGTAATATAAAAATTCCTAATTCACACAATCATAAACCTTCTCTACATCCAGCTTACATAAATACCACGCCCTCCCACTTGGGTTCTACGTACCCTCCACACATTCATTGAGAATTCTCAGGGCAGAAAGAAATTCTCCCATTGACAAAAGCATTATGAGGCTTCGGAATCATCTTCTCCATAAACGAACTCACATGTAGGGACGTTTGAGGCTATTACAGCCTATTACAAGGCTAATGGGTGAACATCTTTCACATTTGAAGGCTAATGCATTAGGGTTTTTTTTTAAAGATGAAAATAGTACCCCAATTTTATTGATAGCCCTCACTTGTGGTAGAAGAAAACCGTGGTTACAACGAGACTCCTAGGTTATACAGGAAGCTACTGTAAAAGAAGGCAGTTGTTGAATGTATAAAATAAAATAAAATAAAACTTAGGATTCAAAAAACCAACTAGGCATCCCTAATAAAACACTATTGTTTTGAAAATACAAGCCTAAACTTCCAAAAAACAACCTTGAAGAATAAAAATAAAACCTACAACCTGCAACAAAGATTGCACATAGAAATAATGATATGAAATAAAGTAACCAGAATACAAACTTACCAAGGACAAACCTACAAGATGCGCAGACGAGGAAGACCAATCTTGTCCAAACGAAAAAGACCTCTTAACTGACTGGGCAGAGAATCATCACTAACCAAATCCATATTTAAGCTCCTAGCACCCTGCTTAGCAAGGAAGTTAGACACTGTATTACCTTCACGAAAAATATGACAAACACGACACTCCATGCAGTTAAGTAATCAAATAATTCATCCCAAAAATTCTCTAAATACCAAATGTTACATTTACCCTTAGTAATTCAATTAACAATCAACTTAGAATCCGTTTCAATCTCAACCCGGTAAAACCCAAGATGATAACATCGCCGAACAATTTCCAACAAGCTTCTCAGCTCAGCAAAATTATTAGATCCATGATCCAAAAGCACAGAATAAGCCAGACACAGTTTGCCACAATTATCACGAATAACACCCCCTGCACCAGCAAACCTTGGATTACCCAAACTACTACCATCAGTATTAAGTTTTACACAACCATGTGATTAATGGTCAATTATATGGTATTAATAGTCTTAAATATCTTGGGTTAAAAGAGCTTTTTGTGTTAAAATAAGAGTATTAATTAGATAATGTGATTTAACCTTTTTTAGCATGTGAAATGATTTTTTTTCTTGTCCCTAATTAAATTCAGATGGGCTCACATAGCTTATGATGCTCCAAGACTTAGTTTGGAAAGAAGTTATCATAAGGAGGCCCATGTACAAGAGCTAAAGCCCATGAGGATTCCTAGACTTGTAACCAAAGTTTTAATTTAGAAAGGTCACGTGCAGAATGAAATGGGGCACAAATCTCATGCCTCATGTCTTACGCCTCAAGAATTGGAAAGTGAGGGTGCGCCTGATGCCTATGTGTGGCAGTGGTGGAACGCACAAATAAAATTGGGAGGACGCCTACGTGCTATGCTGGGAGATGGATGCACAAAACGCAGAAAACCATCTTCGTATTCCAGCTTTGACTTTTATTTTTTTGCAGAAATTAAATTCATACTTTTTCTTAAATCATCTTCAAGATCCCTCACATTGAATTTCATTTTATTTTTCATATCTCATAGTCAATATACTTTTCTTTTATATAACAAAATTTCACAAATGTTTTGATAATCCTTTGTCCCTGTGGAATACGATCATAGACTTATCCTTGATACAACTTGACATTTTTACACTTGAAAGCACATTTGAGACCGAGTAAAGTTTTTGACGTCGTTGCCGGGGGCAACTGCCAACTGGTGCTGATTAGAGCATTCCTCTTCTGCTGAAAGGACGTTTGTGGAGCTGTGAACCTCTTCACAGCCTAGGTGATATATTATCTTTTTCCTTTTTCTCTGTTTATTTTTCATTATCTTTGATTTTCTGCACTTGTGTGTATGACTGGTTGGTCTAGAGACCAAACATCTCGGCTAGTTAGGATAGAATCATTGGCATCTTTTAACTCTGCATCACTGTCTCTTGAAGCATCATCTGACAATGATAGCATCATGGCTGAAGATGAACATCATGATAGAAAAATGGTAAATCAAAACATGCCACTTAGAGAGTATTTACATCCTGTTAGGACTAACACCCCTCATTGCATCATTTTGCCTCCTAATGCAAATGCTTTTAATTTTAAACCCGAGATGATTCTATTGCTACCACACTTTCATGGTATGGAATCCGAAAACCCCTACTTGCATATCAAAGAGTTTAAAGAAGTTTATTCCACATTTATGGATAAAACATGCACTAAATAGGTCATAAGATTAAAATTATTTCCATTTTCCTTGAAAGATAAGGCTAAGACATGGTTGAATTCCTTAAAACCAAGATCCATTAAGGACTTGGCAAGAAATGCAAACTAATTTTTTAAAGAAATTTTTTTCCATGCATAGAACCAATGCCTTGAAAAGACAAATTATGAATTTTGGTCAAAATGATGTAGAAACATTTTAACACTGTTGGGAACGTTTTAAAAACTTATTAAATGCATATCCTCATCATGGATATGAGAATTGGAGGATCATAAGTTTTTTCTATGAGAGTTTACAACAAAAAATGAGACAATTTGTGGAAACCATGTGCAATGGTGAATTTTTTAATAAACAACCCTTAGAGGCATTTGAGTACTTCGATTATTTGTCAAAAAATGCTCAATCATGGGATGTTTCTGAGGTGTATGACAAATCTGACAATAAAAAATCTTTAAGTGGAGGTGGAAAATATCATTCGAAAGAATCAGATTATTTACATGCTAGGCTTACATTAATCTCTAAGAAGTTAGAGTCTATAGAGTTTAAGAAAGTCAATGAGTTGTAAGTCCTACCATCTACTTCTGAAAAATGTAACATATGTGAGGATCAAGGTCATGTGACTAATGCATGCCCAAAAATTCCTGCTTTTAAGGAAGTTTTGCTTGATCAACCCAATCCTGTGCATATGATTTCTAAGACTTTTTCTGGACCTACTTACAATGCAGGTTGAAAAAGTTATCCAAATTTCAGTTGAAAAAATGAAAAATCTGGGCCATCGACCACAAGGACAAAATTAGTATACCCCCTATGCAGCAGCTGGCCAAGGCTCGGGACCCTCTTATTTTGCAAATCAGCCTCCTCCAATGCAGAAAAAGGGAGTGGAAGACTCCATTCAGCAACTAACTATTAGCCTACATCAGTTTATGCAAAGTCAAACCACAATCAACAACCAAAACACCCAAACCATCAACGATATCAGAGGGACCCTTACTAGAGTGACCACTACTCTAAGCAACCAAGAGAAAGGCAAATTCCCAGCTCAACCCCAACCCAATCCACAAGGGCAAGGTCAACCATCTCAGAATAATGGTGAAGGGGCCAATGTGAAATCAATGAAAGCTATTACAACTTTGAGGAATGATAAGGTTGTGGATATCCCTGCCCACAGTGCAAGAAATTCTGGTAAAAAACCTAACCCTCCTTTAGTTAGTGGTGAGTCAAGTACTTTAGATCCAAATAATGATGCATGTCCCATACCTGCACATTTTCCACATCGTTTTCTTTCTTTGTATAAAGAAAAATAATATGCTTAGATTCTAGAAATTTTTAAGTAAGTTCAGATTAACATTCCACTTCTTGATGCTATTAAACAAATTCCTGCTTATGTTATGTTTCTAAAGGATTTATATACAGTGAAACACAAACTAAATGTGCAGAAAAAAGTTTTTCTCACTGAACAAGTTAGTGTCATTATTCAAAATCACACATCACCTAAGTACAAGGATTCTGAATCACCTACTATTTCATGTGTCATTGGAAATTCTAAGATTGGTCAGGCTTTGCCAAACTTAGGTGTAGGGGTTAATTTACTATCTTATAGTGTGTATGAACAATTGGAGCTGGGGGAATTAAAAGCCACTTCATTCATTTTGCAACTTGCTAATAGATCAATAAAAATTCCTAAGGGTATTGTTGAGGACGTCTTGGTCCAAGTAGATAAATTCTATTACCCTTTGAATTTTGTGGTATGGGATATGAAGTTGTCATCCCACTCAAACTCTTTACTACCTGTGATTTTAGGAAGACCATTTCTAACAACTTCTAATGCAATGATTAATTGTAGGAGTACTGTTTTAAAGTTGAGTTTTGAAAATATGACGTTAGAATTGAATACCTTTAATTTGTGCAGGCAACCTCAAGAACTTGAAGACGTTGAAGAAGTCAATGCATTGGAATCTCTACTTTCTGAAAACTCGTTATTAAATTACAATTGTGATGAACATTGGGAGGATTTAGAAGACTTCCTTGATTTAATTGAATCTACTAATCAATTTTTCTCTCTTTGTGCTGTAGGAAATTCAAATGAGATTTAGTGGAATTTCAAATTTGAGCCACTACCAGCATTACGAACCTTGGCACAACCCTCCAATGAAAAGACCTCAGTGCTGAAATTAAAACAACTGTCCTCGGAGTTCAAATACGCCTACCTTGGGCCAGAAAAGTCATTTTCAGTGATGATTTATGCACTCTTAACCCCTAACCAAGAGAGTAAGTTGCTGAAAATTTTAGCACAACACAAATCAGCCATTGACTGGTCCATTACTGACATCAAAGGTATAAGTCCTTTGATTTGCACACATAAGACATATTTGGAAGAGGATTCAAGACCCTTTAAAGAGATGCAAAGGAAACTAAACCACGCAATGAAAGAAGTGGTAAAAAAGGATGTCTTGAAATTGTTAGACATAGGCATCATTTATCCCATTGCTGATAGCAAAAGGGTTAGCCCAATCCAAGTTGTTCCAAAAACATCTGGTAACTGTGGTCGAAAATAACAAGAGAGAATTGGTGCCTACTAGAGAGACCACAAGTTGGAGAATGTGTGTAGACAATAGGAAATTAAACACTGCCTCTAGAAAGGACCATTCTTCCTTGCCTTTCCTTGACCAGATTTTAGAAAAAATGACGGGGCATAAATATTATTATTTCTTAGATGGCTTTTCTAGCTGTTATCAAATAGAAATAGCCTTGGGGATCAAGAGAATACCACCTTCACTTGTCCTTTTGGGACTTTTGCCTTCAAGAGAATGCCATTTAGGTTATGCAATGCCTCGGCCACTTTTCAAAGATGCATGTTAAGCATTTTCAGTGACTTGATTGAGGACATTGTAGAGATTTTCATGGATGACTTTTTAGTCTTTGGAAAAATATTTGATGCATGTTTGTCTAATTTATAAGTTATCCTAAAAAGATGTGTAGAAGAACAATTGATATTAAATTGAGAGAAATGCCATT
This sequence comes from Pterocarya stenoptera, assembly GCA_003123785.1. NCBI lineage: Eukaryota > Viridiplantae > Streptophyta > Magnoliopsida > Fagales > Juglandaceae > Pterocarya > Pterocarya stenoptera. The sequence goes on along the minus strand of QEOT01124197.1, from coordinate 51,842 downwards.
TCATGGTGAGACAAGGGATAGTTTTGGAGCATATTGTATCTCTTCGGGGCATAGAGGTAGATAAAACTAAAATAGATTTAATTTCAAATTTGTCTGGCCTAAAAATGTGAAAGGTGTTAGATCTTTTTTAGGGTATGTCGATTTTTATAGAAGGTTCTTAAGGAATTTTAGCTTTATCTCTAAGCCTCTTTGTCAACTTTTAATGCATAATGCCAAGTTTGAATGGACCAAAGAGTGTCAAAATTGCTTTGATCAACTGAAAATATTTCTCACCACTACACCTATCATTCAGCCCCTGGTTGGTCACTTTCTTTTGAATTAATGTGTGATGCAAGTGGGGGCTGCACTTGGACAACGAAGAAATAAGCTACCATATGTCATATATTATGCTAGTAAGACTTTAAATACCGCCCAAAAGAATTATTCCACCATAGAAAAAGAATTATTAACTATAGTCTTTGCAGTAGATAGTTTAAATCATACATTCTTGGTTCACCTGTCATAATATTCACTGATCATGCAGCTTTGAAATTATTATGGTAAAAAAAAAAAGACACCAAGTCGAGGCTGTTAAGATGGATACTCCTATTACATGAATTTGATCTCACAATAAAAGATAAAAAGGGAGTGGAAAATATGGTGGCAGATCATCTTTCTCGGCTTACACATGAAATTTCTGAGCAATTCCTTTTAATTTCTGATTATTTTCCTGATGAACAATTATTTTCAGTTGAAACTTTACCATGGTATGCTGACCTTGTAAATTTTCTAGTCACAGGAAAAACTCCCCCTCAGTAGAATGCTCAGGACATCAAGAGGCTGAAATATGAAGCTAAATGTTTTTTCTATGATGATCCATACCTCTTTAAGTACTGTTCAGATCAAATCATTAGGAAGTGTGTATCTAATAATGAAATTTCTGGTGTTTTAACTTTTTGCCATACGGAAGTTTGTGGTGGGCATTTTTCAGCCACAAAACAGTGGCTAAAATTCTTCAAAGTGGATTTTATTGGCAACCATGTTTGTCAACTTTTAATGCATGATGTTAAGTTTGAATAGACCAAAGAGTATCAAAATTGCTTTAATCAACTGAAAACATTTCTCACCACTGCACCTATCATTCAGCCCCCTGATTGGTCACTTCCTTTTGAATTAATGTGTGATACAAGTGACGTTACTGTGAGGGCTGCACTTGGACAACGAAGATATAAGCTACCATATGTCATATACTATGCTAGTAAGACTTTAAATGCTGTCCAAAAGAATTACTAGCTATAGTCTTTGCATTGAATAAGTTTAAATCATACCTTCTTAGTTCACCTGTCATAATATTCACTGATCATGCAGTTTTGAAATTTTTATTGTAAAAAAAAGACATCAAGCCAAGACTGTTAAGATGGATACTCCTAATACAGGAATTTGATCTCACAATAAAAGACAAAAAGGGAGTGAAAAATGTGGTGGCGAATCATCTTTCTCGGCTTACACTTGAAATTTATGAGCAATCCCCTGTAGTTTCTGATTATTTTCTTGATAAACAATTATTTTCAATTGAAACTTTACCATGGTATGCTGACCTTGTAAATTTTATGGTCACAGGAAAAACTCTCCCTTGGTGGAATGCTCAGGACATCAAGAGGCTAAAATCTGAAGCTAAATATTTTTTCTATGATGACTCATACCTCTTTAAGTACTGTTCATATCAAATCATTAGGAAGTGTGTACCTAATAATGAAATTTCTGATGTTTTAACTTTTTGCCATACGGAAGCTTGTGGTGGGCATTTTTCAGCCTACAAAACAATAGTTAAAATTCTTCAAAGTGGATTTTATTGGTCAACTATGTTTGTCAACTTTAATGCATGATGTCAAGTTTGAATAGACTAAATATGTCAAAATTGCTTTGATCAGCTGAAAACATTTCTCACCATTGCACTTATCATTCAGCCCCCTGATTGGTCACTTCCTTTTGAATTAATGTGTGATGCAAATGACGTTGTTGTGAGGGCTGCACTTGGACAGTAAAGAGATAAGCTACCATATGTCATTTACTATGCTAGTAAGACTTTAAATACTGTCCAAAAGAATTATTCCACCACAGAAAGAGAATTACTAGCTATAGTCTTTGCATTGGATAAGTTTAAATCATTTCTTATTGGTTCACCTGTCATAATATTCACTGATCATGCAGTTTTGAAATTTTTATTGTAAAAAAAAAAAAAAACACCAAGGCGAGGCTGTTAAGATGAATACTCCTATTACAGGAATTTGATCTTACAATAAAAGACAAAAAGGGAGTGAAAAATGTGGTGACGGATCATCTTTCTCGGCTTACACCTGAAATTTCTTAGCAATCCCCTTTAATTTCTAATTATTTTCCCGATGAACAATTATTTTCAGTTAAAACTTTATCATGGTATGCTGACTTTGTAAATTTTCTGGTCATAGGAAAAATTCCCCCTCAGTGGAATGCTCAGGACATCAAGAGGCTGAAATCTGAAACTAAATGTTTTTTCTATGATAATCCATACCTCTTTAAATACTGTTCAAATCAAATCATTAGGAAGTATGTACCTAATAATGAAATTTTTGGTATTTTAACTTTTTGCTATATGGAAGCTTGTGGTGGGCATTTTTCAGCCCACAAAACTATGGCTAAAATTCTTCAAAGTGGATTTTATTGACCAACTATGTTTAAGGATGCTTTTAGTTTTTGCAAAACTTGTGAACCTTGTCAAAAATTAAGAGAAATCACTAGGAGAAATATGATGCCTATACAACCCATACTAGTGATTGAAAATTTTAATTGTTGGGGAATAGATTTTATGGGACCATTTCCTTCTTCTTATGGCTATTTATACATTTTGCTTGCTATTGCTATGTTTCTAAGTGGGTCAAGGCAGCCCATTGCAAATCTAATGATCATCAAGTTGTTTTAAAATTTTTAAAAGAAAACATTTTTGCAAGGTTTGGCACACCTAAAGCCATAATCAGTGATAATGACACCCATTTTTGTAACAAGCATTTCTCAGCCTTAATGAAGAAGTATGGTATCCACCACAAAATCTCTACTCCCTCTCATCCTCAAACCAATGGACAAGCTGAATTAGCAAATAGGAAAATTAAAAACATCCTTGAAAAAACAGTTAGCCCATACAGGAATGATTGGTCTTTGAGATTGTCGGATGCCTTGTTGGCTTATAGAACAGCCTTTAAAATCATTTTGGGCATATCTCCATATAGGCTAGTGTATGGTAAGGCTTGCCATTTGCCTGTAGAGTTGGAACATAGAGCGTATTAGGCCATTAAGCAATGCAATTTTAACATTGATGAAGTTGGTTGTGTGAGGAAATTACAACTTCCTGAGTTGGATGAGTTGAGGATGGATGCCTACAACAACTCTAAATTGTCCAAAGAAAGATTGAAGAACTTCCATGACAAACACATCCAACATAAGATTTTTGAGCCTGATCAACAAGTATTATTGTACAATTCTCAGTTACACTTGTTCCCTAGGAAGTTAAGGTCTCGGTAGAGTGGGTCTTATGTGGTACAAACTGTTTTTCCCTATGGTGTTATAGAGATAATGAATCCTTTCAATGGTAACATTTTTAAGGTTAATGGTCAAAGGCGTAAGCCTTTTATTTCTAACTTTGCACCTGAGGAATCTACTCTGCATTTGCTTGATCCTAATTAATGGTTTCTTGATCTGTCCATTTCTTTTCTTTGTTTTCTTTTATTCAGTCTTTATTTTTATTTTGACTGCATTCATTTCAAAGCTGTCCAGGTACTTCCTTTTCCTCTTTCCTTCAATTTTTCTTCAATTACTTGTTTCTTTTGTTAGCTATTTTGCCCCTTAACTGCTCTCTGTGTAAATTTTTTCATTTCTCTTGCATCATTGAGGACAATGCTACAATCAAGTTGGGGGGTGTGGAAGATAATTTATTTTTCTATTTGCATGTCTTAGACATATGTTGGTCCACCTTAGGGGAGTGTTGGTAATGAGCTCAAAGCATATTAAAATCGCTACTTTTTTAATTTTACATGCTAGAAAGTAAGCTGAAAAATGATTTGTTGAGATCATGGAACATGTGGAATTGATGCAGGGGGATCCAAGACAGATGATGCTGAGCTGTCAGATTGCACCGTGATGGCGTTGAGATACCATGAGTTGGCAGATCAGCGCAAAGGCAGGAATTGATTGTGATATGTTCCTCATTGGGGTCGTTTTGAGTGTGTTTCAGTCTTTTGGCCATAACTTTGGCTACGGGTGTCGGAATCGCACATAAGACCCCAATTCAGAAAGCTCTTTTTGACGCGCACGCTGTTCACATGAGCATGTCTCCATGTGCCTCTTTTTCGACCTCAAATTCTGCTGTTTTCCCTCCGAATCACTAGTTTTAGTTATTGTTTACTATTTATGGTAATTTTTCGCTTGTTAGTTAGGAAGTCGTTTTAAATCCGATTTGGGCCGGATTTTTTGCAGATTGCTTATTTTATTTTGAATTTCAATTTAGAGTGATTTTTGAGATTTTGCTATTTTTGGCAAAATTCGGATAAACACGATTTTTGGCTATAACAGTCCGGCTTGTGGACTGATTTCGGAATTTTGTTGGATTTTATAATATTCCGTAAACCCTAGAGACTTTTCTCTCTGGTTTTGGGCGAATTTTCTCCTGTGAATCATCTGTTGGAACTAGCCTACAGGATAATCGCTATCCTGTTCGGCGTCAGGAATGTAGTGCAAATCTGAGTATAGGTCAAAAGGGGAACTTATCCATTTTATTTAGTTTTTAAACCAAGGCAAATATGTCAAAACTTTTGCTAAAACACACAACACATGCCCAGAATGCTTAGAAAGATTACATTGGGTCATTATTTGTTGATTTTCACTTCGATTATTTGGGACTCTAATGAAGTATATCCTAATGGCTTAGGAAGAAATCTGAAGTGTATTAAATGAGAAAATAGACAAGCCATGGATCAAATCAAAAGTTACAAAAACAAAAATACAAAAACAAAAAAACAAACAAAGAAAAAGGAAAAAAAAAAAGAAAAAAAAAAGAGAAAAGAAAAGAAAAGAAGTGAAATAAGAAGGTTTTCATACATTAAAATAAGATTATTAATTAGATAATGTGATTTAACCTTGTTTGGCATGTGAAATGATTTTTTTTCTTATCCCTAATTAAATTTAGACGGGCTCACATAACTTATGATGCTCCAGGAGTTAGTTTGGAAAGAAGTTATCATAAGGAGGCTCATGTACAAGAGCTAAAGCCCATGAGGATTCCTAGACTTGCAACCAAAGTTTTAATTTAGAAAGGCCACTTGCAAAATGAAATGGGGCACAAGTCTCATGCCTCATGTCTTACACCTCAAGAGTTGGGAAGTGAGGGGTGCGCTTGATGCCTATGTGCGGCAGTAGTGGAATGCACAAATAAAATTGGAAGCACGCCTACATGCTACAGTTGGGAGATGGACGCACAAAACGCAGAAAACCTGGGGGCCATGAGAAGCTGTTATGCAAGGAGAGAAAGAATGAGGGAAGAATCTGAGTATAAAAGGAAGAGGAATTTCTGGGTGAAGGGGTTAGCTAGTTTGCATTCTATTTTCCTTAGACTTTCCCCTTTCAGTTTTCTTTACTTTTGACGAGATTCGTTTTTATTTCTGAGATTTGATTTGTTTTGGATTCTAGTTTAATGTAATATTTTATTGATGAATGCTGATTTCACTTGTTCCTAGTTAGATTTGAATTGAAAATAGATTGCGACTCTTGCTCTTGATTTGTTGTTGACGTAAGGCACAACAAAAGTTTAAAAATTATCAAGGCTTCTCTCAGTTGATTGTTAATGAGTGTTTGGTTAGTAAGGTTGTGAAACCCTTAAGAAAATATTGCAAAACTTGAGCATAACTTTTTATCTTCCATTTATCAATGTCTTGACCGGTTTGTTAATCGAGGAAGTTTTCTAGACACCAAAACAAAGAGAGTCCCATCCGTAACCCAAGCGTTTGTTAATTTGCCTTTTTTATTAGAAACAACAATTCCAGCTCTAACTTAATATTTTTTTGCCTAAATTAAATTCATATTTTTTCTTAAATCATCTTCAAGATCCCTCGCATTGCATTTCATTTTATTATTCATCTCTCATAGTCAACACACTTTTCTTTATATAACAAAATTTCACAAATGCTTTGATAATCCTTTGTCCTTGTGGAATATGATCCTAGATTTATCCATGACACTTCTACACTTGGAAGCACATTTGAGACCAAGCCACCATCCTGAGGCCTAGACCAATGCACAACATGACGCACCTGCTGAGGCTTAGGATAAAAAACCGGAATATCCAATCTAGTCAAAATAACAACGTTTTGAGAATGAATTTTAGAAACTTTCATGTTCAATTGCATAATCCTATGAAGCCAAAATTTAATAGCATGCCAAACAAAAACAACATTATCAACCTTATCCTCATACTTGGCTTTACAACGCCAATCCCAAATTTTCCAAGAAATAATAGAAGGAAGAATGCCAAAGATAGTCCTAATTTGGGAAGTCTTACATGCACAACGAAACCAGAAGTTAACTTGATCTTGCCTAGTCTGAAAAACACTCATGTGCACACCTTACTGAATAGTAGCCAATCTTCAGATTTGACGAGCAAAGTCCCCAGTATAGAGCACATGATTCAAGTCCTCCACATTACCCCTAGAATGACAAATACACTTAGAAATCATAGGAATCCCAGCAGTTTTAATCTTCTCATCAACACTCAGGCAGTTGTGGAAAGCCTTCCACATCATGATAGAAATTTTTTTAGGAAGATCAGTATTATGCCAAATCCAACGGGGCCAAGGTAAAGGAGACGCCCTAACCCGAATACAATCCTAAACACTTTTAGTAATGAAATTACCATCCATGTATTAGGTTGAATTAGGTATTTTTTTTTCTACTTCCCATAAGAATTGAAGTCATGAAAACCTCTCTTATCACTTGTTGAAACCTTATACTTAAAAATTATAATAACCTATATTATATAACTATTTACTAAGACATAATATATTTTATTTTAATAATCGGATTGTCATATATATATATATATATCATAACAGTATATAATTAGAACTTAAGTTTATACAGAACAATTACAAAACTAAAATATTAATTATCAAAACGCATCATAATGGCTATAACATGTACAAGTTCATAATCACGAACAAGTCGATTGAGTTCATACCAAACCCTATATATATACACGTTAGGGAGGTGGGCATGTGCAATATCGATCTTCCCTAGATAGTGATGATTTAGGTGACTTAAATGGAAGAAATCTCAAACCAGTTTACAGGGTGTTTATAAAGTACGTATAACTTCTCAATAAAGAAGATTCAGATGAAATGAACTTACAGAATTACTAAGAAGAATTTGGCACGTACGTACCCAGCTCGATCGTTGATCCACTCAATCTAATGACGTTCTTGATTATTTGCTTTTAGGATTACGAATCATGCTGAAGGATCGAGCATCAAATCTCTCACAAAAATACAGACAAGATTTAATGAACTCAATACAAAGGATCGAATGTTATAACCTAGGCATGACGTGATCTTAATGTCCACCTAGATATTAAATATATATATAGATATATATATATATATCAATAGCAATAATTATCAGTGTAAGCAATTTCAATGGTTCTTGATACAGTTTAATTATTCTTTTTGTTTAATATATGTAGCAGAAAGCATATATATACCATAAATATTATATATATCCTCCTTTGATCTGAGGCCATAGTAATCTTTTGTGGGGATCGATCATAGAACATATCATTTACTATAATATTGCTGCTTAGGTTTGAGAGGCGCACACATTGGACAACCCCTAAAGCGAGAGGAAATTCTTCATGTGTTTCTTTTATATTAATCTCAGAGCGTCGACTCTGGCAAACTCACATTGGATGATCCAATATTGTAAAGAGAAAACTAAATGCTCTTTCTGTTATTATTCTTCCCCTAAAAAGACAGCCATAGTTGATCAATCAAATATTCTAGGGCTTTTCAAAGAGGGCAAACCCACGATTAATGATATCATGGATGTTGTATTTATACTTAATATTTTATCAGTATATATATAATTAGCATCTCATGCCTGCATGCAATCATGGTTTAAAATTCTCATTATATTAAATTGATGAGTATAGGAATCCAAAGACATGGACCACTTGTCTTTGCATCAGATTACATGATACCGATTTGGCTAATTCACATAGTTTTTTCCCCTCAGTGTCCCACTTTAAAGTTTGGGGACCCATGCAGTAACTAATTGGAACAAGTCAACCATTTTTTCTTTGACAAAGTTACTGAATTATTTCAATAATATATGGTTAACTACGTACATTAAAGAAGTTCCCACGTCTCATTCTTGTTCAAGGCAGTACTCCTCACACTTTTTCTCAAAAGCTTATTTCATGGAGGGCTCCTTATGCGTGCGTGCGCGTCTCTTAAACGCTTTTCTTTCTTGATTGCGCTCGTCCTCTTCCAAGGAGTAACTAGCTAGTAATAAGAATTAGTTGCTACCAAGTATAGCTACCAGAAATTTAAATCAATTTTTTTTTTTTTTCAATTATGAGACACATAGATCATACAGTGCCTACAAAATGTAGATACATTTTTTGTATTAATTATGTGTTTATAGAAAATTCCTTCAATATTATACCAAAAAATAATCATAATCATAAATATATTATATATATATTAATTACTTGGTCAGCTTTTATACTATTAGTACTTTGGCTGCACTCCGCAAACTTTGTCACGGTAAACATCAGTTAATGCAAAGTGCTAATTATTATTAATCATGATATTTGTACATGAATATAATAATGCGTGAGTATTGTCACCCACTCCTTTTAAAAAATATGAATAAATAAGAAATTTACATAAAAATAAAAATTTAATAATAGCCCGGCCTATTTTTTTGAAAAGAAATATGAAGCGCTTACATAACTCATAACTACATATATATATATATATACTATATATATATATATATCTAGCATTACTCAATCATTAAACTAGTAAATGCTGGATGGAGAGGTACAAATAATTAAGAGCCAAAGCTAGCTAGCTAGGGGCACCAATGTTAATAATTGGTCAACGAACAAAACTTATATATTAATTGGTAATTTATGCTTGAGAGATCTAGGGTTTAAACAGCAGATATTCCACCATGAACTGGATCTCCATTTCTCTTTCCTCCCACCTCTATAAATTAAGTCAAACAAATCATCCTGTGTTCACATGCACAACTAAATGAAGGTTTCTTCATTTATATGCGATAATGATCCTAGGCTACTGCAAGCTTAATGCATGATCTGGGCATGCATGCTGGAAATTAGGAAGAAGGCTTCTTGTTACGTTAAGATTATTAAAGGGGTTTGTATGAGAAGGTGACAGAAGAGAGTGAGCACACAAGGTGATTTTCGTGCATGGACCTCCCAGCATGAAGCTCTGCGTGCTTACTCTCTATCTGTCACCCACCGTCCTCCCCCTCTCCCATCTCTCTCTCTCTCTCTCTCTCTCTCTCTCTCTCTCTCTCTCTCTCTCTCCACACACACTGCAGCACTTAACGTCTAGAAATATATATGTACGTATAATATATAAAGATTTCTTGTTCTTTCCAGTACTTCAAAATAGCATGAGATCATAAGTATATATATAAATTTTCATTTTTCTGATGTTTGTCTACATCCTTGTAAGGTAATATTTAATCATATATATGCATATATATATATATATATATGAACATATCGATCTATTTGTTCAAATGAGTAGACAGATAACGATCCGTAATCCTATCCAGGGCAGAAAGCACATAAAACTATTATTATACTCTCTCTCTCTCTCTCTCTCTCTGAGAATCATCTTGTCATGAAAGCTTCAGAGTCCAACTAATTTCCCCACCACAAGACCCAATTATTTATATTTTATACATGTACATCAACGCACTTTTGCACTTAAAAGTTGTAGTGCATCATCCTGACATGAAAGTTCTCTAGAGATTAAGCTACTTAGCTTGCCCCACACCCTGCATATTGCACTTTCTGATTCCCTTGAAATTTCGGCCAGCAGGCCATGATCTGAGCAAGTACTGGTATATTTACACCCAACTGACAAGTTTCTGATCTCTCATAAAGTACTTTGTAGACATGACTCGAGTCCATTCACACTAAAATGCATGGTGATCATTCAACAACATTTTTATAGCGGCGCTCACAAAGAAAACCGTCGCTACAAATATCATGAAGTGTACGTGTGTGTTGTTTTAGCGAAGATCGATCATGTTGGCAACAGCCAGCGATATTGGACCACTGCCGTTTTGTATTTCAAACGCAGATGAATAGGATGCTCTAGCGACGTTTTTCCTTTTTTTGAAAAAAATCCCTCTAAATCCATTATACTTGACTGACGAACATTTCAACAGGGACGACCGGTATGTATCAAGTTCAGCTGCAACTCATGCTTTTTCCGATCGCCTCAAAGCATCACTCCTTTGCCTACCATGCAGCGACAGTAGATGTAGCAGCAAAGTACTGTACTTGTTATATATTGCATTTTCTCATTTTACTCTTACATCGATTTTTCTTTTTACAATGTTATATTGGAGTAGTTTTAGATGCTTTATTTAATTATATCTGGCATTTTTTTCACTCCTACACGATCCGCGCGCGAACTCTATATCAAAATTATACGATTTAGTTCGAGTTGGATGTCAAGGTATGGATCATAGCAAAATCATATAAAAGAGAAAGAGTTGGATGAATACGAAAATATTATTGTGTTCAATATAAGAAATGTACAAAGATATATATATTTATATATATATATATAAATTATTGGGTTCCAGATCAGCATGTTAGATTTCAAATTTATACTAGTTAGGACTAAGTACAAAATACATCAGCTAAATATTTAATACTCCCCCAAGATGAAGAGTATGGAATGAACTCCCATCTTACTTATCAAAGTGGTAAATTGTTAACTGCCCAAAGTTTTAGTATGACCATCAGCAAGCAAGCTGACGTTGAGTTGCAATATGAAAAGTTTGATAACTCCAACTTGAAGTTTGTCTCATATAAAATGGCAATCAAGCTCAATGCATTTTGTGCACTCATGAAATACGGGGTTGGTGACAATATGTAAAGCAGATGCACTATAGCAAAATATGTGAGCACTATCAGTATGAAAAACTCAAAAATCTAATACTAAAGTGAGGAGCCAAACAATTTCACAAGTAGTAGATGTCATCGAGCAATATTCGCCTCAACTGAAGAACTTGAAACGGTTTATTGTTTCTTAGATTTCCAAGAAACCAATCGTTACGAAAAACAGAATATCCACTTGTGGATCTAAGAGTATCAGGACAAGAGGTCCAACCTGACTCGGTAAAAGCTTTAATTTGTAGAAGGTTGTTAGCTGGAAAGAACAAACCATGAGTAGGGGTACTAGATTTTACATATTGTAAAATTCTATTATATGCTGCTTGCAAGTGAGGCTACCAAGGCTTGTCCATGTATTGGCTAAGCCTATGGACATAATAAGAGAGATCACGTCTTGTAATTGTAAGATATAAAGCCTACGAATAAGTCTTTGAAAAACTGTAGGATCTTGCAACAATTCATCATCTTCTCAGTTAAGTTTTAGGTTCTTCTCCATGGAAAAAGAAACTAACGTAGCACCAAGAAAACTAGTATCTTGAAGTATCTCAAGTAGTGCATACTTTCGTTGGCATAAAGAAATGTCTTGAGATCAAGGAACTAGTATTTAAGCTATCCAAGATCCTTTAATTTGAGCTTTTCATCAATCAAATATTTCAATTAATCAACAGATTGTAAATCATTGCTGGCTAGCAAAATATCATCAACCTCTATATACAAAAAAAGTAATAAAGGAATCACCATTAGTACGAATAAAAAGGGAACAGTCAATTCTGGACTGAACAAAACTCAATTCAAGAATATTGTTAGAGAACCTAAAAACCCATTTATGTGATGCCTGCTTCAAACCATAAAGAGACTTGTTTAATTTGTAAACTTTGAACGCCCCTTAGTGTGAAAACCATGAGGTAATTTCATGTAAACTTCTTCCAACAAATCACCATGCAAAAAAGTATTATTTACATCAAGCTGTACTAAATGCCCTTTCTGGGTAGGAGCTGTAGCAAGCAAGGTTCAATTAGTGACCATCTTAGTCGCAAGTGAGAAGGTTTCAAAATAATCTAAATCATCACATTGGGTACAATCCTTAGCAACCAACCGCACCTTATATCGTTCAATACAAGCATCAGCTCTATATTTGATTTCATATACCATTTACAACCAATCGATCATTTTCCTTGGGGTAAAGTGTAACAGTCCAAGTATATATTATTTGTTTCCAAGGCTACAATCTCATAAACTATGGCATCTCTCCAATGAGAGTACTAGATTGCCTGATGATAAAATTCAAGCTCAATGTCAGCAATAATTGCTAGGGCAAAGTATTTATATCTATGAGACAAACAAGCATAGGAAAGGAATTTAGAAATATCATATTGACTACCTACAGGAAGAGAAAAAGAACCTATTGTCGAAAAATTGAAATATGATGTAGAGTGTGTGGTAAAAGAGTTATAATAATAATTCTACAAATAACTAGGAGTTCCTCGAATTTGAGATGAAATTCGAACTGATAAAGAATTAATCTGTATTTGAAGTTGTATTTGAATATGTAGATAAAGAAGGTTTTGTACAAGAGATGTCTCCATTTTGGGATTAAGTTGACAATGGAGTTGTTGAAGGCACAACAACATGTTCAACTGTTTATGATTGATTTGGTGATGATATGAGAATATGAAATGAATAGATCGAAGTAGATTTTGAGGGAGACACAAAAGACAAATAGGGCGAGATTTTATTAAGGAAGACATGCTCATGAAAAGCAACATGCCTAGAAATAAAATATTCATTTGTAACAGGATCTAAGAGTTTATAACCTTTTATAACAAAAGGCTAAACAAGGAAAACACATTTGCGTGCTCTAGGGTCAAGTTTGGATTAGGGTCTAGTTAAGATTGAGGCAAAACAGAGGCATCCAAAAGTTCTGAGGTGATCATAATTGGGAGGAGAAGAAAAAAGTAATTCACAAGGAGATTCGTGATTCAAAATAGGTGTTGGTATTTGATTAATAATATGAGTGGCTGTCAAAATGGCATCACCCCAAAAAGGAAGAGGTAAGTGAGATTGAAACATAAGAACTTGAGCTATGTTTAGAATATGTTGGTGGTTGCACTTGCACTCAACTACAAAATTTTGTTATGGAGTTTCAACACAACTAAACTGATGTAAGACACCTTTAGACTTTAGAAAAGGCTATAAAGAAAATTTTGTAACATGATTAGTACAAATTTTCTTAATTTTAGTATTGAGTTATGTTTTAATCATTTTGAAAAAAAAATTGGAATGATAATTGAGACTTCAAATTTGCATTTTAGAAGATATACCCATGTAGCACGTGTACAGTCATCAAAAATAGTTAAGAAATATTTGCAACCTTCAATAGTAGGAATGTTTAATGGCCCCCAAACATTACAATGAACAAGATCAAAAGGGAAGTTAGAAAAATGAGTATTTAAACAACTATCTATTTGTTTAGTATCCTTAAAATGCACTTTGTTTAAACTTTGGCATCATAGGTTGGGTCATCCCTCTGTTTCAAAGACAGAATTCCTGAATAAATTTGTTCCTAAGTTAGTTGTATCCCATTTTCCTGAATAAACTTTGGCATCATAGGTTAGGGAATGCTAGTTTCTTTTGTTTTGCCAGTAGACAGACGTCAACAGAGCATGAAAAATGGGATACAACTAACTCATGAGCAAATTTATTCAAAAATTTCATCCTTGAAACAAAAGGATGACCTAACTTATGATGCCAAAGTTTAAACAAAGTACATTTTAAGGATACAAAATAAATAAATAGTTGTTTAACTATGTTGCAACTAGAAGATACATGTAAAGGTTGCAATGTATAAGAGTCATGACGGAGAGAGCCTAATTGTTGCAGGATGTAGAGGCCTCCTTTTTTTCTACCCACTCCATTCAGCTTCCATTGAATTAGGTTCTGGTTGAAAAGAAATGTCGAGTAAGAAAAAATAATAAGTCAGGGATATAGTTAACTTGCTAACAAAAATCAATTTGAAAGAGAAAATTAGAACACAAAGGACATCTCGAAGAAAAAGAGTGTCATATATCTTAACAGTGTCAATGTGTGTGACTAAAGCACAATGACCATTTGGAAGCTTGATGACAGTATTAACAACTGAAGTAAAGGAAGAGAAACATGATATTGAGTGCACCATATGATTTGTTGATCCCGAATCAACAATCCAAGAAAAAGAATCAAGATCCAAAAATCTTAATGTCGTAGATGAAAAAACAAAAGGAATATGATTTATCGATCTGTGGGAAGAAGAAAATATACCAGAAATTGGATAGGAAGTAAAGGCAATTGCATTAGCAGTATGATACGAAACATCAGGGACAGTAACAGAAGCCTGTGTTTGAAGCATGGCCAATAACTGCTGATATTGAAACTCAATCAAAATGAAGACAAAGCGTCAAGACGGACATCGCCCAAGGAAAATGTGACAGAAGCCTACGCACATTTTATATTATGTATGAAATCATATTTTTATAGAAGGTTTATATCTTTTAATTTAATGAATTCTGCTGAAAACTCTTTTTATAAAGCGATTTCAATTTTTAACTATAGAATCTTTTATAGCTTGAGAAGGAAATGAAAAGTTTTAAAAGATTTAGTAATTTCCATCTAATTTTCTAAAACTATTTTTTAAAATCTCAATACAAGAACGGGCGTTATACTTGAAAATCTAAAGATAAACCTTCATGTTTAGAATATATCGGTACTCTTAAGGATGTTAGCAATGTATTGATATTGCAATTCAAGAATAAAACATATGAGAAAATGTTTATTAAGAAAATGATGGTAATGATATAATTGAAGTAAATATATTAGAAAATGTGTTTGTGGTTGTTTTTTTTTTTTGAGTAAAAACCACTGATCTCATTAATCAAATTGAAAAAACACTTACAAAACACTTTTCATGAGGCTAGACACCTAGCTACTCCATATCTTTAGTTACCATAGAGAGAATACATGCAGGACAAAATTCAAGATTGCACACATCCTCAGTGGATTTAAGAGCTTCCTTTGCTAAGTAGTGGGCTGCCATATTGGCATCACGGTATATGTGGGAAACAGACCAAGAAGTGTATGAGTTCAGGATCCTCCTTGCATCTTCTACTAGACAACCTCCCAAACTCCTATTCATGTTTTGTTGTTTGAGTACCTCCACTACTTGCTTCGAGTCTCCCTCAAGATAGAAGGGTGTTAGGCCAATTTCTTTGCAGAACACAGCAGCCAGTAGAATACCATAAGCTTCCGCATCGAAAGGTCCACCTTTAAATAGTCTGTTTGCTCGCATGCACCCCATGACTTGTCCATTATGATCTCTAGCCAGGACCCCTATTCCAATTCTCCCTTCTTGTATCTTCACAGCAGCATCCCAGTTAACTTTGAAGGATCCTATCTCTGGTTTGGTCCACCTGTGGACCCCTATTTGTGCTCTGGTAGTGACCTCTTGACCCTTGAGAACCTCTCTGTATGAAGAGATTTCTGCCATGGCTTGTTGGTGCACTGTTGTTGGGTGTCTGAGCTCTTTTCCATGAACCACATCGTTTCTCCGAGTCCATAGTCTCCTCATTGTGACTGCTACCTCAACAAGTTCTTCTAGGCTGAGAGACTCTACTAATCTCGACCATATGTTAAACACCAAATCACTATGCATGGACATCTTCTGCACCTTCTTCTTACTTTGGCTCCATACATCTTTAGCAGCAATACAGCTCCACAGGACATGGCCAGATGTTTCAGGTTCCTGTTTACAGATCAGGCAAGTACTTTGCTCTACAATTTTCCGCCTCTTCATATTAGCTAAAGTTGGAAGAACTTCCTTACATGCTCTCCATAGGAACATTTTTGTGCCAGGTGTAACTTGTAATCTCCAAATGGTCTTCCAGGCTTGAGCTTCCTTAGTTTTGACTGATGTTTCTCCTTCTTGCACACTTTCCATTTCTTTGCTGAGCTGGTACCCACTTTTAACAGTAAAGAGGCCATTGGTTGTAAAGCTCCATGCTAGCTTATCTTCTCTGCCACCTAAACTTATAGGGATGGCTTTGATGTGATCCATTTCCTCCTAAGTAAAGAGTTCAAGAAGGAGATGATCCTTCCATACTTTCAGATTGGGATCAATCAAGTCACTGACTTTCTCACACCAGCAGTCTGCTTCTTGGATTGATTGCACCATGTGAGATGGGGAGGAAGGAATCCACTTATCATTCCATATGTTCACCTGTCTTCCATTCCCAATCCTCCACACAAGGCCTTCCTTTAACAGGCCTATCCCTGCATGAATTCCTCTCCATGCAAAAGAAGGTCTTGAACCAAGTCGAGCCTCTAGAAAATCCTCCTTAGCAAAGTACTTCTGTTTTATTATCCTTGCCACCAGTGAGTTTGGGTTTTGTAAGAGCCTCCAGCCTTGCTTTGCAAGTAAGGCTAAATTAAATCTCTTCAGATCTCTAAAATCGAGGCCACCTAAATCCTTACCATAACTGAGCTGTTTCCAGTTGACCCATTGGATTTTAGATGTGTCTTCATTGAAGCCCCACCAGAATTTTCTTAGCAGATAGTTAAGCTTTCTAGTTATGGAAGCTGGTAGCAGGAACATGCCCATTGCATAGGTAGGAATGGCTTGGAGAACAGCTTTGAGAAGAATCTCTTTTCCTGCAGTAGAGAGGAACCTGTTTCTCCAATTTGTGATTCTAGACCAAGTCCTATCAACCAGAGAGTGGAAAGAAGCAACCTTAGCTCTGCCCACCAAGGCAGGTAGGCCTAAATATTTTTCAAAGTTGCTCGAGGATTTAACCCCAGCCTGCTGTAGAATTTGCTGTTTGATCTCAGGGCCTATATTTTTGCTGAAAAAGATAGAAGATTTCTCCTTGTTTAGCATTTGTCCAGAGGCTTTCTCATAGAGTTCAAGGATTTCAATCACTGCTGTAATTTCCTCAGGGTTTGCTTGGCAGAAAACAAGGCTGTCATCTGCAAAGAAGAGGTGGTTAACTGATACTGGACCTCTACCAATAGGAACTGGAGTTAATTCCCCATTAGCCTTAGCTTTATTTAAGAGGGAGGTGAGAGCTTCTGCACAGAGAATAAAAAGGTAGGGGGAGATTGGATCACCTTGTCTCAGCCCTCTTGAAGGCCAAAAAATCTGTTGAGGTTCACCATTAACCAAGATTGAGTATGAGACTGAGCTGAGGCAGCCTTGAATCAACTTAATCCAATACTCAGGGAATTCCATCTTAGACATAACAGCCTCCACAAAAAACCACTCCACCCTATCGTATGCCTTGCTCATATCTAATTTGAGGGCTATGTAACCTCTTTTCCCACTTACTCTTGAGTTCATAGAATGAAGAATTTCAGAGGCTAAAAGAGTGTTATCAGTTATGAGCCTTCCGGGGACAAAAGCACTTTGATTTAAAGATATGAGCTTGGGAAGGATAACCTTAAGTCTGTTAGCTATAGTTTTGGATACCACTTTATACAACACATTACACAGACTGATGGGTCTGTAATCAGTAACTCGTCTAGGGCTTGTTACTTTAGGGATAAGAGAGATAAATGTATCATTCACCTCCTTTAGGGAGCCCCCTTGGTTTAGGACTTTTAGAGCATAGTTACAAACTTGCTCACTCACCACCCCCCAATGTTTTTGGTAGAAGTGAGCTGGGAATCCATCCGGGCCAGGAGAACCCAGAGGGTTCATTTCCATAATGGCATCTGTTATGTTCTCTCTAGTGAAAGGCTTCAGAAGCCATTCCTTCATCTCAATGTCTAGCTTATTGTCCAAAGCATACAAACAATTCTCAAAGTCTGTAGGGTGCGTAGAAGTAAAAAGGGAAGAGAAATAACCTGTGAAAACATCCCCAATTTCTGACTGCTCAGTAACAGTTCTGCCTTGAGAATCCTCAACACCCTTGATTGTGTTAGTCTTCCTCCTTTGATTGGCCTGCATGTGGAAAAATTTAGTGTTTCTGTCCCCTACCTTGAGCCAGTGTTGTTTAGCCCTTTGACGCCACTTGAGATCATTTTCTGTCATGGATGACATCACTTCCTTTTGGATTTGTTGCATTGTTTCTACATGGTATCCTGTTCCAGTCTCTTGGAGCACACCAATTCTTTGTTGACCTTGTGTGATGGCCAAGTGATCCTTTTTTCTGCTTTCCTGCTTCCAGATCATTAGCTCCTGTTGGCATCTAACCAATTGTTTCCTCAGAGTGCTGGCCTCACAGCCTAATTCACCATCTTTTATCCATGCTTTATTAATAACATTGTGACACTCTTCTTTTAGTTCCCATGCCATCTCATACCGAAACACCCTTTTCCTCCTCCTTCTATCATAGCTTGTGTTACATAAGTCAATGATGAGGGGTGAATGATCAAATTTCACTGCAGCAAGTGCAATGCAAGAGCTTTGATTATAAAGTTCATTCCACTCCTTGTTGCCTAGAGCTTTATCTATTTTTTCCTTTGTGAACAACCTGCCTGCCCTGTTATTTGCCCATGTAAAGCTCAGCCCCTTCGATACAATTTCATTAAGGTCACAGAACTCAACTGCTTGTCTGAAATCCTCTATCTGTTTATAAGGTCTACTGGCCCCTCCCATTTTCTCCTCTTGGTGAAGGATCTCATTAAAGTCACCAGTGCATAGCCAGGCCATCAGGATAGTTGGTTTTAGCATTTTCAAAAGTTGCCAGCTGCTGCTCCTTTTACTAGTGTCAGGGTGACCATAGAAGCCTGTAAACTGTCAGATGGGTCCATTGTCCTCTTCCTGGATTGATGCACTAATGTGCCATCTAGTATAGTTTATAATTTTTACCTTCCATTTTTCTTTCCATAATAGGGCAATACCTTCACTTAGTCCCACACAATCCACACCAAAACATCCGTCCATTTTCAAGCTCCTCCTAATCTCTTCCATTCTTCTGTTTCTGCACTTAGTCTCCACTAGGAACACTAAGTTGGGGCACTTTTCCTTAGTTAGGTTTCTAAGGACACTCACTGTCCGAGGGTTCCCAAGCCCTCGGCAGTTCCACATCAATATGCTCATGGCTCATGGCAAGGCTGGAACCCAACCTCTGCCTTGAAAGAGTAATACTCTTTTTTTGGTTCATCCCTCTTGGATCTTTTTGAAAGGGAAACCGCAGTAACTGTTATCCTCCTTTTGCATCTCCTCTGGTATTTAGTTCTATCCACTTTGGTTGAAAGATTGTTCAAATGAGGACTCTCATTGCTTCCTGTGTTGAGGGATCTTTCCCGAGCTTTTCTTTTCCATCTTCTTACAGTACCTAGACCCTCACTCACCACCTCCATGCTGTCTGACACTATCTCCTTACTGGGTCCTTTTTTCCTGGTGCTAGTTTGACTATCAATAGGAGCCAAAACACTCCTTTTTAATGCTTCTTGATTTCTAGGCTCAGTCAACTGAAACATAGTGCCTTCCACTGTATTCTATGTCTCCTGTGTTGTGTCAGGTTCCTGCTCCAAAGCCTTGCTAGCTCCCTGTGTCTTTTCGAACAACATACTACCATGCACGTGGGATGTTTGCAAGGAGTCTCGGATAGGTTCTTCATCCTGAAGCTTAGCCGGATTCCCAAGGTAACCACCCTGAAGACCATCTTTGCACTTTTTTTCCTCTGTAATCAGTTGAGATTTGACTCCTTGGGAACCTTCCCCCTCATTTCTTGCTGAGGCCATACACTCTTTACCTACCATGCCTCCCTCCTTGAAGCTGCAGCCTCTTTGTTCCTGTTGTTCCCTGTTGTGGTGGTCGCCACCCTTAGAACCACCATATTTTCGACAATCGAAAATGTTTGTATTCCTTGGTTGGCCCCGTAACCAGGGACCAAACTGATATGAAGCTTGTTGATCTCCTTGTTGATCTGTGCTCGGCCTTGTACAATTTTTTCCTTTGTGAGAGATTATCCCACATTGGAAACAGAAGCTTTGGAGTCCTTCATACTTAAAGGAAATCCAATGTTGTTTCTTACCAAGACTCAGCCACTTTCCTCTCGGAAGAGGTTTGTGAAGATCCACAGCTACCCTTACTCTGAGGCATCTCCCCCAGGCATGTCCATCTGCCTCAGCTTCAACTCTAATGACCTGACCAATTGATGCTGCAAACTGTTCCCCAAACTCTTCATTCATTGTTACTAAAGGAAGGTTATGGAGTTGCACCAAGAAAGGTTCAAACCGAAACTTGAGTGCATGGATAGAGATCGTTTCGTCCACTTCCATCATGGTGAAGAGATGTCTGTCATAAAACCATGGACGTCCACTTAATACTTTCTCCTTGTCTCCCTTTTTCTGAAATTCAATCAGGAAACACTGCTCTCCCAACTCCTTGAACAACACCCACCCCTCTAGCCTCCAAATTTGAGACATCGTGGTTCTGAAGCCTTCACTATTTACTCCTTTTTGAGTAAGGGCCTTCCCTACAATACAGTTCTCCCCTCTTCCGCCACCTTCTGTCATTTTCTCCTGCTTGACATGGTAGCATGCACTTTCTTCCTTCGACAGATGCAACCTTTCCCATTGTGCTGCCAAATCTTCTTCCTCCATTTGACTAGAGTGTAGACCTGCACTATGGAAACACTCAAAAAGACAGAAACTAAATCTCACACGACGTGAGACTAAGCCTTTGTGTCGACACAGAGGCACTGGAACCTTACTCTTCCCCCTTAGAGAGAGAGAAGGAAGGCACTCGACCGACTCCATTTTCACATTAAACTATCACAAGTGACACATTATCGTGTTTGTGGTTGTTGAAAGTGATAAAAACAAGGTTGACCCATATGAAT
The DNA here is from genome assembly GCA_003123785.1 of Pterocarya stenoptera. NCBI lineage: Eukaryota > Viridiplantae > Streptophyta > Magnoliopsida > Fagales > Juglandaceae > Pterocarya > Pterocarya stenoptera. The sequence continues at coordinate 30,803 of QEOT01124197.1, read as the reverse complement.
CCAAGTAATTCGACACGATCTAAATGATCGAGACCCAACTAACATAAATATATTCGATTCAATTATGGTTGACTTATTAATTTATGACTTGAGAAAAATTGTCACCCCGATTTATGAGGAAGAAAGAAACTAAAAGTTATAAAGGTAATCATTTTTTAACAGTTTTTACTGAAGTTAAAAATAAAATTAAAATTAAAAAAAAAGGCGTTAATTTTTAATTGTGGCTGATTGTTCAATCTTATTTAATTAAAATATTTATATTCCATTTAATTATTATTTTTTTGAAATAAGCAAGCACAATCATTTTAAATTTAGAATATTGTTTTATTAGAATGTTATATCTTTTCTTATTTAAATTTTTAATTATCAAGCATTTTTTGTGATGTTCTTTGGCATTTGGTTAGTTGGGTGAGTTATGTGGTTCCGCCCCTTTTTGATAAGTACATCCGTTTCCAGCCTACTAACTTTCTCTCAATTTTCTTAAGCACATCATTTCAAATAGCCTTTGCCTTATAAGTAGTCCTTAAGGGAAGACCAATGTATTTCATTTGCCAAAAAGATGCCTTACATCCCAAAAAACTTGTCAAACTTCGGATATTACACATTGAATCGGCCATCAGGACCATTTCAAACTTTGCAAGGTTCACCTTAGGCGGAAGGCAGATTTAAAACAATGCAAGAGATCTCTCAACAATTTAACATGTCCATGTTTCATATCACAAAAAATAAAAAATAAACTACATATCATCTGTAAAAAGAAGAAGAAAAAAATTGACAGAATCATTGTTAAGTTGGAAAGAAATCCACCACCAATAACAACCTCCAATATTCTGCTAAGACCATTCATAACAATAACAAAATAAAAGAAGACAATAGATCCCTCGTCTCAACTCCCGAGAGCTGTTAAAGAAACCAACTAGAGTGTCACATACCAAGATCTGAAAGTGAGCAATGGAAACATAATATTTGATTCAATTACACTACATATTTCCAAAACCGCACCTCGCAAGCAAGTAATATAAAAATTCACAATTCACACAATCATAAACCTTCTCTATATCCAGCTCACATAAAATATCAGACCCTCCCACTTTGATTTGACGTACCCTGATCCAAACATTCATTGAAAATTCTCACCACAAAAAGAAATTTTCTCCCATTGACAAAAACATTATAGGGCTTCAGAATCATCTTCTCCATGCATAAACGAACTCACATGAAGAGACTTTCGAGGCTATTACAACCTATTACAAGGCTAATGGGTAAACATCTTTCACATTTGAAGGCTAATGCATTTGGTGCATTAGGTATCTTTTTCTACTAATTCCCATACGAATTGAAGTCATGAAAACCTCTCTTATCACTTGTTGAACCTTATACTTAAAAATTATAACCTATATTATATAACTATTTACTAAGACATAATATATTTTATTTTAATAATTGGATTGTCATATATATAGATATATCATAACCAAATAAACGGTATATATATAATTAGAACTTAATTTTATACAGACAATTACAAAACTATAATATTGTAAAAACACATCATATATAATGGCTATAACATATGTTATAGCTCATAATCACGAATAAGTCGATTGAGTTCATACCAAATCTTATATATATACATGTTAGGGAGGAGGGCATGTGCATCGATCTACCCCAGATAGTGATGATTTAGATGACTTATATAAATGGAAGAAATCTCAAACTAGTTTACAGGCTGTTTATAAAGTACATCACTACAATATAAATAGTATTTTGTGACAGAAGAAATTGTCATAAAAAAATAACTAAAATGTCACTAAAGACATTTGGTGACGGTTTGAAACCGTCACCACGATCGTCATCTAATGTGCGTCACAGAAAATATTTGATGACGCTTTACTGTTGAACCATCACTAAAAATACTTTTAGTAACAGTTGGAGGTATTTCGTTTGGAAGAATGTTCGAATGTTCTATTTTTTGTGACGGTTCAAAACTATCACAGAAAGTAACATTCGAACGTAAATAGTTACGTCCAAATGCCAATTCGAGTAGTTGACATTCGAATGATGGAAGTTGACGTTCGTTGATTATTGTTCGAACGTATCATATTTACGTCTAAACGTTAACTGTATTAAATGTTCGAACGTTAATGGAACAATATTCGAACGTAACGAGTATAACGTTCAAACGTTTGTTCAAATGTTAAAGAAACATTTGTTCGAACGCTTTGTTCATTCGGGGGTGAGTACGTTCGAACGTTTACAAGTACGTTACAATGTTATGTAATAATTTTATATAATTACGTTTGAACGTTTGTTCAAATGTGAAATATTGTTCGAATATTTTTTGTTTACATTTGAACGTATAGATCAAAAATACTAGTTTTATAAAATTAAAAAATATATCAATTGTATCATGTTACACACCATAAATCTTTTACAACTAATAATGTGTTATAAAATTTTAAAATTAAATACTAAAAGTTATATACATGAATAAAATTGAGATAATACATTGCTTTTTTCCTCGCCCACCTCGTTGTTGCAATGACATAACACTCTCCATTTGCACCGTCATCTCCCGTTGTACTTGCTCTTGGACTTCATTGTGAATTCTTTCCTCTTGATCTCTCTATTAGGCTTGCAAACGCTTCTCTAAATGAGATTGTCGCGTTAAGAGGGACTTGAACTCTATTAATTCATCATATTAATATGTTTCTAAATATATTAATTTATCAATAAATACCATAAACTCACAAAATATTTACAAAATTCATAAGCAATAATCACAACATTTATAATCCATACCACAACATTTTTACAATATTCCCACAACAATATTTCTAAACATATTAATACTCATCAACAAATACCATAAACTCACAAAATATAAATATACTTAATAAATAATAATCACAATATTTCACAATCCATATCACAATATTTTCACAATATTTCCACAACAAAGTTATCTAAATATAACAATATTCTTACAACAATATTTCTAAACATATGAATGCTCATCAATAAACACCATAAACTCACAAAATATAAATCTCCTTAATAGAAAATGATCACAATATTTCACATTTCATATCACAATATTTCCACAACAAAATTATCTAAACATAACAATATTCCCATAACAATGTTTCTAAACATATTAATTCATCAATAAGAACCATAAACTTACAAAATATTAACAAAATTCATAAACAATAATCACAACATTTATAATTCATATCACAATACTTTTACAATATTCCCACAACAATGTTTCTAAACATATTAATATTCATCAATAAACACCATAAACTCACAAAATATAAATATACTTAATAAAAAATATTCACAATATTTCACAATCCATATCATAATATTTTCACAATATTCTCACAACAAAATTGTCTAAACATAACAATATTCCTACAACAATGTTTCTAAATATATTCATGCTCATCAATAAATATCATAAACTCACAAAATATAAATATACTTAATAATAATAATCACAATATTTCAAATCCATATCACAACATTATCACAATATTTTCACAACAAAATTATCTAAATATAACAATATTCTCGTAATAATGTTTCTAAATATATTAATTCATCAATAAATACCATAAACTCACAAAATATAAACAAAATTCATAAACAATAATCACAATATTTATAATTCATATCACAATATTTTTACAATATTTCCACAACAATGTTTCTAAACATATTAATGCTCATAATAAACATCATAAACTCACAAAATATAAATATACTTAATAAACAATAATCACAATATTTCAAATCTATATCACAACATTATCACAATATTTTCATAACATTTATCTAAACATAACAATATTCCTACAACAATGTTTCTAAATATATTAATTCCTCAATAAACACCATAAACTCACAAAATTCATAAACAATAATCATGATATTTCTAATCCATATTATCCATTTTCACAATATTCCTCAAATTCAAGCCATAAACATATATAACTAAAGTTTAAAAATATACTTAGCACTTTTTAATATCCTCTTACAAATAATAAGCTTTCAATTTGGCAAAACAACCACCTCCTTCAAAAAAAAAAAAATACTAACTTGTTAGAGACATAAATATATATATATAAAACACAAGAGAAAAATCATAAAATTGCAAATAATGAAAAAAAAATCATTTTTCCTTACCTAAATCCTTTCAAAATCCTAACTCTCAATAACCACTCTCTTAAACAATTTAGATATGATCTCTCACTCTAACCCTTTCTAACAATAACAATACTCTCTCTCACTCTTTCCCTCTCATCCTCTCTCTCTCTAACCCTCTCTTACTCTAACCCTTTCTCACTCTAACCCTCTCTCACTTGAACTTTTTCTCTTTAACTCTCGCTCACCATTCACCCTCTTTCTTTCTCTCTCTCGCTCTCTCTATTTCGTGCACGGGGGAAGTAGAAATAACTCTGTTTCCTCCTGTGCGTGTTTTCATGTAAAAAACATTTCATTTGAATTAACGTTCGAACGTTTAATTTATACGTTCGAATGTTACTTTCAGCCTTCCAAATTTTCAGCATTCATGTTCGAACGTTTAATTAAACATTCGAATGTGAATACTAAACACAGAAGACGATAATTGAGCGGGAAATTTCCCGCTAACAATTTTCACGTTTGAATGTATAGGATTTAACATTCGAACGATATAATTGAGCGGAAAATTTCCCACCAACAAATTTTGTACGTTCGAACGTATCGAATTTAACGTTCGAACAATACAATTGAACGGAAAATTTCCCGCCCACATTTTTTCACATTCGAATGTAAATAATACACGTTAGAACGTAAATATAACTTGATTATTAATAGTTGGAAATAAAAAATAATCTAGTATATATATAATATATATTATATAACATATTCATAATTACTATTATATATTATAGTTGCATAATATATTATATACACTAAATAGCAGTATATATAACATCACTACAAGGGGAGTCACTCTAATCCCTTGATTAATTTCACTACAAAAAATCTTATAAATTGCCGTGAATGGACTTTCCCAACAATATATACATCACTAGAGGTTTGCCGGTATTAAAGTCTCATTTATAATAACTCAATACATTTATAAGGAAAAATGAGATATATTATATAACAAAATATATAATATAATATACTTATATATACTTATACTTAATATTCATATTATATCTATACTACTATCAACAACATTTTTTTAATTTTGATTTTATCCGCAACATAATGATTAAGGAAGTGATTTTAAGTATTATAATAGTAGTTTTTTTTAAATATTTAAATATATATTAGAGCATACACTATATATATTAGTACATACACATATATATAAGTACATACACTATATATATACACTATGATAGCATAATACTTTAAATAGAAACATAATATATAGTGATAGACATTTAGTTATAATTAATAAAACTAACAACGACCTATATATATATAGTATATATATATTATATATAAGTACATACACTATATATATATATAATGATAGCATATACTTTAAATAGAAACATAATGTATAGTGATAGACATTTGGTTATAATTAATAAAACTAACAACAACTTATATATATAGTATATATATATATTATATATAAGTACATATACTATATATATATATACTATGATAGCATAATACTTTAAATAGAAACAAAATTATATAATGATAGATATTTGGCTATAATTAATAAAATTAACAACAACCTATATATAATATATATTATATAAGTATATATACTATATATATATACTGTGATAGCATAATACTTTAAATGAAAATATAATATATAGTGAACGACATTTGGCTATAATGTATTTCACAATATAATATACTATATATTATAATCTAATATTAGATATAGTATGCTATATGTTATAGTATACATTATAATATATAACATATATTAATAAAATAATATATTATTAATATATTTTAAAAAATCAATCAAGAAATGTTTAACAATAGACTTTAACGTTCTAACGTTTTATTTCTCACGTTCCAACATTTCCTTTCACGTTCAAACGTATAGGATTTAATGTGCGAACGTAATGCTTTTAAATTTATTTAAGCTTTCAACAATTTGACGTTTATCCTTTATGTTCGCACGTAAACACATACGTTCGAACATATAGCCAAATGTCTGAACGTGTATGCATTACGTTCTAACATAAAATATTAAATATATTATGCATTCTACATTTGAACGAAATGTATGTTACGTGCAAACATAAAATATACACGTCCGAACGTTTTATCTTAACGTTCTAACGTATGTTTTTCTATGTTCGAACGTTCATGCAAAACAATTTAAAATTATAATAAAAGATGTATCAATAATACTCATAATTTTTTTTCCTTTTCTATTTTCAGGATATGACTCGTCCTTTGCATACCCAGAAACGAAGAAAGGAAGGAGCCACTCAGGACATTACTCGGATCGAGGCTCATACTGTTATGGTAGAGTGAGAGGCCCTGCTTAACGAGTTCGATGAGTTCATATAGGAGCAAAGGAGCCTAAGAGATGGTCTTCCTTAGTAAAGGCTGGGAAAATATCTGCACATTGAAAGTTATGTGCAGACAACGCTATCATCTGAGTGTTTTTTTTACATACTTCTATCATATTTTGTATTTTATTTTTAATTTTTGTAAAGAATAATATTATTTAATATATCTATGATTTTTTAATTTCAATTCTCAATCTTCTTTAATGTTATATTTTTCAACTTTAATACTAAATCACTGCACTTTAAATATACATAAACATAAATATATTTATATATATAAATATATAATTATATTTTACAAATTGTGTATATATAAATATATACAAGTCAATTTTTTAGACTTGTATAAAAATTATGCATTATAAAAACTACATAAATTTTAAATTAGAGTCATATTTAATTTAAATTTACAATTAACGTTCGAACGTTAATTATTAAGGTTCAAACGTTGGCGCCAAAACATTTCACGTTCGAACGTAAGTAGCCACATATTAGAACGTATATGTAACGTTCGAATGTAATTTTTCCATACGTTAGAACGTAAAAAAAAATCTCATCCTCCTTTAGTGACGGTTTTCAAAAACCGTCACAGAAAAACTTTTTTAATGACGGTTTGAGAATTGTTACAAATTTACAACTGTCACTAAAAAGCAATTGTGCTTATAACTTCTCAATAAAGAAGATTCAGATGACGTACGTACCTAGCTCGATCGTTAAATCTAATGACGTTCTTGATTATTAGCTTTTAGGATTACGAATCATGCTAAAGCATATTATATAATATAAAGGATCGAATGTTATAACGGCCTAACTAGGCATGACGTACGTGATCTTAATCTCCACCTATAAATAAATATATATATATAAATAATATCAATAGCAATAAATATCAGTACTGTAAGCAATAATTTCAATGGTTCTTGGTACAGTTTAATTATTCTTTTTGTTTAATATATATAGCAGAAAGCATAGATATATATATACCATATTATTATATATTATATGCTCCTTGGATCTGAGGCCATAGTAATCTTTAATATGTACGTGGGGATCGATCATAGAACATATATATCATTTACTATATATAATATTGCTAAGCACACACATTGGACAGTCCCTAGAGCGAGAGGAATTCTTCATGTGTTTCTTTTATATCAATGCCAGAGTTTCGACTCTGGCAACCTCACATTGGATGATCCAATATTGTAAAGAGAAGACTAAATGCTCTTTCTGTTATATTCTTCCTCTCAAAAGACAGCCATAGTTGATCAAACAAATATTCTAGGGCTTGAGCTTCAAAGAGGACAAATTAAACCCAATAATATTTCAGCTTTAGCATCTTATGCCTGCATGCAATGGTTTAAAATTCTCATTCTGGAGGGATGATGGATGATGAATTGTTAATCAATTTGCTTATATTTAATTCATGAGACTAGGAATTCAAATACATGGACCACTTGTCTTTGCATCAGATCATTACATATCAATTTGGTTAATTCACATAGTTTTTTGAAAACCCCCAATGTCTCACTTTAAAGTTTGGGGACCCATGCAGTAACTCTAATTGGAACAAGCTAGCCAACCATTTTTCCTTTGACAAAGTTACTGAATTATTTCAATAATATATGGTTAACTACATTAAAGGAGTTCCCACATCTCATTCTTGTTCAAGGCACGTACTCTTCGAGCTTTTTCTCAAAGCTTATTTCACGGGGGACTCCTTGTGCGTGCATGCGCGTCTCTTAAACGCTTTTCTTTTTTCGTTACGCTCGTTCTCTTCCGAGGAGGAACTGCTGTCTGGCAATAATTAGTTGCTACCAGTTATATATATAGCTACCAGAAATTTAAATCATTTTTTTATTATAATTATTATGAGACACATGATAGATATAGTGCCCACAAAATATAGATACATTTTTTGTTTTTTGTATTAATTCTGTGTTTATATAAAATGTCTTCAATATTATACCAAAACAAATCATAACCATAAATATATTATATATATTAATTACTTGGTCAGCTTTTATATACTATTAGTACTTTGGCTGCACTCCGATCGGCGGCAAACTTTGTCATGGTCGCTAATGCGAAGTGGTAATTATTCAGAATGATATTTTAGCCTAGAATGGGTAAAGTATCAAGTTTTTTTTTTTTTTTTTGAAAAATATAAATAAATAAAAAACTTACATTAAAAAAAAATTAATGATAGACCACCTTATTAACTATATCTAACATTACTCAATTATTAAACTAGTAAAAGCTGGACGGAGGGGGTACAAATAATAAAGAGCCAAAGCTAGCTAGCTATATAGGGCGCCAATGTTAATAATTGGCCAACGAACAAAATGTATGTATTAATTGGTAATTTTTGCTTGAGAGATCTGCGGTTTAAACCGCAGATATTCCACCATGAACTTTATCTCCATCTCTCTTTCCTTTCCTCCCACCTCTATAAATTAAGTCAAAGAAATCATCATGTGTTCACATGCACAACTAAATGAAGGTTTCTTCCTTTCTATGAGATAATGATCCTAGGCTACTGCATGCTGCTTAATGCATGATCTGGGCATGCATGCTGGAAATTAGGAAGAAGGCTTCTTGTTACGTTAAGATTATTAAAGGGGTTTGTATGAGAAGGTGACAGAAGAGAGTGAGCACACAAGGTGTTTTTCGTGCATGGACCTCCCAGCATGAAGCTCTGCGTGCTTACTCTCTATCTGTCACCCACCGTTCTCCCCTCTCCCATCTCTCTCTCTCTCTCTCTCTCTCTCTCTCTCTCTCTCTCTCTCTCTCTCTCTAACCACACACACACTGCATGCAGCACTCGTCTAGAAATATATATGTACGTATGATATATTAAGATTTCATATTCTTTCCCGTACTTCAAAATAGCGACATGAGATAAGTATATATATACTTTTCATTTTTCTGTTTGTCTACTATCTTCTTCTTCTTCTTCTGTTGCTACTCATAATATATACCTGCAGTGGTACTACAACCTTTCTGTGTATGGTTTTGTATTGTTGCTATATGAATTACGTTTTCTGTCAAACTCTTCTTGTTTTCACTTTCCTTGCTTGATTGATGGTTATAATTATAATCATAAACTACTATTGCAGTTTATGTCAAGACTTTTTTAAGCACATTGAAAAATGGTTATAACATTAGTAGTGATTGCAAATACACCTACACCCTTCACTCATTTTGCTAGAACTCTTGAGGCCTCATCTTGAAGTCTGTTTGGACACCCACTGGGAAACCATGGTCAGTATTAAGTCTTGACTTGATTGGAACTTAACTGGTTGGAGACGCTGTTGTGACAGGAGTTTTACATTGCCAGCAATATCTTTTAATGAAATTNTTTTTTTTTTTTTTTTTTTTGAAAAATATAAATAAATAAATAACTTACATTAAAAAAAAAATTAATGATAGACCGCCTTATTATCTATATCTAACATTACTCAATTATTAAACTAGTAAAAGCTGGATGGAGGGGGTACAAATAATAAAGAGCCAAAGCTAGCTAGCTATATAGGGCGCCAATGTTAATAATTGGCCAACGAACAAAATGTATGTATTAATTGGTAATTTATGCTTGAGAGATCTGCGGTTTAAACCGCAGATATTCCACCATGAACTTTATCTCCATCTCTCTTTCCTTTCCTCCCCCACCTCTATAAATTAAGTCAAAGAAATCATCATGTGTTCACATGCACAACTAAATGAAGGTTTCTTCCTTTCTATGAGATAATGATCCTAGGCTACTGCATGCTGCTTAATGCATGATCTGGGCATGCATGCTGGAAATTAGGAAGAAGGCTTCTTGTTACGTTAAGATTATTAAAGGGGTTTGTATGAGAAGGTGACAGAAGAGAGTGAGCACACAAGGTGTTTTTCGTGCATGGACCTCCCAGCATGAAGCTCTGCGTGCTTACTCTCTATCTGTCACCCACCGTTCTCCCCTCTCCCATCTCTCTCTCTCTCTCTCTCTCTCTCTCTCTCTAACCACACACACACTGCATGCAGCACTTAACGTCTAGAAATATATATGTACGTATGATATATTAAGATTTCATATTCTTTCCCGTACTTCAAAATAGCGACATGAGATAAGTATATATATACTTTTCATTTTTCTGTTTGTCTACTATCTTCTTCTTCTTCTTCTGTTGCTGCTCATAATATATACCTGCAGTGGTACTACAACCTTTCTGTGTATGGTTTTGTATTGTTGCTATATGAATTACGTTTTCTGTCAAACTCTTCTTGTTTTCACTTTCCTTGCTTGATTGATGGTTATAATTATAATCATAAACTACTATTGCAGTTTATGTCAAGACTTTTTTAAGCACATTGAAAAATGGTTATAACATTAGTAGTGATTGCAAATACACCTACACCCTTCACTCATTTTGCTAGAACTCTTGAGGCCTCATCTTGAAGTCTGTTTGGACACCCACTGGGAAACCATGGTCAGTATTAAGTCTTGACTTGATTGGAACTTAACTGGTTGGAGACGCTGTTGTGACAGGAGTTTTACATTGCCAGCAATATCTTTTAATGAAATTTCATTAAAAGTGTGCTTGCTGTTTGGATGTGCAACATTATGTCATCTTGTAGTTTATTAAAAAAAAAAAAATTGTTATCGATCCTATACTTTTTTTTTAATCATTCTTATGTATGCGACTTAAAAGCTTTGGATTTCGTTCAGTGTAAATGACTCCTGTCTTGAAACTGTTATAAAGGGATTATCTACAACCAAAATTTCAAGCCGAGCATAACTACAGTGGTTCGTTATTGTATCGCCAGAAAAAAGATGCCAATAAGATTTCATCTGGTATGTTTATTGCAATTTTCTTGCTTTTAACTCAGCCCTATATGCAATCAAAGATGCTATCAAGCTTTTAATACTACATTAATCTGATATCATATCTCAAAAGCAGCCTATTGTATTTAAATTTTTAATCTGTAGACTGATGAGTGTGTGTGGGAATGGCTTTTGGAACTCTGACCTTCTCAGACTGGTTATCTGGGTCATATGTAATCGATCTATATTTCCTTACACTTGGGTTGCTTATCTTTTCACACTTCTGAAATTATCTTTATCCATATGCAGAAAACAGATTGATCATAGTTGTCACTTGGGGAGCTTTGGGTTGGAACTGGCCTTTATGTGACTTGGATGTACTCGCGTCTATCCTACTCATCTTAAATAATATGTATATTTTGTATAGTTATGACTTGATGATGTTAATTTGTTACACTACTAATATATTGGCTTGGAATCTATAGGTGTTTGTTATTTTTGCTTTACATATTTGGGATGAGTTGAGTAATGTCACTCCTTTTGTGTGGGTGAACTGGTGTTTTGAAAGATAAGAGTAGAAGAAATTTTGAGGGTCTGAAGTGTTTTGCTTTGGGTTAAAGCATATAAACAAGCATCTTCTTGAGATTTTTCTAGAATTGATTAATGCGAAGGCGGAATTTTTTGCGACCTTGCTTTATATCCCATATCTAGTTTCATTTATGTTTATTTTCCTTAAATTATTAACTACTTCTATCATTAAACTTGTTATTCCATATCAAAGTATTAGAACAAACTCAATCATCCATCTATGGCCCAGTGCACCGTCCGCCACCAAACCCAACCATCCATCTATGGTAAGCTGATCTCTTTGTCTCTCTCTAGCTTTGTCTCTATCAAGTCATGGTTGTTATAAATTGGATTTTAGCTGCCAATTGTCCCATTTGGTATCTTGAAGAGAGCTCATGGACTTAGGAACATAAATTTCACCATTCGACATGTTTATAAGCAAGGAAATAGCCCTACAAATTTCTTGGCAAAGATGGCGTCTAAGGATTGTGCTGCTATTGGAAAGTCATTGATTATGGTACCTTCTTTACTAAGGGGTCTGATTAGAACGGATAAACTAGGCCTTCCATATATAAGATTTGATTAAAGGGGTGTGACTCTTTGTCATAATTTGTTAGTAGTGTTATTAGTTTTGATGGTTATTTGTTCTAGGCTTGTTAGAAGTTTGGTTTTAGTTTGGTTTTGGCTTGTTTAGACACTTGGTTTGGATTAGTTTATAATACTATATCTTGTAAACCCCAAGTATATTGATGTCACCACGGTCTTCATCCACCATAAGTGAAGGCTTATAAATAAACTTAGGACGGTGCGACTACTATGGGGCTATAGGCTCTTATAGAAAGAAAAAAAAACCACGGTTGTCTTTGATGTTTGATTTAATGATTTTTAGAGTTGTTTAGTTCAATTATTTTGTGGGCTAAACGAAATAGCTACTTTTAGTTGATTTAATTATACTAGTGAGAAATTACCAATTTTTGGAGTTATGCTTGAATCTCAGTTGGTTTGTTAAAGGTTTTTTAACTAACTAACTACTATTGCATTTATTTGTGCCATTTTAATTGAGTTAGCCTTGAAAGTTTTTGAACTTTTTCTTTTTAAGTGTTGACTGATGTGGTTTAATTTTGGTGCCTTCTTATTTGGTTGCAGGAAAAGGTAGTAGAAGCCGTGAATATGTATCTATTACATGCACTTGTAAGAGTTTATAGCTTGACTAGATTTTGGTTCATAATGTGTAGACTATCTACATGTTGTAAAAATGCTCTCTAGTTATCTAATGAAGTTTTTGCTATCTACATGATTTTTTTAATCATGTCTGGTTGGCACTAGAATAAACTAGAATGAATAAAGTTGGAGTTTATTATTTGTGGGATTATTCCCTTCTTTCACTAGCTTTAGTGTGGAATGACTAAACTATAGTTTTAGTTTCTTTTATAAGGAATGAAGCCATTCACAAAGTAGATCAGCTACAATCAAGCAGCAAGATTTCAGCAATAATTCCCAAAGCTGCAACATGATAAAAAATGAACAAACTTGGAAAGTCAAATCTGTCTTGTTGTATATTGTTAATGTGTAATTTCCTTTAGTCTAGCAATATTCTTTCTATTTTGTATAGTTTCCTTAAATAAAATAGATTGTACAAGGTACAATACAGACTGTAAATGGTTCTATAAATATGAATGACAGTACACTGTCTCACTCAACTCGTGAGATAGTTTTTCTCAAAACATCTTTACATTTCTCTTTTATAAGTTGTTTACAAGAAGACCAAGTTGTAGTGAGTTTGTAAATTATGATGATGATGCTGGTTTAATAGATAAATTTGTGTATATTAAATTTATTGGGTATGGATGAAGCTTGCAAAAATAAATGAGTGCTTTGAGGGGATTGTATGTTAATCTTATCAAGCTTGAATGGATTGTAAGGTTATGGTTTTGTGGAACCATGAATTGTAACTTATAAAGTTTTGTGGTTGTGTGGAGTAAGTGTATAAATTGTATAGACAGTTACCTCTCTTGGGTTCTTATTAGAAGTTTTTCTTGTGGATATTACTAGCACAATTTTACATATTTTTTTAAAATTATTATAAACGTTAATTTGGATCTCCAATGTTTGGATATATTTATTTTAGCCTATATTAAACTATTTGTTATAATTATTTTTTGCTCAGTCTCATTTTTTTATTTTACAATTTCTTTTTCTAAAATCTCTTAGCATTTATCATGAATGCAACTTGTGGCAAATACTTCTTTTTTGTTGCTAGAGGTGATTATTTTCCTTGATAAGATTTCTTCATAAATAAGTATTTTCAACAAAATATTTTGTGAAAAATATATATTTCAATTAAAGTCCTGAGTGAAATGAAGGAAGGCTTTAGGGCTTTTGATACCGTCTGGAGCCATCGTCGAGTATAGTATAGCAGTGAAGTTAGGCTTTAGCTTTATAGGGGGTCACCACTCCCCGTCCAAAGCTGCTTCACGTCCCATGGCTTTATAGGGGGTCACGTCCAAATATTTTATCGGAAATACTTTTTTTCCACGATTTACTACCAAAGATAACTTTTTTCACAAAAATAGTTTTAATGGGTAAACATTTTTTGCCACGACCTCTTTCCATAGAGAATGGTATGATATACATCATACCAAATGAGACCTTATTTTCCACGAAGAAAAAAGATTTTAACCGTCACAAATGTCGTCAGGAAAAGAAGGTTTTTCTTATGAATTTATGGTTTGGTGAAAAAAGATTCTTTTTTCACCAATTATATGCCACGAGTCTCCCAGAGAACAAGTTGGTAGAAAAAAAAAATCCCCTTAAGGATATATTTTTTCCTACAACTGTCACTCCCGAAAAAAAACAGTATTTGTTGTAGTGGGAGTGGTGATAAATGTACCACATCATACTTAGTGGGATGAAAGTGAGGTGGTAATATGGTGTATAGAATCTTCCTTGCCCAATTAATCTTAACCATTTCATTTTCGCCTTAATTCTTGGAACGGTCATGAGTTGACCCATTAATTTTATATATTACTCTTGCGATAAATCATTTATAATACTCATAATAAAGACTTTAAAACTAAAAATATTAACGATCCATAAAATATTTGTAGCAGTTGCTTTACCCTCAAAGATTAATAGAATGACAAGATTTTGTCGTGCATGCATCTATTTTGATAATCAAATTAGTTTAGAAATTCACAAGTCTAGTAGTGAAGAATCTGAGTTGTAAATAATTATTTGTCCTTTTTTATGATAAGTAATACTATATACCACACTCTCATAATCTCACTTTTATCCCATTATGTAAAATATGACACATTTATCACTATTGAATGATAAAAAAAATATCTAATAATGGTGACAAATGTGTCACATCTTAAATAATGGGATGAAAATGTGATGTAGTCATGTGGTGTATAGAGTTTTCCTTTCATGATTAGGAGTCTAGATTGAAGTTTCTCAAAATGCCAAAAATTGTAAAACCTTCCTTTGATGTACGTTTTAATTTGTCATCAACCTTTGCAAGAGGATAGTCGACATCTACTTTGGTCTCCGTAGCCTCCCATCAAGACTAGTCTAGTATCTACTCTGCTTCTCTCCTTTTTTTTTTTAAATAAAAATTTTTGGATTTTTCAGGTTTATAGAATAGTTTACTTATTTTGAGTATCACATTAATCTCAATTTCTAAAAAAATTGAAACCTTCATGTTTATAATATATTCGTACTGTCATGAATGTTAGCAATGTATGGATGTATGCAATTCAACAATAAATTAAGCACATCATGAGAAAATGTTTATTAAGAAAAAAAATATATGATAATGATGTAATTGACGTAAATATATTACAAAATGAGTATGTGGTTCTTGAAAGTGATAGAAACAAGATTGGCCACGTGAACCCAAGTAATTATTCAACTTTTTAACTATAATTTTATCTCATCTCATCTCATCTTTAAAAACAAACGAGACCTTAATTATTCAAGTCGGTTGGGATTGACTTGTTTATGGTATGATAAATGTGAAATTATCACTTGTCTTCAAAATTTAAATTGATAGAAATGTAAATTTTATTATTTTATATCTTAACACTCTCTCTCACTTGTGGGTCAAACTTTCCCTCAATGAGTATACCTAGCAAGTGAAATATTTAATTAAATGTAATAGATCAGTGTAGAGTCAGGGTTCGAACTCAGGACTTCTACTCTACTATCATGCAAAATCACTCCTTGTCTAAAAAACTTAAGTTAATGAAAAGATGTAGATTTTCTTATTTTATATCTTAACAAGAAAATTCTCCACCCTAATTTTCTAGAGAGGAGAAAAAGCTTAAAAGTTAAAAAGCTAATAATTTTTAACAGTTGTTATTAAAGTTAAACACAATAATAAAAAGAGGTGATAGTTTTTAATTGTAGCTAATTGTAAATTATTATTTTATTAAAATATCTTGCATTTCCTTTATATATATTATTTTTGTGAAATAAGCAATTAAGCACAATCATTTTTATTTTAGAATATCGTTTTATTAAGATTTTATATCTTTTCTTATTTAAATGTCAAGCCTTCTTTGTAATTTTCTTGGCATTTGGCTAGTTGGGTGAGTGCTAGAGCGACATTTCATTTCTCAAAAACTGTTATGGCCATTTTGGAGGTGGCCACTAAACTTGCTATATGTGTCAACTTCAACGACGGTTTTATCCGCCAAGCCCCCTTGCCCTCTTCCCCCCTTCTAGTTTTATGCCTATCAACTTCCCTCTCTAGTTCCTATGATCTTCAAACTAGTGTTTTGAAATCCGTTTCGTCTCAGTCGATACGGCCAAAATATGCCGTATCGGCCGAGTAGCCGGTACAGACATGTATATAGTTTTGTACTGGTCAGAATTTCGATCGTATCAGCCTGTACCGGCTGATATACATATTTCAACCTTTACTCTCTTTTTTCATTTCTTCAAACTGTAGACTCATTTTTTGACATCTTTCAATTCAGACTAGACTATTTATAATTTATATAGGTTTATTTATATATAATTTATTCATCTATAGACTATTCCGAAACAGTACCCTCTTTGACATGCTTCCTTGTGAGGCTTGTGAGTCAAAGAAGCACGTAAGCTCCACGTGCCACCAATATTAATGATTTTCATCCCTCCCTCTCACCATGATCTTGATCTCTCCCCTCTAGCTTCTTATGTATCCTTCTTTATTCATCTTTTGCTTCCTTATTTCAATTAACATGATGAAACTTGGTCTTATCCCAATTCCATCCCACAAGAAAAGAACAAAAAATCTTCTCACTATGGTTTGCCACACCTCCTCTATCAAGAATAAAAAATCTATAAAAATGTTATAGAGAGTATTGCTCATGATTAATGTCATTCTCCCCCGTTTTTGACAAAGTAATCATTTCCAGCCTACTAAGGAGATGTTTGGGGAATGAAATGAGAAGAAAATTTTGTAAATAATAGTAAGATAGTTTGTGAATACTAATAAGATAGTTTGAGTTAAGTATCTATTGGATTTTGGGAAAGGAGAGAAAAAAAATTGAATAAAATAATTATAAAGTTCAAAATATCATTAAAATATAATTTTTTTTTAATATATTTTGTTTAGAGATTTGAAAAAGTTGATTTATTTTTTGTTTTTTATTTAAAAATTTGATAAAGTTGTAATAATTAATTTGAAAAAGTTGTAATAATTAGTTTGAAAGTATTTGTGTTTGAATGATGTTTGAGAAAGAAATACGATGGGATGGAATGAGATGAGACGAAAATTTTTTCCAAACATCCCCTAACCTTTTCTCAATCTTCACATCCGTCTCGAATAGTCTTCGCCTTATAAGTAGCTCCCAAAGGAAGGCCATTGTATTTCATGAGCAATAAAGATACCTTACATTCAAGAGATTTGCCAAACTTAGGATATTACACATTGAATCTATCGGGGCCATTTCAAACTTAGCAAGGTTCACCTTAGGAGGCAGATATGTTTAAAACAAAGAAAGAGGTCCCTCAACATTTGAAATGGATATATATCCATGGTCATTATCACAAAAAAAGAATTACATACCATCTATCAAAAGAAGATGAAGAAAATTGACAGAATCATTATTACTGCCTCCCATCTAAAAGCCTAGAAGAAACCCACCACCAACATAAGCAGACTTCAATATTCTACTAAGACCATCCATAACAATAACAAGAAGGAAAGGAGAAAATAGGCCCCCTTATCTCAACTGCTGATAGATGTTAAAGAAACCAACTAAAGTGTCACACACCAAAATTTAGAAGCAAGCAGTGGAGACACAATACTTGATTCAATCACACCACCTATCACCAAAACTGTACCTCGCAAACAAATAATATAAAAATCATCAATTCACACAATCATAAACCTTCTACATATCTAGCTTGCATAAAATAACAAATACTCTCGCTTTGATTCTACCCTCCAAACATTAATTGAGAACTCTCACCAAGTCAAGAATATGTCTCCTCTTGATGAAAGCATTCTAAGGCCAGTTTTGAAATGGTCTTCTCCGTAAATGAACTCATATATGATTAAGGACTTTAAATATGAAAAATAATCTTCTCCATAAATGAACTCATATGTGATTAAGGACTTTAGATATGATTTTGTACAGCTTGTTACAAGGCTAATGGGAGAACATTTTTCACATCTAAAGTCCCTGCCTTCTTTGGGATAAATGCAATAAAGATCGGCACTCGCATCGAGACTTTTTTTTCCAAATTAATGCCCATAAGAATTAAACTCATGAAAACCCCTCTTATCACTTGTTGAACCTTGTACTCATAATTATAACCTATATATAACTATTTACTTAAATTTATTTTAATATTTGGATTGTCATATCATAACATTATTATATAATTAGAACTTGTGCCTTTCTCACAATTTTTAACAAACAATTACAAAGTAACAAGTACAAATTCACAATCACAGACAAGTCGAATGAGTTCATACTAAACCCTATATATTTCGCTCCCCTTTTGGTATTAGAGCCAAACCCAATTTGGCCGGTGATATTTGTATTGTTTCTACTCTTTTTGTTCATTGATCAATCTTCT
This sequence comes from Pterocarya stenoptera, assembly GCA_003123785.1. Taxonomy (NCBI): domain Eukaryota; kingdom Viridiplantae; phylum Streptophyta; class Magnoliopsida; order Fagales; family Juglandaceae; genus Pterocarya; species Pterocarya stenoptera. The sequence continues at coordinate 11,798 of QEOT01124197.1, read as the reverse complement.
ATTCTCCTATTCTTATCACTTACTTTGTTGTGTCTATTCTTATCTTCATTGGCACCACCTTAATCACAAAGTGGATTCCCATAACCGAACAGTAAGGCTTGTCAAGCCAAAGAGAGTGTTGATTAAGGTATGTGTTACAAACTGCAATGGTGATTTGAGACAAAACATTATAAGTGTGTGCTAACCTTCGAATTGTAGACGATTTTAAGATAAATAGAATGTTTAGATCTAGTTCTTCTATTAGCTCTAGATCTGGTTTATTTTTTGATATTATTAATGAGGAAGACTATTCTATTGAAGAATTTGATTGTCCTTATTTCAATAAATAGAGTATTCCTAATATTGATGCTAAGACTATTTACAAAACTAGTTGGATTTAGTCTACCTTTAAAACTGAGTTAAATGTTAAAAATGTTGAACAAACTTATGCTATTTCCAAAATCCATGAAAAACGTTGTTTAACCAAAAATCTGTCCATGATTTTCTTATTAAAGTTTATAAATTCTTGCAAATCGGTTTTGTTCAAGTTGTTGTTAAGCCTCTTACCCGTAAAGGAATTAATGCTTCTATCCTTTTGTATTTAAGAGATTATATATTCAAAAGATTTGAAACTAGTATACTCAGTATAATAATTCAATCATTTTTGTTTAATAGTCATGTTCATTTTGATTGTTTTCCTGATCTAACTTTTGCTTTGGATGATCCTAATATCCTTAAACCTTTTACTTCAAATATTTTGACATCTGGTTATGATAGGAATGAAGGGAGTAAACACCTTCTTATTGTTTATCGTATTTATTATAGAGTATTAAATTAAATCCTAAAGTTGTTTTAAGAAATTTAGGTGATAAAGCTTTGCTAATCCAAAATCCTACTCCTGATGCAAAGATCCAAGTTTCAAAAATAATTCATTGAAGAGATGTCACTCTTCCTAATGAATGGTTATTGGAACATGAGTCTCAGCTTGCTAAGTTTATTTATGATGAGATTAATCTCTATTATATTCAACAATATCTTGATGGAACTGTTAAAATCAGTTTTGAAAGAATAAATTCTTTTGTTGAATCTACTGCTTTAAAAAATCTAGTAAGGAGAGATCAATATCTCAATGATTTTCTAATATTGTTAAGCATGATTTAAAGCTAAAATGAGTTGCTAGTAATGCCTTCCAAGTTAGCACTGATTATTATACGACTAAAAATGCAGATTTATCTAAAAAATATAAAGTTGTTAAAGAAGAAGAAGAAGAAACCTTTTTTTTGTCTCCTACTGCTTCTGATTTTGCTGCTTCTATTATTCACAACCAGTTATCTATGATAAATAGAGCTTTTGAAATTGATTTAATTTCTTTTTATATTGAGTATAGTTATGTTAAAAACAAAGAAAAAATAAATTGCTATCATGCTACTTTTGATGAAAAAAAACAATTACGTATGAAAATGAAATGGAAAAAAATCCATGATATGCAAAAGCATAGATTTTTTTTTTTTTATTTTGTTGAAAACTATTATGTTTCAAAAAGTATTTCTAAGAATAGTTTAAATACGGTAAAAAAAAATTAAATTTTGTCACTAAAAAATAAATTTGTTGTTCAGTCAAGCCATCCACCTCTTGAGACAGTTATTATTAACCATCAAGGAGCAGAATTTAAGGCTTCTCCTTTTAAAGTTTATGTTGGGTCTTAATGTTTCTACTTCTGTTGAAACAAAATTAATTATTGAACAAAGTAATTTTGTCAATAACTCTTTATATGTTATTGGTCAACAATTCGACCGTATTGAGAGAAAAGTTAAAAAACCTGTTTCTTCTATTCAGATTGAAAAACATTTGGTCAACTTACTTGAAACAAGGCAAGGTCTAAGTCTCAAGACTAACCAAGCCAAACTATTGAAAAAATTGATCAAATGCTCTCTAATTTTCAAAAAGTAAAAATTGAGAATACCGAAACTTCTATTAGTGGTACTACATGTAATATCACTATTAAGGGTAAGAAGCTAATCTCCAATAAAGATTCTGATTTTTCTATTGATCAAGATATTACTTTACTTGAAGAAATTTTTGGAAAAATTGATTTAGTAAAACTCGAGATAAAAAGTTTTCTCGAAAACCTAATCCCATGAGTTTTACAAAAAACTGATATTCCTACATTCTCCTCCTGATGTACAATTTGAATAATGATTTTTTCAAGTACAATTTTATATTTTTGCTTATAAGTTATATAAATAGAATATTGATGAATTATCTAAACAAGAAATCATCAATAAGATGAATAATATGTATATGATTGCTAATGCTTACGTTGCTAACAATAATGTTAGTCATATTAAAATTGTTGATCTATTAGCTATTGGTTTTTCTAATACTCTTCATCATTGGTGGAATAAACATCTTAGTAATGATTCAAGAGAAATCATCAAAAATGTTGTTAAGTATGATGATGATGGTGTGCCTATTTTTGACACTACTATTGACCAGAGTATCCCTAATAGTGTTAATACTTTGATTTATACTGTTGTTAAACATTTTATTGGTACTTTTTCTAATATTACTACTCATGTTAGTGATTATTTGAATAATTTACGATGTTCTACTATGTCTGGTATAGATGGTTTCAAGATGTTCTCATTTTCAGAATTATGCTACGAGAAGATAGTTTTAAAAACTTATTGGAAAGAGAAGTTCGTTGGCAGACTACCTCACCTTTTTGGCAATAAGGTAAAAGACGAACTTACTGATACTACTGGTTTGATTAATTACAATAATTTTACATATGGTGATATTATCATTACCATTAAAAAACTGGATATGAGCATGTATAATGATAAAAAAATGTTACATCAATAGTTGAAAAATACTAAGAAAGCTAAATATGAAATGGAAAATTTCTATGAACAATTTGGCTTACCTCCTATTTCTATAAATGGAAAACCTTGTTTACAAAAACCCTAACAAGTTTTATAAATTCAAAAAAGCACACGTCTAAAAAATGTGATGATTTTACAAAAAGAAACATGTTTAAAAATAACTTTTTCTCAAACCCCTGCTAAAGGAAAATGTTTCAAATGTGATAAGTGTGGTCATTTTAGTAAAGACTGTACTAAAAAATTGTAACACCTCGCTCTCCAATAAAGTCATTTTCTTTTTTTTGAAATCTTGAGAAACTCGTGTGCTACTAAACTTGACTTAATAATTTTTCTTCTTAACGAAGCTCCAAGTACAAAAGATTTCCTAAATAAATAAGTTAATCTTTATCAAATATTTAAAATCTAAAAGAAAGTCTACAGAAGCACTTATTTAAAATCAATAAAATCTCATGTGCTTATCAAAGTAACTTATTAAACTTTAAATCATAAAAGTTAAGCATAACATAAACTGTCTAGGCCTCTACCTCGCTTCACTGGGTCAAATCTTGTTCTGCAGTCTCATCCGCATAAAGATCATCACCTGGGGTGGTTAAACATAAAAACATACAAAATTAAGTTGAATAGTCAATAAACAACACACTATACAATAAACATAACAAACATATAGTTTCTTGAAAAAATATGCATACTCATAAATACATACATAACTAAAATGAACATGAACATGATCTGTACATAAAATGCATTAACTCATCTTTCACTTGTCATAGGCCAATTCCTATTAATGACCCACGTGAGTTAGGATTAGCGAATCTAAGTAGATTCTAATTCTTCCCGTGGCCACGGGTTGTAGAATCCATAAATAAGAAAAAAAACACTGGGTGCACTATCAACATGTACAACCTGGCAGTGTAATATGCCAATAACATATGGTTCTATCTTCATATCATAACATAGGTTGTTAATTCATACTTCATTATAATCATACTTACATATTTGTCATATCATAGATTTCAAATGAAATCGCATTCTTTCTTAAAATGTCGTGACACATGCTTCCTCACATAAAATTATGATTTTTCATAAATCTTTTCATGCATAGCTCCTTGCATAAAATCGTGAATTTTCATAACTAATTTAAGGCATAAATCTTTGCATAAGTCATGGATTTTCATAAAATATTTTATGCATGTCTTGCAACTAACACGAAACATATGCATAAAATCATGATATTTATAAATAAATCATGACTTGGGTACATAAAAAAAAGGCTTCTAATGGAGGGCCTAAATGCATAATACTTTTATAAAAGACTTGTCATTTACCGTACTTACGTGTAAGGGTATGATCATGCTACTTACTTCGCAGTGTTAATCCAACATTTCCGACATGAAATCGATCGCGTCAACTAGAAGGAGAGAGAAAATATGAGAGATGTTGTGAGAGGAATGAACCAGTTGGCTATTGGCATAGTGAACGTAAGACACATATGATGCTAAGTTCAAGTTCGAGTTAGACTCAGTCGTGATCATTCAATAAGAGAGTTTAAATTTAAAAATATGATCTAGTAGTTCATTAAAATGTTTGTCATGAGTTTGAATTCAATATTGTTGCTTTGATCAATTCAAGATCTGATATGAATTGTATCCAAAACTATAAATACCTAGTAAATACTAAGAAAAATCTACTAAAAGGTTATTTTTTGCTAATGGTTCCCAAATGAAAATCAAATATGAACTGAATAATGCCCATGTTTGCCAAGACAAATTCTATTTTAAGATTCCTTTTGTTCTTGTTAAAAATATGATTGATAAATAGATTCTTGGTATTCCTTTTATTTTTAGTTTATACCCCTTTCTTACTAAGCATGATAGTATAACTATTATCTATTTTTGTAACAAACCGACCCAGATATTACAAGGTATTGAATGCGAATAATTTTATCTTTTGATTTTTTATATTATTATAAAATTTTCTAATTGATATTATAAGTATTACCAATTTTATCGAATTCTATGGCATTAATAAATTGTTTATATTTTAAATAAATATTTTTATTATAGCTATTATTTTAGTTATAATTGTTAACATTTTCATCTTTATTAATAATAATGTTTCTTAATTAAGTATTAATATTTTGAGGTCTTTCGTTGTCCTTCATGCCTTCATCCTTTTAGATCAACATTAATTTGAACGTTACGTTGTCAATTGAAAGCGTCGAAATCCTCATTTTTATACCTTCCTTTCCTACACACTAATTTTCCTTTCACGTCGTTATCTTCTCTAGGGTGATTTCTTAGTCTAGAAGATTTTGTATATTGTAACCATCTTACACCCACATCTTAGATCGATTTTGATTGAGATGAAAAACTTTTCTTTTTTGGTAACCAACAAACTCACACGAATGAAAATCTTACATAACTTCTATATATACCCAAGTAGCCATTCACATGTTGTCACCTTCCCCATAATATAGGATTGCCGCACTACCTCTTCACACACAGCACCAACCTCCCAGCCCCTCAAAGCGGTTTGGCAACACAATCAGGAAGCACCCTTGGCCAATAGAAGACTCTGTGAGCCACCCAATTGCACCACCCAAAGACACAACAACAATCCATTGCGAAACAAAGGCAACACCTCAACCGACAATCACGCAAATCATACAGCAACCCCACGTCCAAGGCCAGCCTTCCTCCATCCAAGGTCTCTACTGCATGAAACAACCTAGCACCACCATGAAACACCTTTGTTTTACCAATCCAAAAATAAAGCAGCAAGCTTTAGCCATGAATAGCACTGCCATGTGTTCTCTCCTCCACACTGAAGTAGTAACAAACAGCCCAATACTGCACCACCCGTCTCCTCCACACTGCAATACTACCAAACTGACAACCACCAACTACTGACATAGCCATGTTCTTATACAACAAAAGCAAGCACAACTAACTTTCCAAGCAGGGCAAACCAACAAGTCGCATCCCTCCTCAGCCTTCCAACCTCCATAGAAACTACCGCATGACACTTCCCGTCACCCTAGATTCACCGCACATCCTCTCGGTAAGCCCGTTGGCCACTCACCCTCTCCACTCTCCCATTCTCGGTTTAAGACCATAAAGCCATTTTTCTCTCTCTCGCAGGACTCCATCACACACAGAAGGGGCTGACAGGCTTGCCGAGAGGAAGTGGAAAGTAAAAATATGTTTTAGTATTTAATTAATTATATAATATTATTATTCATTGATTTTGTATTAAGCAGAATATTTATTTTAATTATTCACCATGGTATGAAATTGATTAAGTAGAATATTACGACTGTTTTCTTAGAAAATTTAGTAACGTTTAGTACTTCGTATAGGTAACGAGCTACAAAGTAGATTCAGAAAGCAGCACAATGAAGCAAGTAACTTGATCATAAACTAGGATTAGCACATGATAGTTAATTTAGATAGATTATTATTACAACTAGTTCTTTGATAGCCACTTTTTATGTACCACACATGTCACAATTTATGCAAGCAGGTCATTCATCATAGCACACGATCATGTTCAGAATTAGCATTTTACAGTTATTTATATTAGTAAGTATGTCATGCATCTCACATCGTATTAGACATGTAAGCTTTCTTAAGTTCAAGTGCAAGATAAGATTATATCAGTTTAATCTGATGGTCATTCAGATGCATAGTACCAATGCAGTTTTATGATGGATGTGCAAGCCATAGACTCAAGATTGGTCCACTGTAGTATGCCAAAATACTCCATCAGCGACTCCCCTTGCGGACACGAGATGTGGGGCCGGTGCACAACTTTGCACACAAGGTTACGTGTTGGCCAATCAGATAAGTCTGAATAGTCAGATCAGTCAGTTAATTCCAAACAAATTAAGACAAGTCATGCATAGCATAAGCATGACTATGAACAGTCATGATTTTAATTCAGCATGAAAACTTTACGTTTATTATGTTTAAGTTGTACTGGGTTTCTTACTGAGTTTTCGACTCATTTTAGTTTTATTTCATGTTTTTAATCTCCCAGGTGAGTATGGTGATCGGTACTAGCAGGTGGGCCAAGCTTAGAATAAGCAGACTATAAAGTTAGTGACTTTATTGTGTGACTGTCTTTTCCATTTCAATTGATTTGGAAGTTTTTGTTATGTGTTGTTTAAGACATGATTTATTTTATCAACTCTTTTATGTGTTAAAAAATGTTTTATTCAATTATGCAAGTATATTGTCTAGCTATAATTACGTAAAAATGCTACATTCCTAATCCTAGGGAATGGGGTGTTACACTTTTGGTCAGAAAGTAGAATTCAAATTTGCTTCAAAGTTTGATAGTGGCACTAATGATTGTTTGAATGCTTTTATCTCTGTTAAGACTAAACATTTGAATTGCCTAAAACATGAAATCAAATACAAAAAAATTACTGAAAAATTATTTGATAAACTATTACGGTCAAGAATTGATAGTTTCAACAAAAAAAAAAACTCATTACTGATATATGTTCTGATTTTCCAAATGATTTCTGGTATAGGAAAAAAATATATCAGACCTATTCAAATTAATAGTGAGACTTTAGAATTTTGTAAAAATGAAATTCATGATTTGGTTACTAAAAAGGTAATTAGGCATAATAAGTCACTCTAGTCATGTGCTATTTTTTTATGTTCAGAAAAATGCTGAGATTGAGAGAAGATCACCCGCTTAGTTATCAATTACAAACCCCTGAACAAAGTGTTAGAGTAGATTAGGTACCTCATTCCTAATAAGAATGACCTGATCCATAGATTAAGTGATGCTATAGTATTTTCTAACTTTGATATGAAGTTTGGTTTCTAGCAGGTCCAGATTAGTGAGATTGAGAGGTATAAAACTACTTTTACCACTTCTTTTGATTTACAAGTGGAATGTTATTCCCTTTGGGATTAAGAATGCTCCTAGTGAATTCTAAAATATTATGAATGGTATTTTCAACTCATTTAGTCATTTCACCATCGTTTACATTGATGATGTTCTTATCTACTCCAAATATGTCGATAAACATTAGAAACATTTGCATTCATTTCTAGAAATCATCAAACGAAATAGTCATGTTGTCTTTAATAAGAAAATCAAGTTATTCCAAACCAAGATTCCCTTCCTTGGTAATGATATTTCTAAAGGACAAATTCGTCCTATCAATGAGTTATTCAATTTGCTAATAAACCTCCTAGTGCCCTCACTGATTAAATTCAATTACAAAGATTTCTTGGTCCATTAAACTATGTTGCTAAGTTTTACAAAGACCTGAGGACAATGTAAACCATTATTTGAGCAGTTACAATCTAATCCATCTCGTTGGTCTAATATTCATAACTCCCTTGTTAAACAAATTAAGACTCATGTCAAGACTCTACCTTGTTTTGGTATTCCTACTATTAATTTTTTCAAAGTTGTTGAAGCTTATACCTCTGACATTAGTTATAGTGGTATTCTGAAACAAATTGTTTATCAAGTTTGTCTAAACAAATTGTTCGATTCTATTCCGGAGCCTGGAATAGTGCACAAATTAATTATAGTACTATTAAAAAAAAGATTTTATCTCTAGTACTATATATTTCTAAATTTCAAAGTGATTTATTAAATCAAAACTTTCTATTACGTATTGATTGCAAAAGTGCTAAGTATGTATTAAAAAATGATGTTGAAAATATCGCTTCAAAACATATTTTTTTCCGATTGCAAGCTATTTTAAGTATTTTTTATTTTGATATTGAATATATTAAATGCTCCCAAAATGCTATCCTTGATTTTCATAATCCTGAGTTTTTGAAAAACACCAATGACAAGTAGAAAACCTAGTAAGGACAAACATGTTCCACATGTTTCTGTCCCTGACAAGCAAATAGTGAAGGAACAGCCAGCCTCCCCCCTTGATCTCACTAATTGGTTTACTGCCTTACTAGTACAACCATCGCTAAAACTAGTTTCTCATCTACTTTAGCCACGTCCTATGATCCTTATGCTAATGCTATTACTAAATCCCATCAAACATGTTCAGCCTTTTGCTCTTGATAAAAAAAGTAATATTGTCAAAACCTATTTTATATCGATTCTAATCAGTCAATATATGCCAATCCCCCAAAATTGCTTTTCGCTATTTTCACCTGGTATTCATTGGGTTCCTGAACATATTCAAAAGAACCTACAATAGTACTACTCAATTCTCACTCAAACACAATTTATTCTAACTCATTTTTTATAAAACCAACAAGACCAAAATGATCTACCACAATGTTTACAAATTAAATTTGATTATTGAGGAAAAATTGGGAGCTTATCCCTATGTTACCAAGAAGATCTTTGATTCTGATATTACCTACTGTTATTATGATTACATTGAGGCTTGGTTCAATTCATGTTATTTCAAAATGTTGAGATGTCTTTGTTAAAGGGTAAAAACACCCAAGCCCAATATGGCATCCCAAGCCCAGCTTAAGGGAGGAGGAGGAGTCTCATAGAAAGGAAAAGAGAGAGAGAGAGAGAGAGAGAGAGAGAGAGAGAGAGAGAGAGAGAGAAAGAGAAGGAAATAAGCGGACAGAGGCTGAAGAAAGAAAAAGATGTCAAAGGAAAAACAAAAGGAAGTGACAAGAAAATGGGAAAAAAGAGAGGGAAATGGGGTCAGGCATGCAAGAGAGGAAGACAAAGTGACATAAAGCTGAGCTCTTCACCAACCACTGACAAAGGCTAATCAAAGGCATCTGAGATTAGAGATACAGGGACTTCTGGGCAACTTGACGAGAGAGCTTCTTCAAACTCAAGACGGAAGCTCCAATTTTATTTGCTCCATACAACAGGGATTAACGATCCATTTGTATAATGAGCTATGAGAGATTATGGGAGACTCTAAAATACATCATTTATAGTGGATTTGCCTTCCAAACGACCCGTAGACCTAGGCCCTATGCCAAACCACATAAGTTTGTGTCTCATTCTCTATTTATATTTGTTGTATTTATTTTCCATTTACTGAAGTAAACGTACGTACAGACACTATACCGCCACTTTGGACAACCATGGGCTCCAGACGACACCGACTAAAGCCCGAATCGTCACCATGCGCCGAAAATGACTTCTTATCACCTTCCAACCTTTTCTTACAAAATAAGCTTTAACAATCTCGTTCCTAGTTTATCAATCTTGACAAAAAATTCAATTCTCAATTTCCCCCTTTGGTTTCTTAGATGGTAGGTACAAGGTCTTATTTTAGAAATCTTCCCTGATAAACTCAATGGTGCTATTAAGGCCTCGTTTGGAACTTACACTTAACTAATATCAACTTAGTTTAGTTTAATTTTATGTTAAGTCTAACATCCAAACACCCAACTCTCAAATCACTAAACTCATCTCAACTCAAAACATCTTTACACGTGGGACCAACAACCTTTTTTAACTCAACATCTCTTTATATGCTGGACCCACAACCTTTTTCAACTTCTCATAACTACATCTAAACTGATCTTAACATCCAAAACATCTAAACTCATATTAGATGGGCCCCACAAAACTCACTCTACCATCTCAACTTACTACTATTTATAAAAAATTTAACTCAGCTCAACATCCAAACAGGGTCTAAATATTTTGCTACTGTCTACAAAACTGACCAGCATGGTAAAAAATTTCCTATTTCCCTTCACTTCTACAGAAAATACAAGGTTCCCTAGATCTCGAGATGGAATTATGTTAAGAAAAATGATATTCTTGTTTGTAATAGGTACGTCAAGTGGTGGGACAGATTTCCTCCCACCCAAGATGTTATTGAAAATGTTACTAGAAATTTTCCTCTAGCTTCTTCGAATTTGGAAGTATTGAGGAATTCCCTAATACTAAAACCATGATTCAAGAGATTGTATATCCTATTGCTCATGCGATAGAGCAACCTGCTTCATCTAAAAAATCGAGTAAATCTTCTAAGTCTAAGAAGAAGTCTTTTCTCCAAAGACTTAAGAAAAAAGATTTAATTTATCTACTAAAGAAATCCCTTTAGGACGATGATGACAATTCTGATAATGAGTCAAAGGCATCCTTTGATTCCTCTATTGATAATACTGATCCTTATGATGATATATTTGGACATGATTCAAAAACCACTCCAAGGTTATTTAGAGATTGGTCTCCTATTTTGATGATGGAAATATTGACGTTCGCACTAACTAACAAAAACTACTTGTAATAGCCCACCAAAAATTCAATAGATGAATTTCTTTAGGCTTTAGGATTCTCGTGGAAACCCTGAAAGTTTTAATAAATCGATCAATCGCGTAGGTTTTAGTCTATTAATATAATCAGTATTGCCACTCATTGTAGTGCTAGAAGTGCGATTTTATTTATTTGAGGAACCTAGAAGAGTCAGAATGAGATACGGTTTGCTCCATTAGTTTCTTTTGAATATTTAAAATTTTATGGTGCAAAAAACTCATTTTCAATTTTCAGACGAAACACTTGTTCAAAAATGCATTTTAATTATTTTGAGACCCTTCAGAGTTGAAATTTGATAATAAAAAAAAAAAATTGCACTATTAGGTTAGTATGATTATTTAGGATTTTACAATGTAAAGTTATTTTTCACTTTTTCCGAAGTGAATAGTTATCTCAATAGTAGTACAAAGTGCAGTATTTTCAAAATTACTGTGTGGAATATCCAAATTAGGATAGAGAAATTTTATTTAGGCACTTGACACCAAGTGGAATGATGAGATGAAAATGTGAAGGAAATCAAGCATTGAGATCATGTCAAAAGCAAAACACTATTCCATCCAACTATCTAGTTTGTGCCAAACCAATGAGGGTTTCAACCCTAGTGAAACCCTAAACATTTGGAATCCAATTGAAACCAAAACCCTAAATGATTTCCCTAAACCCCCAAACTTATTTCCAAACCCAAAATTG
>QEOT01124196.1:15096-197201 GCA_003123785.1 Pterocarya stenoptera | reverse complement strand
TGGTGCAGCATTTCATGGATGACATATTTGGGGGAACCAGTTTGTTTGGATTCAAATGATAAAATGATTAAAAGAAGCTTGGATGCACATTTCTCGAAAAGTTATAATACTCTCAAATTGGTGTTTAAATCGCATCATCCGCATCACTTAAATGATAAAATTTGATTTGTAAAATTTAAATTTTAAAATTTATCTCCAAATTAAATTATGTTATGTATATAATTTATCTCAAGAAAAATATTAATGGAAGAACAATTAAAATCTAAGATATAATTAATTTTTTAAATATATATTATTGAATTATAAAGACAAATTCTTGTGGAGAAGTTCTTGGAAAATCAAAGGATATTGATTGGTCCATTTAAGTAATGAATTAGACATCAGAATTATACAAAAGCCACCTTGATACTTTTTATAATCATATATATATATATATATATATATATATTCCACAGGACAGTGCTAGTTGTCCTATCTCAGAGTGGGTATCAAAGGGAACACCGGGATCATGTGTTCAGCGAATACATAATTAATTTTGGAATGATACTATTTTAACGTAAGAGAGAAAAATAAATAGGCCACGTATCCAAATCTAGTACCGATCTTGCTGGTTGACTATGAGGCTTCCACTCAATTTATGAAAAATCAGGATCATTATCTTTTAGGATTTTCTTTAAAATCTTAATTGCGACGTACTCTTGGATTAGGAAGAGATGGGGCCAACAACATTTATTAAGATGAATAATGTTAGATACAGTCTTGAAATGAGTAAATAATGTTATTTTTTTACGTGAGTTTCAGATACATCTACTTTTGTCGAGGAGAATGGAATCGAGAAGGTAGAAGAAGTATCCCAAGTGCTGATTCTCTACATTTATTTCCTCAAAATGATCATCATGATCTGGATTTATCATCTTTTATATATATAATATAAATAAATAAAAAGATCCAAAACGGGTGTAACGTTCAAAACTGGATGACTAAAAAGATCGAGAGCTATAGCTTAAGGTCAAGGAGCATGAATGAGGATCGAGGATCTCCCAAAGAAGATAAGAAGACACATGACATTGATTGAGAAGGTGAAGAACATAAAAAGAACTCCCAAGAAGATTTGGTTGCTGCTTTTACTTTTTGTTCCCCAAAACAGCCTCCTTTGGCTGAATCTAACTGCGCGCATCGGCTAAGCTAAACCAGTTTTACGAGGCAGTCAAAGGGAACATCACTCATCAGGCATTCTTTCTTTCTTTCTTTCAGGCTTTGAGAGAGACCCCATAATTGTTTCTTTTTCTTTACTGAAGTTTGTTTATTTTTATTTTTTAAAACCCATTTCAAAGGCATGGTTTTTGGGGGGTCCTTTGCTCTTCAAAATGCGACAAAGCTTTCCTCACTTGTCACTGTCTTTAGCATCTACCTCATGAGTAAAGTATATATATATATATATATCTATATATATGTAATAATGTAATGTAAATCATGTATTGATGTAGACCTATCTCACTGCATGTACAAATACATCTGCTTATCATATCTTCCCAGATTGAAGGGATTATGTCCTCTTCTTTTTGTATTATTTATCCATCTTTTGTCTTTTGTTTTTGTTTTTCCTCTTGATCTTCTCTTGCCCAGGACAAACCCTAAACCGAGACAACACAGATAAAAGATTTCGTGTTTGAATGCTCTCTTGTCTCAATGACATGAGCAGTTCAAGATAAAACATATCCACGGAAACATATGCTCTTTTTAAAAAAAAAAATGGAAACCATGGTTAAAAAATAATTTAAAAAAAAAAAATGTATGGATCTTGCGTATCCTGTGACTGTAAATATCAGTTTTTTTTATATATAAATAAATATATATTATATTATTTTTTCACCATTTTATCATGGGTCCCAATGCAACTCACCAATGAGCAAGTCACACAAATTTCAAAGGGTAGACATGCTTGTGTGTGATGATGACAATGTATGTAGGTTAATTTAGCCATGATGATGATTTTGTAATTGAGCCCACCTTAGGGATCTCCAAGCGAAAAAAGGTGGCTATAATTAGCAAAAATATGCCGTACTAATTGATGTTGTTTTCATGCTTGCTCCTAAATGAAAAAATACAAGGGAATTCTCATGATCATAGATGTCCCATTTTTATCTCCTCAGCATGTGAGATATCATTGTACATAATACCATGATCATGTTGGACCTTGCATTTGATGTCATTTTTAGCCCATATTTTCTCTCAAAGAGTTTAACGAGATGGCATCTACCGTTAAAGTACTTATTGAGGAGTTGTAGCTCTCACATCCTACAACATAATATTATTAAAAATTAGTTTTTATGCAGCTAATTTTAATGACATGAAAATTTATAACATAATAAGAATATCATGCCATCTATACTACAAAAATACCTAATCATTCTTCCTTTCATTGTCCTTTTTTTTTTTGGATGTGTGATCTAGGGTATAGAGAAACTCAACTAATTACAAGATTTAGTTCTGTTTGGGTACTAGAGTATTATGAGAATACTTTATTACTATTCATTATTTTATCATTATTTTTCATCTATTTTTTATTATTATTCACTATTATTCAATATTTTATCATTGCTTTTTCACTACTATACAGAATATCTAAGATGACCTCACTACCCAAATACAATCTTGTCAATCACATTGGAATCAGCATAATAACTTGAGAATTTAATTTGTAAGGACCACACTTTTTAATTTGGAATGGAAGAAAATAAGGTTTTGACCCTAATATGCTCCTTTTTTAAAAAAAATTGAGAAATGAATTTCATGAAAAATGACGGCAAAAAAAAGATGGTCTAGAAAAAGCAATATGCCGTAGTGCCTAATTTTTAGGCGACGTTTGAATGCTAAGATAAGTTGAGTTGAGTTATAAATAGTAATATTTTGTAGATCCTATTGATATAAGTTTAACTTTTTTAGATTTAGATTTAGATTTAGATGAGTTTAACTTTTTTATAGAAAATTAAAAAAATAATGGGTCTTATCGATAATTGATTTGAGATAGGTTGAGATGAGTTGAATTTGATTCAATAATCAAACAATCTCAGTCTATCTGTCTGTTTGTACATAAATCAAGAGCACAACAAAAGCTTCGTATCCAACAAGTATGCATGGTTGACTTCCTGTTTGGATAGCTCTTGAAAGTAGATGGACCTGTAATAAAGTTTTTATTTATGAAATATATGGTTTCTTTTATGTGGTGACTAAATGCTGGATGGATGTAGAAATGGAAGGAATGTTAAGCCCAGAAAAGGCCACCCAACATTCATTTCAAAGGAATTTTTATGGAGGCATGATATCAGCTTCCATAATATTGCCTTCTTTTTCAAATCATGTGGTGTTTTATCTGTTTTAGTGTCTTGTCCTCCATGAAAGCTCCAGCTTTGGCATTAAAGTATGGATGGGCGGCCTAAGGTGAAGATAAACATGGAGGTTTTACTTTGAAACCAACCTGTCTAAAAAACCTAGTCACTACCACATTCCCTGCTCAGACAACTGGTGCAGTTGCTATACATCCCATATAATCTCAGTTTCATACACCCCCCATTGTAATTTTTGAGGCTGAATTGGTGCATTTTTTTAAGACGTTGGTGTCACAATCATACACCGATGACTTATAAATTTGGTCAATTTTAAGATGTGCAAGATTCCTGAAAAAATGAAGACCCACATGAAAAAAAAAAAAGAAGTCATTTTTTAACGGTAGATCTCACTTTTTCTCAAAATGATACATCTTACATTGAAACCTTTGTATTTGTAATACCAAATCTGTTAGGTTTGCAGGTGTAATAGAGATTTGAATATGACTTTTTTAACACTAATTAGTTGAGGCAAATTTATAGTTCATGTTAGGCCGGGTTTGCCACATCATATTTGTGCGGTGTGTGATCTGAAAACCGAACTAGGAATAGATTTTTTTTTCTATAAAAATATCTTCAATTTAAAATATTACAACTGAAAAAATTATAAAAAAATTATACCATTATCATTTTATCATATAATACGTAATTCTTTCAAAGATACGGTGCTCCTCAAAAGTTGAAATCGGGTAACTCACTCGAGTTCATCGGCCTTGCATCTAGCAACCTCTTTTTGGGAGAAGAAAGAGGGTGGGTGGTCGAAAGAATCGAAACCGTGAAGAACTGTTCGATGAGTCGTTTAGGAAGCAAAGGAAAGAAGCCACAGTTCAGCCCAGTCCACTAAAATTGAAAACCACTGAAACAACATGGTCCAATATAGAAAGCAGCGGCCTGGGTACCTTACAATGGATTTATAAAGTGAAATATTTAAAATTATTTAATAAATCTTTTAAATAAATGGTTCTAATTTTATCATTTCAGCGTAAACTCCTTTCAGTTTGTGTTTTATCAAAGTTTCCTGCACATGAATGTACATTTTCTGCTAGAACAAGCCAAACTCTATGAGCAATAGTACTCTTTGAGTGCACAAAATTTATAAGCCATCAGTGTATGATTATGACCCCAACATCTTAAAAATATGCAGCAATTCAACCTCAAAAATTACAAGGGGGTGTATGAAACTGAACCATTTCCACCCTGTGGTTTTGTAATTGGTGTTGGCACTGTAGAAAGGTTAATTAATGAGGCGGTAATTTTAGGCTGACTTGTCTAACATATGGTTCATTTATATTATCATCATCATCATTCTTTTCTATTTCAATGGAAGTAAAGCATATTGTTATGGATAAATTGACTAGGTCAAACCCTTTGGAAATCTATTACTAAGGAAAGAGATAAAACTAAGAGATAAAACAGAAAAGAGATAAGGCAAAAAAGTTGACTCAGACTCCTAAAAGGAAAATGTATCACAAGTCGAGTTGGACTCTACCACTCTAAGGAAATAACCTCTACATAATGAGCAGCTCCCCTAGAGATCTGACAAGCTCTCTCCAAGCACTCTCCACCAATTCTCCAGAAGGACTCTCCTGAGACCAAATTCTCCCATTGTATTGAGTAATATGTGAGACCATGAGACATTGTAAAATATCTCATTATATAGTGAATTTTGCTCTCAACAACCCGTAGACGTATGCTTTTATGCCGAATCAGGTAAACTTTTGTGTGTCTTTTTTATTTATTTATATTTGCTTATTTATTATTTATTTCATGGATGAATGCGAAGAGCACTATCGAAGCCTGAATCACCAATGTGGGTCGGGGATGACTCTTTCTTCATTTCCGGTTTGTTGTGCAATTTTTGGCTTTAATAGTTGGCGCTGTCTGTGGGATTAACTTTTTCTCTATACTAGAATTGGGATAAGGATATTCTCTGACTCACGGGATCATCTACAAAAGTTCAGATTCCTTGATTAATGAGATCATCTCCAAAAAATAAACAAATATATATTTATTATATGCTCCCTGCCACACCCTTGTACGATGTGTAAGCATAATAACGATTCTATAATGCGGAATAAACATTTAAAACAGAATCGAAAAGCTAAATGACAAGGAAACAGTACCTCCAGCCATTAATGTTCCTCACAGTTTTGCTATGCTTTCTCACTAATGTTTGGCAGTTCCAAACTCTACTCACTCTATTTAGATGGTGTAAGACTGAAAGGGATTGAGTGATTGAGTCTGGGGACCAAACCGTAGTATTTATAGCCAAGCTTCCATCAAGCTTCCGGTGGCTATGTGTCAAGTATTCCACTACTTCGGATTATCATAGGAACGTTCTAACTGCTATAGGAACGTGATGAAGACTCTGAGGGAAGTTGTGGACCATTTCAAAAGCTTCTAAAATTAAGGGAAGCTTGAAACTCGTTCTTACGAACGGCTTCCGTGAGAAACGGTCAACATTCTCCCACTTGATCCACACTTCTAATCTAATGTCTCATCTTAAGTACATCGATAATCTGTATTAATCAATAAGTACATGAATCATGGTGATAAGTCCTCTAATGACGAGTATTACCTTCCATGTATTACTATGTATTTATTTCTTAAATATTAAAATTTATGTGACAACAATTTCTTAATGAATAAATCCTATGT
Organism: Pterocarya stenoptera; assembly: GCA_003123785.1. Taxonomy (NCBI): domain Eukaryota; kingdom Viridiplantae; phylum Streptophyta; class Magnoliopsida; order Fagales; family Juglandaceae; genus Pterocarya; species Pterocarya stenoptera. The sequence goes on along the minus strand of QEOT01124196.1, from coordinate 191,157 downwards.
TTATTCTTGGTCCAACACAAATGAATTTTCTCAAAATTAAATTAAAGTGCACATCAATATGAGAAAAACATCAGAATAATTAAGAATTTCCATTGTTAATACAATGAAAAATTACATAATGGAACCAAGTCCTATATTAGCCACATGATCCTTGAATTTCAACGGTGGCATGCCCTTAGTCAAAGGATCAGCGATCATTAGCTCAGTGCTGACGTGCTCAATGACCACTTTATTTTCTTTAACACGTTCCCTCATGGCTAAATACTTAATATCGATGTGTTTACTTCGACTTTTATTGTTCTTAGCCATAAAAGCAACAGCTAAATTGTCGCAATACATTCTCAATGGCATAGAGATAGAATCCATAATTCTAAATCCAGAAATGAAACTCTTAAGCCATACACCATGTGAAGTAACCTCAAAACAAGAGACAAACTCGACTTCCATAGTGGAAGTGGCAGTCAAAGTCTGATTGGCACTCCTCCATGATACAGCTCCACTTGCCATCAAGAAAATGTATCCTGATGTTGATTTGCATGAATCAATACAGCCAGCAAAGTCAGAATCTGAGTAGCCAATTACTTCCAGATTGTCTGTCCATCTATACATAAACATGTATTCTTTGATTCCTTGAAGGTACCTCATTACTTTCTTTGCAGCTCTCCAGTGGTCTAAACTTGGATTACTCTGATATCGTCCCAACATTTCTACAGCAAATGCAATGTTAGATCTCGTGCAGACCTGAGCATACATTAGGCTTCCGACAGCATAAGCATATGGAATGCTCTTCATTTATTCCCTTTCAAGGTCGTTCTTCGGGCATTGGTTCAAATTGAACCTATCACCCTTCACAATAGGAGCTACACTTGGTGAACAATCATTCATACGAAATATTTCTAAAACTTTATTTATATAGGTTTCCTAAAACAGACCCAAGATACCTCGAAATCTGTCTCTATGGATCTTAATGCCAATGACATAAGATGTCTCACCCATATCTTTCATATCAAAATTTTTAGAAAGAAATTGATTCACCTCATGCAGCAAACCCTTATCATTGGTTGCTAGCAAAATGTCATCTACATATAAAACAAGAAAACAGATTTTACTTCCACTGATCTTTTGGCATATACATTGATCCATAATGTTTTCTACAAAAATCGAATGAAGAAATTACATTATGGAATTTCAAATACCATTGGCGGGATGCTTATTTTAAATCATATATGGATTTCTTGAACTTGCAAACCAATTGCTCACCATCACTAGAGGGGAATCCTTCAAGTTGTTCATATAAACCTCCTCCTCTAGATCTCCATTAAGAAATGTTGTTTTCACATACATTTGTTGCAACTCTAAGTCAAAATGGGCTACTAATGCCAAAATAACACGCAATGAATCTTTCTTAGATACAGGAGAAAAAGTCTCCATGTAATCGATTCCTTCATTCTGAGTGAATCCCTTAGCAACAAATGTTACCTTGTATTTCTCAATGTTTCCCAATGAGTCTTTCTTTATTTTAAAGACCCATTTACATCTAATGCTTCTTACATCATTAAGCAACTCAACAAGATCCCAGACTCCGTTACTCTTCATAGAATGCATCTCTTCCTTCATGGCATTGTACCATAATTCTGATTCTTTGCAACTTATGGCTTGTGAAAAGAACTCGGGATCATTTTTAGCTCCAATGTTGTAGTCAGGTTCTTGCAAATACACAACATAATCATTAGGAATTGCTAATTTTCTTGGTTTAATAGATCTTTTTAATGTTGTATCATTATATTCCTGAGAAGTATGTGGTTCAACTTATTGTTCAAAAGTTCTTGGCAACTCTTGAACTACCTGATCTATTGGAATCAGTAGCTTGTGGAACTTCAACGATTGGTTGTTCAACACCAGTTTGCACTTGAGAGGTGTTGTAAACAATAACCATTCTATCACTTGAGGTGGAATGTTGAGATTCTGAATGATCATTCTCAGAAACTATATTCCTGGTTTGATCACTCCCACTGATCAAGTCATTCTCAAGAAACTTTGCATTTCTTGATTCCACAATCCTAGCGCTGTGAGATGGACAATAAAATCTGTAATCTTTAGACCTTTCAGCATATCCAATGAAATGCCCACTAATGGTCCTTGGGTCCAGCTTCTTTTTTTGTAGATTATAAATTATCACTTCAGACGGGCATCCCCAAACGCGCATATGTCGCAAACTCGGTTTCCAACCTTCCCATAGTTCAAATGACATTTTAGGAACAGCCTTGGTTGGAACCCGGTTTAATATATACACTGCCGTCTTAAATGCTTCAGCTCACAAGGATTTAGGAAGATTGGAGCTGCTAAGCATACTCCGCACCATGTCCAATAACGTTTGGTTTCTTCTTTCTGCTACACCATTCTGATCCGGTGAACCAGGCATGGTGTATTGGGCAACAATCACATGCTTTTGAAGAAACCTTGCGAATGGCCCATGTGCTTGTCCATCTTCTATGTATCTACCATAATATTCTCTACCTCTATCTGATCTCACTATCTTAATTTACTTATCGTATTGTTTCTCTACTTCAACCTTAAAGATCTTAAAAACATCTAATGTTTCGTTCTTGTTATGAAGCATGTAGAGATACATATATCGTGAGTAATCATCTATAAAAAAGATGAAGTATTTCTGACCATGTGAGTCCATGTCTAGACTACATATATCAGTATGTATGATCTCTAATATGTCTGAACTCCTATTGGCACCTTTCTTTGACTTGTTGGTCTACTTTCCCTTTATGCAATCTACACAAGTCTCAAGAACAGTAAAATCTAAAGTATTAATTACCCCTTCATTTACTAATCTTTTAATTATTTCTATGAAGATATAAATCTCCGGTGCCATAATTTAAAAGAATCCTCATTAATAACATATCTTTTAGTGCCAGTGTGAACATGCATTGAATCATAAGTGGCATTGTTTTGTAAATTAATGCAGTGAAGACCATCAGAAAAAATGCTATTCCCAACACAATCAAATTTATAAAATAAACTGAATGATGAATCTGAAAAATTAAAGGAATATTCGAAAGGTACAAGCCTTGAAACTGAAATCAAGTTTCTAGAAAAATTTAGAACATAAAAGGTCTTTTCTAACTTCCAAACAAAACCAGTACTTAAAATTAAATAGCAAGTTCCTACAGCTTCCACATGTGAGCCCATCTTGTTTTCTGATAAGACGCTTTGCTCACTTCCCACCGGCTTCCTTAGGTTTTGCAAACCCTGCAAGGAATTCAAAATGTGGATTGTTGATCCAGAATCAATCCACCATGTGTTAATATTGACTTTAATCATATTAGATTCATAACAGACAAATGAGGTTGGATTATTTTTGTCCACAAGCCATTTCTGAGATTTGGCGCATTCCTTCTTCATGTGTCCTTTCTTTTTACAGAAGAAACACTTGGAATCTTTCTTGATACCAGTTTGGGGAGGTATTTTACATTTCCCTTTCTTATTGGCTTGAGATTTGCCCTTTCCATGCGTTGCCAGCATTGCACTTTTTTCCTGTTCCATCACCAGTCTCCCTTCCTCTTGAACACACGTGGTCATGAGTTTATTAATTGATCATTTATCCTTATGTGTGTTGTATGAGATTTTGAAGGGTCCGTATTGGTACGGAAGGGTATTCAGGATGCAGTGCACCAGGAAGGACTCTGACATTTCAACCTCCAATTTCTTCAATTGAGCCACATTGTCCATCATCTACATGATATGCTCGTGCACACCTCTCACACTGGTGAGCCTTAAAGATGAGAACTTCATGATTAGGGTACTTGCTAGTGCCTTGTCTAAAGTGACAAATTGTTCATCAATGGCTTTCAGCAAGTCTCAGACCTTTTTATGCTAATCAACAGAACCACAAATACCAGCAGAAATTCTAATCTTAATGAATATCATGCTGAGGCGATTATATCGCTCCTATCGCTCATAAAGCATGATGTCCGCTGCAGTACTAGTATTAGTGAGTGCTGATGGTTCGTCTTTCCTAATAGCATAATCTATGTCCATCCACCCTAAATGAAGAAGAACTCTCTCCTTTCAGACCTTATAGTTATCTTCCTTAAATTCAGGAATATCATAACGAATATCAGAAAAATTTGTAGGTTGTACGATTGCATAAAATTATAGATTACATGCTTACGTTAAAACTGAGGCCTAAATAAAATTTCATTCTTTACTAATGTAAACCATGCTTAAAAGTTGAATCTAATGACATAAAAAATGCCTATGGGCTAAATTTTTAATTCAAGTAGATTCAATTGTTCTTTATGATAAAATTTTATCAAATTATTCACTTAATTCATAATTATAAATGGTATATTATGATTATAATTTGATATATATATTATATCTTATGTTAAACTTTATGATAAAACTATCAAATTATTTATTAAATTCATAATTCATGTGGGTAAGTTATGAATAACTTGATATTTTATCCTAATTAATAATATAAATATAACAAAAATTTCCGTGAGATAAAATTTATTATATTAAGTATAATTAATTACAATTAATGTCTAATATTTTTTATGTGATTATAATCAATCATAATATATAATTTTATTTAATTAAAGATGTTGTGGCTATTCTCTAATTAATTAAAATTATATGGATCACTAGACATTAAATCGCATAAAGTCTAGCTTAATATGAGAATAATTACGAATTACATAATTTTAACTAATACTAACATGTTACTATTATGCACAAAATATTCTCATAATATAAGCATAAATATTGCATAATTTAAACTATAATATTATGCATAACATTTAATTTCATGCCATTAACTATATATATACTCATTCAAAATTGTATGTATTAATATAAAGCAGAAATAATCAATTCAGCAAACTAAATATGAGCATAATAAATAAATTTGCACAACACTTATCCAAATTGCATTGAATTAAATCAAATAAAAATTATATGCATAAACAATATAGCACAACAAATATAAGTACAAAAGGGCGTGGGCCCAAAAACCCACTTTCCAGACCATCTATAAAAGTCGCCGTTTGTCTCTGTTTTTAACCTTTTTATTTTTTATTTTTTATTTATATACTGACCCAAATAAACTACATGCAGTTTTTCTTATATAGCAAAACTACATGTCGTTTTATTCAACCAAATGAATTCATCCCAACTAAACTACTTGTAGTTTTTCTTATATAGCAAAACTACATGTCGTTTTACTCAAACTTAATAAACCAGGCCCATATAAACGACATGTCATTTTTCCAAAACTTGAAAACGACACGTCGTTTTCTCTATGCGAAACGAATTCTGGCCCAACTAAACGACATGTCATTTTCATCAAAGCTGAAAACTACATATCGTTTATCTCCATACTAAATAAAGGCCTCCCACTAAACGACATGTAGTTTTCATCAAAACTGAAAACTACATGTCTTTTTGACCGATACTGAATAAAAGGCCTCGGACTAAACGACATATAGTTTTCACCAAAATTGAAAACTACATGTCGTTTTGGTCGTATTCAACCTTCAGACTGAGTTGTAGGTCATGATTCCAGGGACATTTTTTACGTCAAAAATCATGTTTTTAATCACAAAAAGTTTATAAAAACGATAACTTGTTTCGAATAAAAAACGTCCAAAACTCAAAACTTAATATTCTCAAAACTTTCGGCCAAAAACAGAGATAAACAAAATATTTCTATAAACATTAAGGCAGAGATAAAAACCTCGCTCTGATATCAAATGTAAGCATAATAACGATTCTATAATGCCGAATAAACACTTAAAACAGAATCAAAAAGCTAAATGACAAGGAAACAGTACCTCCAGCCATTGATGTTCCTCACGGTTTTGCTGCACTTTCTCACTAATGTTTGGTACTTCCAAACTCTACTCACTCTATTTAGATGATGTAAGACTGAAGGAGATTGAGTGATTGAGTATGGGGACCAAACCGTACTATTTATAGCCAAGCTTTCATCAAAGCTTCCAGTGACTACATGTCAAGTATTCCACTACTTCATATTATCATGGGGAACGTTCTAACCGCTACATGAACGTGATGAAGACTCTGAGAGAAGTTGTTTACATTTCAAAAGCTCCTAAAATTAAGGGAAGCTTGAGACTCCTTCTTACGAACGGCCTCCGTGAGAAACGGTCAACAAATTCTACACTCACAAGATCGTCATCAAAATATCAAATAAGGTTTCCTCAACTTTGCTATTTTTCTTGTTGTTTACATTCTAACACTGCAGCAAAAAAAAAAAAATATCAGATATATAATATATATCTATATCTCTATGTGTGTGGAAGGACCCGTTAAATGTATTTCTAATAATTATCTCTATATTTGTTTACCTATTTATTTTTCCTTTGCTACGTGTATAATCCAAGATATGCTATTGAGTACGTTGAAATTGGAATTAGGGTTCTACTTTTTTATTATGAGAACTCATATCCTTGGTACAAGACGTAATCTGTCAATCAACATCCTCTTGTGACCAAGGTTCATAATTGGGCAGAAGTGGAAAAGCAGCTGATGTCTTGGATTGTTTCTTAGTTATATAATCCTATAGCATAAATTTATGGGGTCCACCAAGAAAATTTTTTGACGGATGCTAAAGCGAATACACAATTTAGTCTTGTTGAAGCAGCTGAAAGGTCTCGTAAACACGGTTGGGTGGGTTTGAACAGTTCAAAAAAAAAAAACAAAACAAAACAAAAGAAGAAAAAGAAGGAGGAGGAGGAGGAGGAGGAAAAGGAGAAGAAAGAAAGTCAAGCTAGCTGACTCGAAATTGAACTCGCCAAAGATGAAGAATTTTCATTGCTACAAAAGCGCTCAAGGCTAAGCAATTTTTCCATGCAAAAATCATTCAGCAGCAAATGATATCAAATGGGACAAATTACTCTGACCGTTCGATATCACTGGCATTCCATGTCCTCATCGTTGCAAAAACATGGTGGCCACACTTTAGCGGGATGACTTAGGTTCACAAATCTCAAACTTATAATTTATATTACACTTACCTATTTTGTTTTAGTGAAAATATCTCAGGACGTGACTCAATTAAGAATAGCGTGGAGGTCAAAGAACCCTACGGCCCACTCAGCAACTAGAAGAAGACTCGCGCCCCTCGGCGAGCAACAAGACCAATGCTTTAGGCAAGTAACTAGACGAACACCTCTCAGCAAGTAACAAAAATGACATCTCCACCATGCAACCAGACCAAGATCTCCGTGGAAAATATTGTGCATGTCGTGCACAGGGTGCCCCTTACCAATGTATAGCGCTCATATGTCACTAGCCTTCACCACTCAAGTGAGATGGACCAGGTTTTGAAAATTCAAACTTGTGATTTGGATTATTTAACCTAACATGTTTGTTTTTTATTGATATGATCGATCTCTAACTCTTGCCAAAGGTGACGTGGTAGAGGTGATCTCCCACTAGCCTCAAATTGAAAGATAACACGATCGAGGTGATCTCCCGTTAATTCCTTCTCGCCAAAAGGTGATGTGGTCGAGGTGATCACCCACTAGCCTCAAATATAAAAGGTAACACGGTCGAGGTGCAAATGCGACGTGGTTGAGGTGATCTCCAGTAGCCTCAAATCTAAAAGGTAAAACGGTTGAGGTGATTTCCCATTAACACATATTCGTCAAGGCTACACGATCGAGAATCTCTCCCATTAAGCCCATCGCCAAGAGTTACGCGGTCGAGGGCATCTCCCACTATACTGAACACTCACATCCGAGTGTCTCCACTCGCTGCCAGCAGGTTACCTTTGGGAACGAGCCTCCAAGCTCTATAATCGCCTCACGCAGGTGTCCTTCGAGAATGAGTTGACGGGCTCAGCAACGACCTAAGATGGATCTAAGGGATAGATAGGCACCCTGACCAGTTAAGCACGAATTACTACAACAAACTCTTACATCCACATCAAAACGAAAAAACACCAACAAAAAATACAACACGGGGCAAAATCCACTGAGGCCACAAAAAATGATCACTAAGCACGGAAATATACGCACTTTACTAACAATAAACATTCACATACAATCACTACGCAAACGTTCTTACAGACAAATTTCACAAAGGCTTATCCTCGAAGGCCTTTACTACAAATTTTACAATTTCTTCTTGATAACCACTCATGGAGATCTCCATTGCATAACAGTAAAAAACTACGAACCAACTACCAGAATTTCTTTTTCTGCAGGTTACCTTTACCACGGTTGACTTGAAGATTCTCAAGACCTTCTTGATAAACAAGTTGACCTTAAGAATCAAGGGCATCTGTTAGGGATAAATTGACTAGGTCAAACCCTTTGGAAACCTATCACTGAGGGAAGAGATAAAACCAAGAGATAAAACATGAAAGAGATAAGGCAAAGAAATTGACTCAAACTCCTAAAAGGAAAATGTATCACAAGTAGAGTTGGACTCTATCACTCCGAGGAAATAACCCTATATAAGGAGCAGCTCCCCCACAAATTTGACTAGCTCTCTCAAGGCACTATCCACCAATTCTCTAGAGGGACTCTCCTGAAACCAAATTCTCCTATTGTATTGAGCAATATGTGATGCCATAAGACATTGTAAAATATCACCTGATATAGTAGATTTTACCCCCTACAACCTGTGGATGTAGGCTTTTATGTTGAATCACGTAAATTTCTATGTCTCTCTTTTATTTATTTATATTTGGTTATTTATTATTTATTTCATGGATGAACACGAAGAGCACTATATCAAAACCCGAATCATCAACGTAGGTCGAGGATGACTCTTTCTTCCTTTTCAGTCTATTGTGCAATTTTTTACTTTAACACGGATATTATTGAATCATAAAGGAACAATTACAACCTCAGTCTCCCGAGAATTATATACAAACACAAACACCAATAGGGATTGAACATTTGTGGCTTGTAGAGACCTAAAATTGTGAAATCCACAAAACTCAAGATCGACAAAACAACCCCCCACCCTTCAACAAAATTTATGTTCTTTAATAAATGAAGCCAATGAAGAACTATGGAGTAGCTTTGCAAGATAAAATGTGTGAGTTGAACNGGGGGGGGGGGGGGGGGGGGAATTCGAAATCCACTCACATCAAAATGATTTGGGGGTATTTAGGGTCTCTAAACTAAAACACATGCATTTTAAAAATAAAATAAAATAAAAGTCACATCACTAGTTTCATGTAGTGTTTGTAGAAAGGAGAAAGACGAGTAGAACTACTCTTTTATAAAATTATTATTTTTATCTCTAGTTTAAAATAAGATTGTGCAAACGGTTGTATGTGTATCAATTTTATGAGAATATTAGCAGAATTCTAATAATTAATAGTAATATGTCTTAGGATGTATAAGTCATTCCTATTCATTTTGAGAAAAAAATGAGATCCATCATTAAATTTTTTTTTATTTATTTATTTTTCATGTGGATCTTCATTTTTTCAAGAGTCTTGAACATCCTAAAATTATACAGATCATTTTTCAATAATTACTTTTGCATATTTTTGTTCAAATTCAATACCTTATATTAGCCAGCCATTTTTGGCATTTAAGTTTAGATTGGAGTCCTTAAGAATCTCACTTAGACAATTAACAAAAGTTCTGTAAAATTTTTATTTGAAAAAATTCAAAATTTCGTTAAAAAAGTTATCAATTCAGTTAAATATGATTGCCAGTGATAATCAGAAAAAACTCAAAAAATGTGGTTTTGTCACTTTGTACCGAAAAGATATTATAAATTTATAATTGAAATAAGAAAAGGATTAAAAATTGTTTAGAGTATTGGCATTGAACTCATCAAATAAGTGTTATCTTTAAAATTTGATAAATTTGTGTTTAAAATCACTGTATTGGATTTAGCATATACTAAAATCTTTAACTTTGAATTACAGTATATTTAAGTTCATCTCTAAATTTAAAGATCAACTATTTATACTCTATAACTATTATTTTATTTATTTAAATTATTATTTTTTAATTTTGAACCACAATATGTTCGGAAATAATAATTTAAGTATCAAATTAAATTATTAATTAATATATAGTTAGTGTAATTATAAAATATGAAAAAATAAATTAAAAATATCTTTATTAAAAAAATATTATATTATTATTTTAACTAATTCAATGATTAATTTAATGCGAGATTATAGTTAAGAAGATTTTAAATTTATGAAAAATATTTATTTTTCTTCAAATTTTAAAAATAAATTTGATGAAAGCAATGAAATTTAGGGTCTTTGACTGGACGCCAGTTGGGGCAAACTGCACCAGTTCTATATATGGTCTACGCTTCCGTAACAGTCACAGCCATCTCTCCCCCAGTATCTTCTGCCTCCTACATCGTTAAATTGACAAAGTTTGCTAACGCAAAAACTTGAAAAAAAGTTCACCCATCCGAGAAAAATCAATTTCCTGTTCAAAGGTAAGTCTCTCTGTCTCAATTTTGCTTCTTTGATACTTTTCTTTCCGTTCGTTAAAGTTATAACTGGGTCTTCGTCGAATTGTCCATTTCTTCTTCTCTTGGGCCTTCTGTTCTCGAAATTTAGATCAAGACCCAACAATGGAGAATTGGGGGTCGGGGTTAGTTTGTTGCATTATGGAGAAACGCATAAATTCTTAGTGGGAACAATGGTTCTNGGGGGGGGGGGGGGGGGGTGGTAGAGAATAAATTTAAGTAAAAAGGCTCTTTATTTGCTCAGACTTGGAAGATAGACCTCCTGCTTCGAAGATATGGTAGTAGGAGAGCCTATAATGGTTTTAGAGGAAGTGACTCGGTTTCATATTTTTTGCAGTAGACATCAGAAAGATCCCCGCTTTATTGTCAACGGTATGCACAATAAAGTTCAATTTTAGAGTACTTGGATTTTATCCATTTCTGTTGGTTTGTTTGTGCGCAATTTTTTTTTCTTATAAATAATTTTGTGCATAGTTACTTGCCGTTACCCTTTCGTTTCGTTGTCCGTAGTCTTTTTTATAAAATTTATATAATGGCTTGTTTGCGAGGTTTATCTTGGGCTTAGTTTTGGCCATCACAAGAGAAAATCAACAATACAAGGGTGTAGAACATCATTTTTAAGACTTGTATGAAAAAAACTGCAGTCATGCATCAAAAAGAAAATTGTTCAGCATGGCAAAACCATATAGTTTTTCATTTATAACAAACATGATTTGGATCTGAACAGAAGGCATTGGCATGCATCTGAACTAATGGGAACGCTAATATATCTAAATCTACTGTTAGCGAAAGTAATACATGGTGTGAAATGCCTCTAAAAGCATTCACAGGCTTTGATTTCTTTCTCATTTTCTAATTTCATTGGGCCAAAGTTTCATGCATGCAGTTATTTATCTTCTTACTTCACTGCACATTTCTTTGTTTTTCTGTTTTTTTTTTGCGCCTGCTCCTGAGCATACATTTATTGCTCTAAATGAAGTTACTTTGATCTTTCTCGCAGCGTGGAACTCTCTTGCTCCTTCTGTTTAAGCTTTCCGTTGTTGATTTTGATGTAAAGTCGATCATTTTTCTTCTTCAGGATAAATTCTATCTACCATGAAGAGGGCAATGTCATGGAGTGAGCAGGTTGATGTCATATCGTCAGATGATTCTTCTTCCTCAGACTCAGAGATAGAAGTCAATGATGGGTGTGATCAAAATCTGCCAGTCAACCAGTGGTGCGATGGCAAGCAGCCAGACAATGATGAGAGTGATGGCAAGCAGCCAATGAATAATGTGGCATTAGATCAACTTTCCAAAGAAATAACACCTGAAGGTATTGACTCACTTGGGATTAAGGCCTTGTCTTTCTTTTGTTATAAAAAAAGAAAAAGAAAAATCCATGTGGCACTGCTTTGCCTTTACTCTATAGGATCGTCCTTATCCATCTATGTTTAAATGTCAGCAACCATAATCACCTAGTGGTACAATGCATTGTGTTCCATTAAATGTGCTGGACGAGCAGTTTCAGCATGACTGCCTCAATTGATTAATACTAATTACTAACAAGTTTTGCTGGTCCATCAGTGGGAAAAATGTATAGATTTTTAACTTTGCCAGCATTATCTCTAAGTTTGCCACTCCCCCAACATTCAGATGTTGCTTTCCTTGTGACAAAGCTGATTCTCCTCCTTCCCTTCATCATGTTGGATGCATAACATTTCACTTCTAGATCATTTTGATATTCTGCAAGTTGCATCAAGCAAAAGGAAAATATTTTATACTAGATTCTTCTATGTTGACTAAGATGAAAAGAATCGTGTTTGTTTGAGTTTTGCTTGCACTTTGCTGACAGTCATTGCTAATATGGGTCTCAGCAGGTAGGAACCTCTTAGAAACTTTCTCTGGCTCGTAAGTTACCGTGGATCCCATTTTTGACATTGCCATTTAAATTAATTCGTACAGCTTTCTATTTTATTCTACCTTTGGTTGCCTTATTAATTCTTAATGTTGATCTCATTTTAAAAAACGCCTTCTCTTTTATGGGCATACCTTTTATGCTGCAGATGCATTAGTCAGAAGGGCAGAAATGTATCAGGTGTACATGAAGCAAATTCCAATTCCAACGCACCGTGGTTCTGTCATTCCATGTAACACATGGATGGGATTAGGCAAATCCATTAAGCAGTTATATGGTCAGCCCTTGCACTACCTCACCAATAGTCTCCTAAGACAGTGGGACCAACTGAGGATTGGCAGTGAGGATGAAAATAAGCCTCTGGATACTATAATTCACCCTTGTAAAGCTGAGGCTGCCATCTGGCTTATGGAAGAAGTCCATCGGTACACCTCATCACATCTTCATCTAGCCAAAATCTGGCATTTTGACCCAATGCACCATACTTATGTTGATAACATTTTCCCACAATTATGAACCTCATATTGAAAGGCCAGGCCCCCCCTAGAGTTTTCACCTGCCAAGCGCTGGTTCTGTAAAATGTCATTTAGGTTCCTCAGATTTGTTCTGGATCTGTATCTCCTTGGTATGAAGAAAACATTCTCTCTTCCTTTCCAATGCATGTAATAGTTTACTCTTGGCATAAACTGCCCTTGGAAAGAATCAAGAATGAATGATATCGCTTTTATTCTTGGGGCGCTTATCTTTTCAAATTACTTTCTCTTGGATTTGAATCCTTAAATGCAAGTGCTCATTCTTCGTGCAATGTGTAATCCAATTGACATATAGAGTTTGATGATAAAAATCTACATAAGCAGCGGGTTTCAGACTTAAGGTGGAAGTGGACAATTTGGGGAAACATTAAACATAATATAGGACCAGTTTTTAACACTAGCCTTCTTGGAGAATTTGAGGGTAAGAGAGAATCTTAAATGTAACGGATTGCCCAAGTTTTGTCATTATTTCTTCCAGTAGCAAGTCAAAAAATCCCATTCCTAGCTTCTCATTCTTGATACAATCCCAGCCTTCGAAGTTTGGGGTCATGGCAAGTCTGATGCGCCAGCTCAGCGTTGAACTACTTTTGCCGGTCAAGGGATGGAGCATTGGATTTCCTTTCCAGTTTTCTAGTCAAGACATAGTTCCTTGCAGTCTTACCTTATTGCAGGAGGGAACTGGAAGGAAGCCTGGTGGTATGATTTCAGACCATACTGCATTAGTTTTTATCAGAGAGCGCCTTGGATATGGCTCTAATGGTTTTCGGGGTGGTTCTGCAGCACCCACCAAAGAGAGAAGCCCCGGCCTCCTGCCACTTAACTATGTACGCGACAAAATCTTCATCTACGTCCCCACTTGATTCCTGCGAAAAGAGAACATAAAAAAATTCAGATCTTTGAGGGAATACTAAACATTGTCAGAACCTACCATCTATGGAACTCAAGGTGAGTTTTGGCCGAATCTAGCAGGCAGTGATTGATGTCCATGAAGGACTGGCATGAACTAGTTATTTCAAACTTTACGAACTGGATCCTTGCAGCACAGAGCGTTAGTGTAAAGCAGGAAACTCACCACCCATTGCTTGTTCTGAGCATCGTACATCTCACCACTGTTGGGATATATCAGTACTGGTTTACTTGTTATCTGCCAATTGAAAACATCAATTCAAAATTTTCTAATTTTAAGCAGGGTAAGTGCGAAATGCATCAGTATTATCATTCTGCTTCATTTGACAGCTCATTTGAAGAAGAATTATATTAGCTGTGATGAATATGCTAAAGAATGATTGGTCCAACTACGTAATACATCGAAAAAATTCACTGGACAACGAGGTATACGATGTACTGCACCTATTCAATTATATTACAAGTCACAGTACATAATGGTTCCTTGCGTGTAGGACAATAACAAAGAAATAAAACAATCTCAGGCGAGCAGAGCACCTGAGCTAAAGAATCTTTCTTAAGAGGTGTGCAACAGTGCGAATTACAAAAACTTGAAATCACATGAATTCAGCTTTAGGAATGTTGATTAGTGAATTGTTAGGGGCACCGATCTAAACTCCTCCACTAGTTGGTGAGAAAATATTCAGATTTAGAACCCATGCTAGTATTTAATCTTATAAATAAGCATCACCCCAGAAAAATATACCTTCCGTATAGATGCAACTAGTCCATGGATGAATCTAGGAGGGGTACAGTTGACTCCAACAGCAACAACTTTCTTGCATGAATCTGCAATGGAGGCACACTCTTCAATAGGATCTCCGCTAACAACGTTAATTCCATCCTTTGAATTGAAAGAGAACCATGCTGGAATTTCTATGCCTTCTTCCTCAAGAAGCGCGGCATATGCCTGCATGAAATAAGAGAAAATCAACGAAGATGGCTCAGCCAGAGCCAGAGGCCACACTGAAAGGGTTGTCATCAAATATCAGAAGGCATAGTATCAAACCAACAAGATAAATTTTTCCATATTAAATGAGCAAAAATATATTTAATGTACACTATGGTTCTGGCTTCTGACCACTGCCCAGACCTTTTTTCTGGATTGACAAGTTTTGATACCAAATGAGATGACTCTAGCTGAACCCCTGAAGGGAATTGACATCAGGTGGAACAATTTTTTTTTTATTGGCACCGGGTGTCTAGGTGCAGCGTCCCGACTAATCCCGGGGGTGCATCGGCCCTCGACAAGGAGTTTCCCGCAAATGCACATCAGGTGGAACAATTCAAGACGCCCGTGGGCTGTGTACCATGTTTTACACTTAAAAAGGTCACTTAAAAAATCCACTTTTCATGTTGTTTTTACAGAAAACTAGATATGCCTTGCACATGATACAGTTCAATACTTAACCTGACATGTTTCTAATTATCGCTCGAGTATGTAGGCACTTTGTTAAATAATTAGAGAAACAAAACTAAGCTGCATGAATTAAAGATGTACAAATAAATTTGGAATTAAAAATGGAAGAATGTAACCAGGTTACCTTTAGCGTCTCCTGATATTCACTTAAGAGTACAACTAAATATATATCCCCATACATATCATATTCTCCTTTTAGGTCAACATAATAGCCACTAAATGACTTGATAAGGGCTAGATAACTAATTAATGGATGTTGACGAGATGGCACTTGTTTTAGAACCTCCTGTGGAACTACAAGATAACTAAGATGGTGCTATTACATGTCAGAAAGTATAGTTGTATATTGTCAGCATGATACCTTTGCTTCTAGCTTATTTGGAATCGTTTCAAATGCAATTAAATCAGCCCCTGAGTTGGCTAGAATCTGAACCCTTCTCCTGTGAAAATCCTTTAACGTTTCTAAAGTAATTGTATCACCATAGATTCCGCTGTGAAGAGGAAAAAAAAAACATAAAAAGGCATGTAGTTAAATCATAATAAAAAAATCATACTATCAAAGCCAAACTGGCAAAAAAAAAAAAGAAAAGAAAAAAACAAAGACCACAATCCAATACCAACAAGCCTAGCCATGCTAGACATTATAGTTTCTTTGAGAACAAACTCTCCCCAAAATTAAGACCATGTCCAATTGACCACTTTTCCAAAGATAAGTGTCCAATTTTCCCTGGTGTGTCACATATGCAGGTTTCACAACGATCTTAAATTCAATCCTATACTTCAAGCCAAGCATTCGAATAACAAATGGCACGCATGCATCAGTCAAGTACAAAGTATAATATGCATGCATCCATAAGCGGCATGCTTTGACAAGCAATGAAGAATTAGAGATAAAAGTAAAAATATCAATACCAATGAAAACCAGGTTTAGAAATTATTCCGTGGACACCATGTTCACACACCTGTACTCAGAACCATCAGCTAAATAAGCTCCATAGCTCCCCACAGAAGCTACAACTAAAATTGGACGTCTCGAATTCTTTACATTTTCCATGATGTCCCAAGATTCCTTTGCGCACTGATCATAGTAAATTTCCCGTGCCTCACATGCAATCTCTACACTTTTCCTTAGCAAAGCTTCAGCATCTTCTCTAGAAAAGCCTTTAGCCTCAAATCCCTGAATGGTGGCCTGTGTCAAATAGAAGCAACGTAAACTCTATTAACAATTAAAATTTCCAAAGGTGAAAACAGAGGAGGATAATAGGTGGGTATCAAAAACTACCTGATAAGATGCTGTTAATATAATGTTTGCACCAGCATCAAGGTAATCTAGGTGAACCTATTCAAGAAAGCAAGAATATTCAAAAGAAATGTCATAGTCAGTTGTAAAATAATAGAGACATTAAGGATTGTGATGGTGGAAAAAGGAAAGCTAAGAAGTAAGAACAAATATATATGACGATAATACTGTTTTCCAATGGCCTACTTCTAGCACAAGAGTTTTTTTTATTTTTTTTATCGATAAACACAAATTTTATTGATCATGAATATTCAATCAAATTTGTGTACTTATCAAAAAAAATGAAATAGACAAAAGCCCAAGTAAACGAGACATATGCAAGAGCATTGCCTATGCGTGCTAGTTTAGTGATACAAGGAGCACAAGAGCATTTTAGATCAGTTATTTAACAATTAGTCCCATAATTGATCAGAACACACAGTTACTTTGGCAGTTTAGCCTTTCTCGTTGAAGGGTTATTTTGCCAATAAGACAATATCATTACAAGAGTCAGGTGAAAGAAGTTGCAAACGAGGCAAGCATCTAAATTTCAACTATCTTTCAAACTCAATTCGAATGAATTGCAATTAGATTGGCCGATGGCCTGATGCGTGATTAATTTAGAATAATTTGATATTTACATCTCTAGAACTATCCGTTTCTCTCTCTTGTATGCAACAGACCACCTAGTGCCAAGCCCCGGTTTTTTATTTTAAAATGACTTATATTGCATGAAAGAGACTTTTGAGAATCCAACAAGGGACCACGAATACCCACTCGTGGACAGAAAACCTTTACGCACACATCTATTACATATGTATGTATATGTATTTGTTTTCCACAGGGAATATGCTTGATTGTCCTATTAATATGAGATACCTGACACAGCTCTGCATTCTTCACTGAAGAACACTGTCTTCATAAGGCTTTACCTGTGAAGATACTCTTCACTAAGTAAAGCTCACGCGGATGATTCTTGATTTGTGCGAATCCCATTAAAATTTGAGAGTCAAATACAGTTTCACTCTTTAAATTATCAAGCTGTATCTAAACTATCAAAATTGATATACTACATCCATGAATTTTAAAAACATGGTAAGTAGCATCATGTTCAAACATGACCGTTAAGATAGATTTACAATGGAAAAAGCTCATTGCAGTCAAAACAACAACAAAAATACAGTGGAGGAAAATCTCACATATTAAAGGGATTTACTTTGAAATTTTGAATATCGCAAAATGCGAAGCAAAACTTATAAATGCAATAAAACCATTTGCTCCGACCAAAAATAGAGTTATAAAAAAAACACTCTCTTTATTCTGATAGATGAAGGGATATTATGACTTTGTTCACGTTTTCTTAAAAAAAAAATTATATGTAGATGTCATTTCTATTCGTTTATAGTATCTAAAACAGGAAACCATTTTATGGCACCTCCTGTCCCTTCATTTTTTACTCGTATTTTGTTGACTCAAAACGTAAAACAAAGACACAGATATAAAGAGATTACCCTTCTGACGAGGTCAGGAGAATCGATAAGGCATTTGGCGCTCCAGAGAGGGTCGTTAAGGTCGGCCCCGTGTCGTTCGAGTTCCGTAGCAAAGCCTCCATCAATGACAACGTATCCACCGCACTCGCGAATGAAACCGGACATAAACGAAGATGTCTCCTCCGCACATCCTAAATCCATATCTTCTAACCCCAAAAGGTTTCGGCGAGATCTCACGGGGGAAGAAGGCGGTGAGTTTCGTGGCGACTGGCGAGTTCACTTCCTACGGTTCTTTAAAAGTTAAAAAAACAAATTTATAGAGGGAAGGCAATATTTTTGTTTCTGTCTATTTTTCATAATTATATAAATAAATAAAAAATCAAGAGAAACAAACAGAAAATAATTCTCTGTATTTTATGTAAAAGTAAATGTTAGGGATGGATATTAACTTGAATTGAAATTTGAAAGTAGGATATGATGTTGTTAAAATATTATTTTATAATATTATTATTATTATAAAATTTAAAAAAATTAAATTATTTTTTATTTTTTATTTTTTATATACAAATTTAAAAATTTATAATAATTAAAAGAAAAAGAGACATAAATACATTGAGAAAAATTAATAGAAGCCATATGGGAAAAGAGGGATTTAGTTGAAGAAAAATGTTACCGACAGTTGGTCTTTATTGGACGCGACAATTTTTTTATTTTTTTTAATAATATTATAATTTTAAAATATATATATATTTAAGGATATAAAAAAAAAAAAAAAATTATTTTTTTCATCCGGACCTGTCTCGTGCTGCAGCTGGTGGATGTAGCAGTGCTCTTAGGTGAATTAGATTGCCTAGCGCGCAGCTTGTGCAAAGTCAAGATAACATAAAGGTGATTTGCTGCTGATGATGATGATGGACAAGAAAAAATGGAAATACGATAAGGTTGGGTTCCCTACCGGCTGTCCCTACAATTATTAATTATATGACGGATAAGATTGAAACAGACAAAGATTGCACCTCACCTGTTATTTTATAGCAAGTTTCCGAGCAAACAAACTAGTACATGATCACTGCACTACCTACCTATAATTTATATTAATAAAACAAATAATTTATTTACGTTTTTATATGCTGCCCAACTTAAATTTTTATATTAATTTCTTCCGTTATAAAATTCAATATCAATATTGTTACTTGAAATATCATCTCTTCAATCATCACAACAGGCGATGTTTAGGATATTGTCAATTTTTCAAGTTACTCAAACTAGATTTATTGCCAGTCCATAGTTCATATAGGATAGAAGGTACTGATTTGAAAGGCACTCGGTTAACAATATAGGTAACAATCAAAAGTACATTCCCAAAAACGAAATTGGTAGGGTAAGTTTGTTTATGCTATTATTGACCTAACCATCTTAATGAATATTCAATTTCTTCTTTTTGTCATGCCATTTTTCTATGGCGTAATTGGCATCGTCAACTGTCTTTTGATTCATTTTCATCACAGAGTCTTTTAAATTACTCAGAGAGATATTCACGTTCGCGGTCAGTTCTTAAAGCTTTTAAGTTTTTATCTAACTGATTCTCAACCATTTTAAGATATCGCCTAAAGTACTCCAATACTTCAGACTTGAGGGAGATTAAGTATACATGACCATAACGTGAAAAATCAATCATATATAAATGTGATGAAGTAGACACCTCTGTGTCTTGCCCTCACACGCATTGGACTACAAATATCTGAGTGGACTAATTGCATTGGAAAAGATGTCCTAATGACTTTTCCAAACGGTTTTCTCTTGACTTTTTCTATAAAACAATATTCACATGTGGGCAACATGACCTTAGTGAAATTGCCTATAAGGCATTCTCTAACTAACCTGGTCATTCTTTCTTCCCCTATATGATCAAGCTTAATATGACATTTATATGAATCCAAATTATCAAATACAGAAAGGAAAGCAATAGAAGAGAGTGCCATCACTTGCACTGGTGCCTCACCAGTTATTTTATAGCAAGTCTCCGAGCAAACAAACTAGTACATGATCACTGCACTACCTACCTATAATTTATATTAATAAAACAAATAATTTATTTATGTTTTTATATGCTGCCCAACTTGGAATTTTTATATTAATTTCTTCCGCCATAAAATTCAATCTTGATGTTGTTACTTGAAATATGATCTATTCAATCGTCACAACAGACGATGTTTAGGATATCGTCAATTTTTTAAGTTACTCAAATTGGATTTCTTGCCAGTACATAGTTCATATAGGGTGGAAGGTAATAATTTGGAAGGCACTCAATTAAGAATGTAGGCAACAGTCAAAAGTGCATTGTCGAAAAATGAAATTAGTAGGGTAAGTTTGTTTGCGTCATTATTGACCTAACCATCTCAATGAGTGTTCGATTTCTCATTTCTATCACACCATTTTTTTATAGTGTAATTGGCATCGTCAACTGTTTTTTTTTATTTCTTTTCATTATAAAGTCTTTTAAATTACTCAGAGAGATTAACTTTTGCGGTCAGTTCTTAGAACTTTTATGTTTTTATCTAGCTGATTCTCAATCATTCTAAGATATCGTCTAAAATACTCTAAGGCTTCAGACTTGAGAGAGATTAAGTAGACATGACCATAACGTGAAAAATCTTTTTTTTTTTTTTTATACTGAAAAATCATTTATAAATGTGATGAAGTAGACACCTCTATGTCTTGCCCTCACACGCATTGGACCATAGATATCTGAGTGGACTAATTGCAATGGAAAAGATGCCCTAGTGGCTTTCTAAACGATTTTTTCTTGACTTTTCCTATAAAACAATATTCACATGTGAGCAATATGACCTTAGTGAGATTGCCTATAAGGTTTTATCTAGCTAACCTAATCATTATTTCTTGCCCTATATGACCAAGTTTAGCATGCCATTTATATAAATTCAAATTCTCAGATACAGAAAGAAAAGCAATAGAAGAGAGTGCCATCACTTGCATTGGTGCCTCACCAGTTATTTTATAGCAAGTCTCCAAGCAAACAAACTAGTACATGATCACTCCACTACCTACCTATCATTTATATTAATAAAACAAATAATTTATTTATATTTTTATATGCTGCCCAACTTGGAATTTTTATATTAATTTCTTCCGCCATAAAATTCAATCTCGATGTTGTTACTTGAAGTATGATATGTTCAATCGTCACAACAGGGGATGTTTAGGATATCATCAATTTCTAAGAAATTATATGGTTGGAGAAGCAAAAAGATAACTCTTGTAGTTGTTTTGGAGATATGTTATCTAGGTTTGCAAGAAAGAGTTCCCGTTTAAAGATCGCAAATTCTATTTTACGTTAAAAATTAAATTTTCAAGCTCGTTTACTGACAATCTCACCACAATATTGATATGAAAACCATCTGCATCAACTAACAAAAAAACATATATATACATGTTTTTATTTATTTTTTAACTGTAATGAATCCTACACAACCACTTGTAAGTAACGGAACTAAATTTTATAGGAAAACATATGGACAAGTTAACCCATATCTAATAAAGGTTGGGCTATTACAAATATGGTTAAAGATTGGGGCATGACACGATATGCTATACAGCACATTCCCCACCATTAACAACAAAAACTGAGACACATACTATGCTGCATGTCTCTTGCTTCCATCCTACCAAAATGGCTCGACTAGAAATCAACTTGTTGGAAATATTTGGAGAAGATGAATGTTACAGTCATAAAGAGATTACACAAAAGTAATCTTGCAAATTGACATAATTTTATATGATCCGTCAAATTTGTTTTATAATAAAAGTAACTTTACAATATGACAAATCATATCAAATCACATCAGTTTGTGGGATTATTTTTGTATCATCACGCTGTGGCTAAAATATTTATCAAGAAACTTACGTAGCAAAACCACATCAAAATGTGATCTTAAAAGCTTATCTTGTTGAGGATATGCGTGGAGAGTTTGGTGCCAATTACTGTCAGATAGCCCTACCTGAACTTTGAGTGGGAGCATCCCACTCAAATGCAATTCCATGCCACTATTATTTTGCAGATCATGATACTTTTACTTGGTTTCACTAGCTTCATGAATGAAAAACTAAGCTCCATATACTAAAAAGGTTGAGCTTCATGCCCCTCTAAACCATGATGATCATCCACCCAGCAGATCATGGATGAGTGACAGTATATAGCATGACTCTATTGCCAGCCAAGAGCAAATCCATGGCACGTGTACACGATTCGAGTTGGGTTTCAATTTGATAAACCTATATGTGCATGAATGCAGTACCAATTTTTCCAATAAACAGCTCCATAATTTCTATGATCTTTTCCTAGTACTAGTAATGCAACAATGCATGCGCGCAAATGGAGGATTCCAATAACTATATAGCTTGTCAATCATTGGACATGCATACACGATTCGAGTTGGGTTTCAATTTGAAATCTCAAGCCACTTTCCACTTAATGAAAATCAATATTATTAATCATTGCAGCAATGTCAGTAGATTAAACATTACAAGTTGAAGAATAGGATTTTTTTTTTTTACTTGGCTAGTTTGGGTGTCCAACTACTCTGAGGTACTCTTGAAATTCCTCGTACGGATGAGAGTACTCTTCCATCCAAATAAATACTTCTCAATAAATTACAACACGTCCACATATGAGGTACTCTACTATTTCGAACCAAGGTCTCAACGGAAACATTTCTCTGCATCGAGGACAACATCTCATCGTCCTTTGTGGTGGCTAGGTCTATGAGTGGTGGTCGCTGGTGTGAGGTGGTGGAGGTGCGGTGGCCTGGATGGCCGCATACGGTGGCACAAGTGGAGAGAAATGGGCCAAACCCATTTCGGTTGGGTTACCGTAAGGAAGAGAGAGAGTTGCGCGTGGGGGAGATCGATAGTGGCTGGGAGAGTCATTGTCGTGAGGGGGAGTTGTTGGTGGTGGAGGTGAGGCTGGGTGGCCGCGTATGGCAGCGCAAGTGGAGAGAATCAGGCCACACCCATTTCGGTTGGGTTACTGCAGAGGAGAGAAAGAGAGAGCTGCGTGTGATGGAGACCGATGGTGGCTGGGTGAGGGGGAGTCGCCGGCGTGAGGGGGAGTTGTGTTAGACCCCCACGTAAAATCGCCTCTAAAGTTGCACCTTGGCCATACGCACACATATCGCTCAAGCGGAGCTCTCGGGTTGCAGAATCGCTTAAGCGGACCGTCGAGCGAGTTTCGAGCAGAGCTCTCTGGTTGTATTCGCTTGAGTGGAGTCAAGCGGAGTGTCGAGCGAACCTTGGCTCGAGCCAGGGTCGAGTCACAGTCAAGCCAAACCTCAAAAATGACATTTTCAGCATGAAATCAAGCCAAAGTTCGACCCCCATGCACAACCTTAGCCGAACCATTGGCTCATGCATGCCACTATCTTTATTTATTTCATTTATTTTAATTGTTTTATTTCATTTATTTCAAAGGGGTCTATTGGAGGTTTTCAACTTGTTTTGCTTATAAATAGGACATCTTTTTCTTACTTTAGGATCTTTTGGCAAATTCCCTAAGTGGGTAGACAATTGTTTGAGAGATCACTTTTCAGTGCTTAGCACTTGGGCTACTTAAGTGAAATTCGTGAATCCCTAATAGAGAATGATCACCTTGCAATTCGTAAATAGGTGCGATTTAATCTATCTTGTTCTTTGCAACTTGGTGCAATTCTTGAATCCAAGTTGTGTTTATATTTGATCATGTTATTTTATCAATATATGAGATTTATTCAACACTTGTGCAATTCGTGAATCAATTGTTGATTACTTTCATTTGTTCATTCAAGTGCTTAAGTATTTTGCTTTGTTCTTGATTGTTCATCATTTTGTTCTTGGTGTTAATCAATATATTGGTCATTCAATCCATCCAAACACTAATTTCAGCCACCCTAAGTGTTTGTCCACTTTCCATAAATCATTTCCCTCTTCCATTTCAGCCCTAGCCGAAATCTCCATACTTTCCATACTTAACCACTTACCAAATACATATTCCCTCCTCATTCAAATTCAAATTTGGACATTCTTGTCTAATTTGAATTAACCCTACCTGCCCACCATTCTTTCTATATTAGTGTTTTCATACTTAGAAACCCTAGTTGACTCCATCAACTCTTTTGGCCAGCCATCATCCTACCCATATTCAAATTCCAAGATTTTAAGAAATTTCCTAAAATTACTCAACCACTATTCGGCCAAGCCCTAGCCGCCTACCTCCAAACCCTAAACCTATCTTCCATCTCCTAAACCCTAAACCATCAACCAAACCCTAAACCTAAACCCTAAAGTGGTGCCAACCCTAAGTCACCTTAGTGCCGTGCACCACTTTTCACCTAGCCACCCAAATACTTAGCCAATTTTTTCATCACTCCATATACTTTATCTAGCCTAAACACTTAACCTCATCTTATCCAAATCGCCACCATTGTCACATTTGTTTGAGAATCAAGTAAGAGAAGAACGGGCATTCAGTCATCACAAGGAGATCCTAGACGTAGAGAGCATAGTATTTAGAGACTTGACCGAGGTCCCTAACAAGTTGCCACTGGTGGCGGTGAGGCACGGCGGCACTAGGCTGGGCTGAAGGAGAATCGAGCGTGGGGGAGAATAGGGCCAGAGGAGGGAGAGAGAGAGAGAGGAAAGAAAAAAAATCACTATAATATCACTATTATATATCACTATTTCAAAAATAAAATTACTATAATATTTATCACTATTATATATAAATAAAATCATCATTTTATCATCATTAAAAAAAATCAATCATTGATGGGATCCACACATTTTTCAACTCAAAATTCAAAAGTCAACAACTCAACATACTTCATACATTCAAACAATTCAAACTACTCTAAATGGAACCCACAAACCCACTCCAATCTCTACTCACAACTATTCACAATACTTCTCAACATTTCTCGCTACCCAAACCCAGCTAGTAACGTTAGGATGGTCAAGTTGCAAACAACTTCTTGCTAAAATAATGATGTCCTCATGCCAGCAGTTTCGATAGATGCGGCAATACCCCATTCCCCCAATCCAATAGCTTCACTATGATATCAAAGACAACAGTGCCGTGAGAATTTGATATGAACATGAATCAAGCGTTTTGTGGCTAATGAAAACAAGCATAACCTTATTAATTGTAAGAATGCACAACAGTATACCTCAAACACAGTTTATTCAATTGTTCCACAAGTCTATCTAGCCTGAACAAATAATCTAATAAGCCTCAAGCGTCTCCCCTTGGTGGTGAAGTGTACTACATAAAATAAATTAGAGTAACACTCAATACACTCATAGCCTAGATAATTTCTCAAAAGAAAACAAAAATATAGAGAAATACTGCAATTTTTTTTAGGATTGTCAAAGAACCATCTGAGGGGGGGTTATATATAGCCCTCCCTGTGCATCACATACTAAAGGCATGCCAGCCTTTAATCCCTACAATAAAGTGGTCATTGCCACTTTTATTCTCAAGGATATAATGCATGGGTCAATCATGGCCATTAAGCCATGTGTTACATGTCGTTACGGCATAGAAGGGGTTTGCCCATGTGGGCGCCCCTCCATCTTGCATTTCCCACTCGCATATAGTGGAAATGACCCCATGCTTGCATCTTTTTAACGTTATCAATCTTGTTCAAACAAGCAAATAGGTTGTACGACCACCAAACACACCTACAAAAAGAAAGGTGAGAGCACTATACCAAATCTCTCTCCAGAGAATACCAGCATAGCAACATTCTTAAAGTGTCTTGTCATGTCTTAGACTCATTCGATCACATCAGATCAAACATTTTTTAACCCTCTTGAGTTCAAAAAATTCGGAACAATGCTTGACTACCTCCAAATCATTTCGATGTGTTCACAATCTTAGTTGCTACCAATGTGTAGCGCCATAGTTTAATGTTGGCAAACACCATCGAAGATACAATGTCCAATAGTCTTCCATGCCATAGTTTAATGTTGGCAAACACCATCGAAGATACAATGTCGAATAGTCTTCCATTTACTCTCATGTCATTTAACTTTGGTCAAACTTTTTTTTCAGTAATGCCTCTTTAGACCATATCAATCATGGCAAAAAACAGCACGTCAAAATAGTAGACGTCACAACCTCTATCTTATGACATAGCCAAAAGTAAATAAATGACACTTAAAATATGACACTCACACAGTGAGAAATAAGGGAACCATTTACTCACTTATTCATTTGGTCGAATCAGCACATGTAGCATAAAATACATGCTACAATAGATTTCTCTTCCTTAAAGAGCATATGTCTATATCAATATCGTACAAATCTTAATCTAGTCGCTCCTTAAGCGTTTAACCCAGGTCCCTTCATTATCATAAAACCCAATGGTAATAACCCAAACCCAAATTCATACTTGAATAACCCAAATCCATTATCATAAAACCGTCTAATAGAAAAGCACAATCATAAAAAAAGTTTGCTCAAATATAAGAAAACACCATTGTTTTCAAATACAATCTGAAAATCAAGTCTTAGTAAAGTAACTATAGAAAATAAGTTTCGTCAGATCTCGAGAGCATATAGCATCATGGAGAAATAGAGTGTGGTCGCCCTGCAACTCCAGCTTGTAGGTACTAAGTCCCAACATCTCTACGCTAGCTCCATTCCCTACCTTGATATCACAACTCACAGCTGGAATTTGACGATGCTCCACAAAACCAACTCGATCCCGCTCTATGTGCTCGGTCGCTCCTGAATCAACAATCCACACAGGATAGGAATGAGCAACCATCACATAACTAGTTACAAAAACAATATGAGAATAGTCAAAGTGTACCTTCTTCAACTTGGTGCAGTCATGAGCGAAGTGACATTTCTTTCCGCAGTTGAAGCACTCTAACTTTGACTTGTTCTTCTCACGCTTGCCTCTCTTACTACACTGAAAAGTTCCTGATCCTTTCTTCACTTGTCTAGTAGCTACCCTTATCTTAGGCTTCTTACCCTTGAGCCTAGATGCCTTGCACAAACAAGACTCAGCCATATATAGGCTGAATGTTTGGGTTTAGTAGCCTTTAGGTGCTCAGCCTCAAGCTCCAAGTGACGCGACACATCATCAAAATCCTTAATGTTCTCATTATGCGTCAGATTCTGGTTCATTGTCTCCCAAGAATTTGATAGTGTATGTATAACTGCCTAGACTTGTTAATCGTCAGTCAAGTTGTTTCTTGCCGTCTTAAGTTCGCAAATCATGGTCGACATTGCCCTAAGATACTACTTCATCGTGTGGTCAGAGCACATCTTGTAGAAGTCAAACCTCATAGTCAATTCGCACAACCTCGTGGCTAAAGTTTCCCAAAACTTCATCTTCAATGCTTGTCACATGTTTTGGGCAGTGTCATAGGTTTCAAACTCACATATGAGATCATTGTGCATGCTGCTTAACATAATAACGAGTGCACAACGGTTCTTCTTAGCTCATTCATTATAAGCTTCATGATCTTTCTTGTGTTGGTCCGAGTCCCCTTTATTGGGCTCAGTTAGTGAGTAAGTAAGTCCTCTAAGACATCCTGCTCATCTAAGACATATTAGGTATTGCGATGCCAAATATCATAGTTTTTCCAATCCAATTTTTCTCATTTGTTCAAATCAGCAACTATATTCTTGAATGTCATATAACTACAAAATGCACAAAATGAGATATTACACACACACCTAAAACATATACCTCGCCCATCCAAGTTAGAAAAACACAATATAGACACATCGCAAGATCGAAAATTCACTAGACTTCATAATCATCTCAACCATACTTCCACTATCTTAAGTAGTCATCTAGACCTAGTCACATGTAAAGATGGATCCTACTAAAACGACAGTAACCTTTTGAGCCAGTCTACAAGGAAAACTACTTAGACTGCAATAACCTATTAGGCTAGTCTACAAAGACAGCTAATTAGACTACAGCAACCTGTTAGACCAATCTACAATTTTAAGACCATTACAATCCATTTTTCTTATCTCATCAATGCATTTATAGTTCTTACTGAGGCCACCGTAATCCTTTGGCTATATAGTGCATTTATAGTTTTTACTGGGGCCAACGTAATCCTTTAGCTATATAGTGCATTTACAGTTCTTACTGGGGCCACCGTAAGGTTATAAGTACATTTACAGTTCTTATTGGGGTCACTGTCATTTTCCAATTTATCATTCACACTGACAATATTAACAAAGCCTATTTAGTGAAAACTTTCTATTTTATCACTAAAAAAATGAAGGTTAATGTTTAAACATTCAAACTTAATATACATAGTTGATAAAATAAGTAAATATCCACATGTTCATTTCACACATACATATAATCACATTTAATCTAAAATATTAAATAAAATATCATTAGGGGTGAAAAAAAAACGTATGAAACGGTAAAATGGATCCAACTAAACTGAACTGATGGGTTTGGTCCGGTACCGATTCCATTTTTCTCAAAATCAGTTGAAATCGATCCGATTTCAATTTTCATTTTTCTAACACCGAACCAAACCGGACTGAATCAGTTCATATATATATTTTAATTTTTTATATAGTATAAAATACTATTTATATCATTTTTTATATTATATATAATTATATATATTGTTTATATAATATATATAATTATATATAAAATAATTTTGTACTATATTTTAAATTATTAATTAATATAATATTAAATTTTAAAATCCTAAATAAATAACTATATATTATTACTATAGTCTATTATATTAGTAGCTATACTAATACTATATCACTATATATTATAATATACTATAATATATCACTATAGTTTATAATATATATTATAATATACTACAATATATTATCACTATATTATTATATACTATAATATTTATTATATTATATATACTATATAATATATCGAAAAAAAAGGGACCAAATCGGACCGGAACGGGTAAAACTGGAAGTATCGATTTATAAGTATAACCGATGCGGTATCGGTTCTTCAAATCTCAAAACCGGTATATACCGGTTCGGGTCTAAAATATGTACAAAATCGAACCGAACCGAACCGGTTATAGTACTAATTGCAACGTTTTTCTTCCTAGCTAAACCAAGAAAAATTTGCAGTCCAGTGGCGCCAAACTTGGTTTTATGAGGTGATCTAGGGTTCAAAACCCAAGTGTGCCACTTTCTAGTTTTAATTCTAAAAAAAAAATAATAATAATTTGGGCTTATAAACATTAGGCCATTAAAAAAAATGGCCCAACACTTTTTCTTATAAGAATGGGCCTAAGGCCCAAGCCCATTTCAGATGACATAAGTCATATTCAACCTCCATTAGGGCACTGTTCATATGAACAGTACACACACAAGCAATTGCTATCGCCACCAAGACACAGCGTTCCCCAAGCACCTGGCTAGTGCTGCACCACCACAGTGAACACTGCACACCAGCAGAGTGTGCTGCGCAGTGAGCAGAGCACCACCATGGTGCGTAACACAATGCTTATAGCACAGCTTTGGTGCACGCAACACCACTAGCAGTGCATAGCGCAGTATGCATTACACCTAGGTGCACGCAGCACTGTTGTTGGTGCGGACGGCACTGTTGGTGCTTGCAGCGGCTCAGCCAGCAATGTTTTTAAAACTAAAAAATAATAATAATGGTACTCATCAAAGTTAAAATATATGTGAAAAAAATTGGTTTTCGGTAAATTAGAAGCAACTTAAAAAAATAGTTCTAATACCAATGTAAGAATGCATAGCGGAATACCTCAAGCACATCTTATTGAGTTGCTTCACAAGTCTATCTAGCCCGAACAAATAATCTAGCAAGCTTCAAGCGTCTCCTCTTAGTGGTGAAGTGTACTACGTAAAATAAATTAGAATAACACTCAATACACCTACAACCTAGATACTTTCTCAAAAGAGAACAAAAATATAGAGAGATTCTGTACCTTTTTGTTTTATAGAATTGTTAGAAAATCATTTGAGGGGGGCTATATATAGCCCTCCCTGTGCATCACATACGACTGGCCTTTAAAGGCCAGCCATTAATCCGTGCAATAAAGTGGTCGTTGCCACTTTGATTCCCTAGCATGCCGTTATGGCATAGGGGGCTTTGCCCATGTGGATGCCTCACCGCCTTACATTAATTAATTAGAAATCAATATTATTAGTGTTCCTCCAAATTAACGACCACGATATTTGCCCCATGCACCATATATGTCTAATGTTTTTATAATTAAAAACTACATCATGAATTACACACCACTTATTGTACTATTAACATCCCAATGTCATTACAAATATTATTCGGTATTGGCATAAATGTCACAGATATTGCAATTGACTCAAGTTAAGAGATTTTGATGTAAAATGCAGAGAAAATCGTCCGAAAGTATAGTTTAATGTTAATGTAGTGCCAAAAAAGAATAATTCCATGTATAACCAACAACCATTTTAGTCTCCAAAAGGTGTCAAATATGATTTGGTAGACATTACATATGGTTTCTCCACTGAGAAATTGACAACCGAAATTCTCCCCAATTATGTTTGATTAGAGCTAGGAAATTAAGCACTGGCATGCACATACATTATCTTACAAAAAGGAGAAAATTCAAGTTTGAGAGAGGACTATACAAATTGATAGAAAGTTATTGGGAAAAAAGCAGCTTTAAAAGAAATCAGACAAAAAAATTGCGCCAAAATATCTACAAGTACACATAATCGTAAAAAGTAGTAAAGTGTTTTAAAGAAAACAGATGTCGCACACACATGGATTAATTATGCTATTGAGTATTGAAATTTACTAAATCAATTACTATTTGAAAAATCGAAATTTGAAAAATGAATTATTTAAATTAAACTGAAGAAAATAGCATTAAAATTAAGATTTTAAAAATAATAATAATAGATCTAGAGCGTTTGATTTCACCTAACAAATCCCACATAATTTATTCTTCGTTGTTATAGAATTCCAATTATCCTAAATTGATGATAAAAATCCCTTAACTATTCAATATTTTCTCTCAAACAATACCAAAAAGATCTCCAACTAATAACTTCATATCTCTATGTGAATTTAACTAATTGGAGACTTATTAAGTTTTTTGAAATTTTTTTTTTTGAAAATCACACTAATTGCGATAAAATATCTCTACTTTCGCTCAACTAATGGTGCTTAATTCTAGAACTCTAATCACAAATCACCTCTCAGTCTCATTGCGAATCAATAGATCGAACAATAATTAGTTAGAAAATTACACGCATTAAGAATAAGGAATAAACACTCAATTATGAAAATATTGAAAATAAAATAACTTAGAATATAAATTGTGTGTTTAATGCTAGATTACATCAAAACTCTAGAAAATAAAATTAGTTCATAATTAAATTGAAAACAAAAAAAATAAAACTAGTGTTCTTCATAGGTGTCGGTTGACGAAGCATGCGACTCTCTCTTTTGCTCTCCATATCCACCTCCTCGAAATAAACTCAAAGAATAAACTTTAGAATATTTTTACTCTAAACTAAAACTCACTCAAACTTAGACTTTCTAAAACTCATACCCAGAAACAAGATAAATGAAGCTACAATCTAGCCTAAAGATTTGGAAAATAGTTTCTAAAAATAAATGTTAATATAAAATAAATTATACCAAGAATATCGTAATTATCTAAAATGGAAGATTCAGTAATCAGTGACTTGATTTACAGAGATCGGGAGGATTTGGTGGTCAGCAAATTGATTTCGGAACTCGGAAGGGTCCCACCGGGATGATAGAATCCTCTCGCCAACCTACCAAGCGGTAAAGCTGCTCGCCTTTTCTAGTTGTTGCCCACGATGTCGTTTATGTTAGTTGCTTAAGTTGGTCATTTAGACTGGTCGTGGTTGGGTCTTCTTGCCTACTGAGAGGAAAGACTATTTGCCTACTATGGAGTAAGTCTTCTTGCATTTCCAGATCTCGTTGTCTCTCGTCGGTTTGGCTCCATAGTCTCTTCTTTTGTATAAAAATGATCTCTTTTTATACTAAATCTTCTCATTCCTTCAAATCCAAGAAAATAAAGAAATATATATAGAAATAAAATAAAATCAATATAATTAAAGGAAAACTAGCAATTTTCATATATAAAAGAGTGATAAAAATCACATAAAAATAACACTTATCAAATATCCCAAACTTAAGCTTTGTTCACTCTCGAGCAAAAAAAGAAAGAAAGATAGTTAAAACAAGAATTGATTTGATTTATAAAATTTATCGTCTCAAAGATTTCCTAAAGTCTATAATTTAAAGGAATAATTCACGATCAATCAAGTCTCAAAAGTTAATTCAAAACTCAATCTCACCGCATTATCCATCCCCACATTCATGCATACACCTCATTCTCACTTCATCATTAATTCCCTAGATAGTTTTATGCAAACAAGTAAATAAATAATGGATCTCTAAACATTCCCTAGGCTTGCTTTTCAAATCATTCTCCACTAATGTATAACAGAAACTGTCACCATGGATCAATAGGTTTTTATTAAGCTTGTAATGTAAGGCTAGGGTAAGGGCTACAAAGAAAATGTAGGATTCAAACAAAGCAAGATAACTTAAGTTTGAACACCAACAGACAAATAAAGCATTCTCACTTTTAACATCTCTTCTCGATCATTTTAAATCTCTCAACATCAGTGTTTTTAATCTCGTACTGTACCGGCAGGTATTTTCTGTACTGGCCACTGGACCGGTACAGGTACACTGTATGTTTCATACTGGCCGAAATACCGGCCTGTGTACCAATCTGTACCCGCCGATATTTCGGCCCTTACTTTTTTTTTTCTTTTTTTTTTTCAAACTACAAGCTCATTTTTTTATCCACAATTCAGACTAGAATATTTATAATTTATATATCTATGTATTTATATATAATATATTTAAATATAGACTATTTTTTTGAAATATAATATATATAATTTATTCATATATCAACTATCCTGAAACGGTACCAATACCGAAATATTTCGTTCCAGTGTCTCGACCGGTACAGCATCCGGAACGGTATTCAAAACATTGCTCAACATACCTCTCTTTATTGTACTTTCAAGTATCTCTCTCTTTACCCCTTTATTGGGCAGGTCAGACATTTTTATTTTTTGAAATATTCCATACGACCTTTTTGACTACATTTGTGGATGACTCTCGTTTGCCTTTTCTTGTTGTGTACACAGTAGACGAGTTGGCTTTTCACACTCCCAAACTTATGATTTTGATTATATTGCTATAATTAACTTACTTGTAAACCTTCTATCTCTATTGTCTTTCATACTCTTGTGAGTTTGTGACTTTATGTAAAATTAGTTCTCTTGAAAGGTAAGGAAATCAATGTTTAAGCTCAAAAAATTGGGCCAAAATAGTCTATACAACCCCAAGTAGGATGTCCTTTGCAAAAGCCATGTATGGCATCAGTTTATGGACATGGATTTTGATATTTGCAAGTGTACATCAGCCAGATAAAGTACTAGTTGGATATGGAATTTAGCCTACTTGATCTTTATCAATTCTCCAATTAAACTTACAAGACAGTAAGGCGACCTTTAATCACTTATACCACTCTAAAAAACAGAACCCAAAGTTGTACAATTAGCATCATTACTCCTATTTTCATCAACTTTGAACTAACCAATCCGGACGGTAAGACCATCTTTATCAACAAATCATTCCTTTCCAAATAGTTTTTCAAAATAGATTGGGAAACATACCATGAATTATGTCAAACAACATGCACTCTGTAACGCCCGTCTTTGGGGTGGACCTTTTTGCAAAATATTTTAGAAAATACGACGGGAATTTCCGTCCGATTTAAAACTTTTTACTGTCCTTCCCAGGATGCAAGACTCTACGTTATAAAATAAAAAGTACTTTTATAATAAAAGAGGTCTAGAGTGAAAAATATAAATCTTAATATAAAAAGGCCTTTTCGTATATTTAAAACCTTCATGCCTAGATCTCCATGCTCTTTCCCTTTGACTGTGTCCCTCCTGAGCGTACTGCCCATTTAGCTTCCTGTGGGGGGAGGGGCACGCATAAAAACTAAAATGAGTCAAATATTCAGTAAACATTACTTCATACCTTTAAAATATAGCAACATAGGTTTTCATTCATGTATTCATCATTCCATACATACTATACATACATGCATACATGCTTTCCTTTGCAAATAACAGTGAACGGGGGCTTTCTTCTTTAAACATGTTTTTCTTTTCGTAAAAATTTTCCCCGTCACTACCTTCATTTCTTGAAGAATGCAATGCATTCATACATTACTTTTCTTTTACTTTCATAGACCAATGCACGTTGTTATGTCCCACGTGCTGGGGTTAGCGACCTTTTGGGCCAATGGATTCGCCCGTGGCTAAGGGTTGGAATCCCTTTCCGTTAGGGTGTAGCACTGGGTATACTACCAGATACTACTGTCCGGCATTGTAATCTGCCCATTCATTCATTGGGTACCCCTTTCCATTCATTCATGTGGCCGTTACGTATTTTCATACATTCATGTTTTCATTCATTCATTTCATGTCAGCTCTAAAGAGCTGGAGCTTTTATTTCATTTTATTTCTCCTCTATCTTTGAGCAGAACATGAGCATCATCTTTTCTTTTCATTTAACAGTCTATTCATGAAAAAAAAATCATTTAAAAGTATGGGCTTAAACATCATCTTTCGTGGTATCATTTAAAGCATCAGTTCGTAGGGACATTTTAACATAAGTTCTTAGAGACCAGTTTTAAAACACTTTTTTCGCGTCGTTTAAAGCATCGGTTTGAAGCTCGGGGCACTGGCCTCAAAGCTTCCTTTCTTTTCTTTAGAAAATACGTACAATAGATACAACATATAGTCATCTATTCACATGGGTACAATTAATACTTTTGGGTACATAAAAAGGAGCTGTCGAGAAGGGGCCGTACATACGTATACCTTTCGTAAGGCATCTTTTAGAAGAAAAACGTTTTTCTTTCTTTTTCTTATTCTTTAGAAAACTCTAGAAGAGCATGAACGTAACACTTACTTGGACTTCATGCTATTTTTATACTATGCAGTCCATTCTCGTGCGTGTCAGATGGCAATCAATATGCATACATAACCTTAACGTTATTCTCTATCTCGTGCATAAGCAACTGAACTAGAAATAGAGCTATACTTTACTTAAAACACTTTCATTCTATCACGTGCTCTTTCACGTTCCTTACTATGATAAAACCCTTGGAGACCCATTACGGTCTCTACTTCCTTAAACCTTGATGTTCTACTTCGAGTGCTTACTCGCTAGGGTGAACCCATGATTCACCTTAGGATTAAGACACTAAAACCTCTATCTTATTCTTCTCATTAACCACATTTCGACGTATGACTTAGATTAACTAAGTCACGCATCTCAATCTTAGATAGTACCCTCATCATTACCCTCATGTATCTTAGCTCACTCTACTTCTCATGACCATCCATATACGTCACACGGTTCCAAGCCACTCTGGGGCTTAAGCACCGTGTCACCATATGTAGGACAGATTACCCATTACATATGGTGAATCCGTCCAGCACGTGTCTAACCAGACAACACACACATACCTTACTCCTTTAGTACCTAAGACTATCATTTAATACATTGGTCACAGGCTCGTATGGCGAATGCCATACTCTGTTACCAACCTTCTCATAACCCGCTTAGCACGACCCTTCATGCTAGCCGTACCTGATGACAATTCATCCTAACACTTGACACGATGGGACTCCGTTCATGAATACAGCTTACGTCACGCCACATAGCTCGAGACTAATCCTAAACTACACCGTGACTCTGTCACGTCACCTCACATACATCCTAACCCATCACCGCATGACTTCTACTTGGCCACGTCACTTCATGACGTTGCCCAATCATGCTTCCGTTGTACTACTCTGCTACTTCTTACCCACTTAGCACATACTCCTGGCTATAAGTCGACTACACGGCGACGCTTATCACCTTAGACTACAGCCATATCACTACTACAACACATACCACAACACCTTACGTCATGCCATATAGCTCGAGACCATTCCCAAGCTACACCGTGACCTTGTCACGTCCTCTGATGTTCCGCTACGTCACCTATACGTTAACCTCCAACTCATCACGAGTACGGTTCCTCACGTACTCCTGTCACATTGTGACATCTCGTCACATTCCTGCTACATTACTCTTACGCTAACTCTTCACACATCGCAAGCATGACTTCTTAATAGACCACGTCACTACGGGACATTATCCAGTTATGCTTCCACTGTGCTACTTTGATACTCTCCCAGCCACTTTGTACTTATTTCCAGCCATAAGCCAATTACGTGACGACACTCGTCGCCTTGGACTACAGGCCATATCTCACACACTTCGGGACACTGTTCCACAATTATTGACACCATACATCAAGTTCTTCTTCCATTACTACGCAATCATCCTTATCTTCCCGACACGCCATACGGTGTGTCCCTGCACCTCATGAAATACATTCCTCATGTACTCCCTTCACAGGACTACGCCAAATCACCACTATGGCACACACGTCATATGGTGCGTTGCTGTACCATATGGAGTACACTCCACGTGTACTCCCTTTACAGGACTACACCACATCACCACTATGGCACACAAGCCATATGATGCATCGCTCTACCACATGGAGTACACTCCCTTCACAAGACTACGCCACATCACCACTATGGCACACAAGCCATATGATGCATCGCTCTACCACATGGAGTACACTCCCTTCACAAGACTACGCCACATCACATTTATGGCATACACGCCATACGGTGCATCATCTCTCAACACAGAGTACACTCCACGTGTACTCCATTCACGACACTACGCCACGTCACCGCTATGGCATACACGCCATACGGTGCATCGTCTCTCCACATGGAGTACACTCCTCGCGTACTCTATTCACGACACTACGCCACGTCACTGTTATGGCATACACGTCATACGGTGTATCACTCCACTACAATGGAGTACGTGTACTCCATTCACAACACTCCGTCACATCACTAATACAACACACATGCCGTACGGTGCATCGTCACACCAAGTGGAATGCACTACTCGCATACTCCATTCACAGCACTACGCCACATCACCACTATGGCACACGCCATATGGTGTATCGTCTCTCCCCATGGAGTACACTCAACGCGTACTCCATTCATGGCACTACGCCACGCCACTATTACTGCACATACACTACCACCACATTTCACAGCACATTCCACAACACTACACAGCACACTTCTTAATTACGCCTAATACTTCACGTCACAGCCCATCACATCACCACACTACATAGCGAACCTTATAATACTAGCAGCACAGTCCACAACCTAGTCAATTAGCTAGCATTTAACATAAATAGCGAGGGATAGAGAACTATACCGTTAACGGGATAACTCGTGCATCGCTTGTTAGTTGTCACAATCTATAACGCCGGAGGAATGTATGGGGTGGCTACACCACTTACAGTGACTGTTTAGGCATTTGGATAGCTAGGTGTAGTTTTGGAAGGGCCTAAGGTGGCCTTGATGGTGCTAGAAGGGGAGCGTATCGTGGCGGATTTTGCCATGTACAGTAGTAGACAGTCACGTGCAGTGACTGTCCATCACGTGCTGTGATTACCCACCAAATAAAGTGGTGGATTAGGTTTGGGCTAGGCTAGGGGAGGTTGCTGGTGGAACCGTAGAGACTCGGTGGTGGTCTGCACGGTGGTCCGTGGTGGTGAAAGGAGGCTGGCCGTGCATTGTGAGGGAGGAGAAGCCGTGGGAGAGTGAGAGAGAGTGTGGGGCCGTGGGTGGCAGATCGGGGCCATGGGTGGTTGGGTTAGCTTGGTGGTGGCCTGAGGAGGCTGAAGGTGGCGGTCACACGCCGTGGGTGGCAGCGCACGGCGGCGGATCAAGTTTAACCCGTGCGTGAGAGAGGGAGACACTTGGAGGTAGAGGTGGGGACATCTGGCCGTGGGTTCATGAGAGGAGGAAGGGGGAGACCTGGAGAGTCCCATGGTGGTGGCCGGTGGCTGAGATGGCCGCGCACGGCGGCACTACGGACTCTCATGGTAAACCCGTGCGTGAGAGGGGCTACGTGCGTGCATGGGGAGGAGGTGGCTGCATGGGAGGGGCTGAGCTCGCTGGAGGGGGCCGGTCGGTAGCAGGGGAAGCTGTCGTGGGAGTGGTGGCGCTGGAGAACGGTGCACAACGGTGCTGCAACGTAAAGCCCATTCGGGCAGTGCATCACCGATAGAGAGGAGGAGAGAGCATGGGGAGGAGCTACTGGCATGGGTGAGCTCGCCGGAGGGAAAGGAGGCTAGTGGTTGTGGAGGTGAGGCTCACCGGCGCACGGTGGCGTCAGGCTGGGTAGTGGAGCCTTTCGGCCATGGGTGTCGTGCAGTGCAATCCGAAAGAGAGAGGGAGGAGAGAGAGAGGGCTGGGGAAAAGTGAGGGAGAAAGAGAGCGGAGCTGGGGTTTTATATTAAAACTCGACGTCTGGGGGTCTATAAAATGATCTAATGGTGACCTTTAAACACTGATTTAAAAACACGTAAACGTTTATTTAATTAAAAACACTGAAATGAATAAAGATAGAATATTATTTAAAATAATATTCCTTCATCATTTATAAAATGATGAAGTCTTACTTAAAATATTTAAAAGAGTACAACTATTAAATTAATTAAAGATTCCATCATTATTTAGATCACATAATATTTTAAATAACTGGAAATTATGATTTCTCATAATTATAATATTTTTGGAGCTCTTCAAAGATATTATAATTGAGTTATTTAAAATATTCTTTAGTTAAATAATAATAGGAATATTCCATTTAAAATACACATTACTTTAAAACACAAAACTAATTTTAGAAATCACGTAGTAATATTTAAAAACATGTCATCGGGGTCTGGCACGCATAACGAGACTCTTAGACACTAGAGAGAGGGCGGATTGTCACATCAGACGTATTTGTTTACGTAAGAAGGAAGGAAGGAAGGAGCAGGATATTACACATTCATATGCTGAATAAGTTCAGTTCAACAGTTCATGTGATCGAGTTTTTCCCTACAGATTCGATCTTGAAATTAGAGAAAAAAACTTCTTAAAAATGGAGATGATTCAAATGCTTAGATTTTCTTCTCTCTTTTCTTTGTAAAAACTCATTTCAATAGCAGAGGAAGCTGATGGAAACCCATTAACGTTGCAATAACCTAAAGGATTATGAAGAGAATGTGTACTGAGAATTGGCCGGAAATCATAGCAAGATGTTAAACCAGCAATACAACACAATATTTTCGACCAAACCCGACTCAACTGCTTCTCCAGCTGCATATCCAAGCTTTTTAGAGAGGGAGAGAGGAAAGCACTTGTGATTTTTCTCTTAGATAATAAAAGTGTTTTATTTTATTTCATTTCATTTTTTTTATCTCATCATTAAAACTTTTTAAAATTTGCACATAAAATATAATAAACAATTCAATTTTTTCAAATCTCAAAATAATAATAATATTAAAAAATAATATTCTAATAAAATTTTATTCAATTTTTAATTTTTATATAAAATCATCTCATCTCAATATCTAAACTGTACGTTACCATGTTGGGGAACATACTAAAAGAAACAAGATTATCTTGTACCAAGGCATTATCTCCTATAAAGGTGATTGACTCCAAAGAATGAATAGTTTTTAAGATACAAAATATCATCTCAAATAGCAAAATAGTGCAAAGAGGGTTGTGAATCAAAATTAAACTAGTTTAATGAGATGGTTAAGCTGTGCAAGGGGGTATTGCTCTAGTTTCTAAATGTGCTTCTTTTGATTGATAGACATTTATTTCATGAAAGCTCTATTCTCACGGATTTTGATGGTAGTAATATTTATTTATTTTGTGGGTGTCGTGACTGTAATTGTCAGGTTTTCATTCATTAATCATTCTTTTGAGACTACTCGTAGAGTTTGTACAATCAAAACAGTCTCATATGCAATAAAAAATAAATAGAGTTTTTTTGGGAAGATAATAAATATATAAAGTATGTATAAAAAAAAAAAGGGGGATTTTGTTATCCAATTTTTACTACACTTTATATTTTATATTTTTTTTAATTTTTTTAAATTTAATTTAATTTAATTTTATTCGTTTAAAATTATTTCAAAATTTTTATTTATTATTCATATAAAAAATATTTAATAAAAAAAAATATGGAGTGTGGAGTATGGATAAATAGTAAGAAATTATGAAGACTTTTTGTAAAAAAAATATTCACATACAGTAAAATATTGCATGACATACTTCATAAAAATATATATAGATAATAATAAATATTGTACGATACACTTCATATGTTTATTTGAATATCACGTAAGGCTCTCAAATTCAAACAAAAATTTAAATGAGTTATTTTTTAAAATTTTAAAATAAAAATAATATTAAAAAATATATTCTAATAATATTTTATTCAACTTTTTAATTTTAATCTCAACTAATCTCATCTCATCTCTAAAAATAAACGAGGTAAATAGTTCTAGTTTGGGACTTTCTTGTGGTTACTTACAAGTTGCAACATGCTTGTTTTAATTATTTTTAAATTTAAAAAAATTGAATTGTTTTTTATATTTTTTAAAAAATTTAAAGAAATTATAATGATTAAATGAATAAAAATTGAAAAATAAAAATAAAAAAGTATTTATATTTTAATGATATTTAAAAAAAAATTTTTGAAAAATTTTGAGACGAGAAGAGATGGGTTTCTCAAACAACCGGCCTATCCCTCAACTTCTCCCTCAATCAATTATTTTCAATTAAGATCTTTTTCAACTTATTGCTCGAATTAGATGGTCCGATACGATATAGAAAAAAGTATATATACAACAGTAAATGTTCGTGTACTATTTATATTATTTAAAAGAAAAATTATTCTTATTAGTTACTATTTAACATTTTACATCTCATATTCTATAAAAAAAAAATATTCTCATTCTTTATGAAAACGTTAGAAATCTAGAATGTAAAAATAATAGCAGTTAATATATAATATTTTTCTATCTAAAAATCTTATATAATCAATATTAAATATTATAAAATTCTTACATGTATCCATCATTTATCTGACTTAATCGTGTAATTACTGCAAGAGAGGTGTGAGGTGGGTGTGTCACGTGACACTTGCCTCTGCTCTCCAAGGGACCAGTTCAGTCAATTGGCCCCAGTGCATGGTACTAAATATAAATCTGGAAGATTGGGAAACTTCAATGGTACTACATGCTGCAGTTTTTAGAGCCAACCCCGTTAATATCTTGATTGTTCTGTACAATACATGCAAGGGGGACATAAATGCTCATCCAAAAAATCACGTGCCTGCATCATAACCCTACACGTGTCCTGACGACTCATTCATGGATGTTGGTCCCTAGGTGGGCTCTAGCTAAGGGGATTGATAACTTTGATGTGAAGGGTACAATTAAAAGAAAACAATATTTGATGGGATTGGCCAACAAACCCACGTAAAAATGTCTACACCAATGACAGATTGTGTCTGAGAAAATGGGAAATAAAATCTGATCACTTGGGTAAAAATCCATGCTAAGAATTGAGTGATGTGGATTTAGCCAATCATATGTGATAGCATGGTAGTACCTATTGCCATTGATGGACCTCAAGCGTAGCTTATATAAACTTATTTTCAAAAGCATCGCGCGCCAAAACCACCTAGTTTTTTTAAGGTACCGCACACCTAGTAACTTTGTCATTATGTCACTCACATGAAAAATGTAACGTTAGGTGCTATTTAATACATTGGGATCAATTCATTACCGCCTAAAGCATTGCACGAGATATTGTCCACAGTGCCCTTGCAACACAAAGTTGGGAGAGAACATATTTATGCTACCTTAGTCTAAAAATGACCAAAAAATTAAGATAAAAAATAAAATGAAAGAAATCATCATAGCATTTAACCGTTACGATTTATCATTAGTAATCTTTATATTCTGATGACATTTGTCATTCTCTTTTTAAAGATGTTCAAAGGGAGTTTTTATGGCGGTGATCATAGGCATGCTTTGCCTCATTTGTCATTGCCAAAATCTAGGATTCAACACTTTTGGTAACGGTTTTAGCAAATCTGGTGACTTCAGCTTTGGATAATAGAAAGCTGCTATTTGATTGTATTTGTTGTTTCAAAACTTCACTTTGTAATATTTGGTTTCGTAATTATCATTTTTGGAAGTTAATTGTAGATCATTGGATATCAAATTCATTACACGTTACTGGCCAGCTATGAAAGCTAAGAAATTTCCAATATTAGCAACTGGTTTAAGACGCAATCTTAGAAAATTAATAAAGATTCAATTTAATGGTCCCAAGATCAGCTGCAAGCGGTGGATTTAGCCAATGACATACCCATTAAAGCTCCAAGATATCAACTTTTCATGCAGTGTGAGAATTTCATTGTTGCCTAATTTAGATTTGGAAGTCTCAACACTACCGCATTTTCATATACAGTTGGCTAGAGGCTGACTTGAATTGAACGGAAATAAAAATGAAGAAAAGATGGTTTTTTTTTTTTAGATAGCCGACTATGAAGGGGGTTGTTTGGGAGAAGGAAAAAAGTGTCGAGATTCAGAGCAGACAGAGGAAAGACAGGGGGTCAACACTGTAGGTTACTTTTGTAAAAGACTATAAAACTAATGTGAACTATATGCTACACAAAAGGACATACTGAGTTGTGGGAGTGTGTTGTGTGTTTGTGTGGAGTGGTGAATTTCGCGGTGGTAGGGTCGGGGTTATCCCCACAAGAAAATGTGCTCCCACTCCCGCCTTCCCGCTTCTTCTTGAATCTCGTCGGCTAAAAAGTCAGAGAGATAGAGAGAGAAAGAAGGAAAGTGAAAGAAAGTAGAGAGAGAGAGAGAGAGAGAGAGAGAAGGGGAGGCATGCGAAAGAGCTTCTTCTCCGGACATGGACACCCCAGAGAAGAACCAGATCGGGACACCCATATCTAAATTCGAGGTGAGATGCAATGACCCATTTGGTTTATATTTCTGGTTATTTGACTGGTTTGTGTAATTGGGTTTTGTTTTTTTCATGGGGATGACAAGCTTGTGCATTTTCGAGAAGGTTGATTTGGTTCGTCTGATTGGGTTGGTCTTTGATTTTGCTGGTGGATTAGGAATTTTGTTTGTTGAATTGGCTGTTTTTCTTTTACTTTGGAGTTGGTGAATTATATAATGTTGTTTCGACAGTTATTATTAACCCTTTTTTAAGAATATGGTTTTTGGAAAAATTTGTTTGAATTTTGTTTCACCCAGCTTAGATCTCCAAGTTCAGTTCAGTTTCTGCAATTCTAGTGGTTATTTGCCTGATTTCTGGTTTCTGGGTTACATATTATATACAATAACCAAAAAAAATAAGTTTTTTGTATATACAGTGAACATCTGCATTGTGCTATAGTTGATGCAGTCTTCTTCTGCAAGTTTCTTGGAAGATGATTTACTTGTTATTTTTTGGGGGAGATAAGTTGTTAATATTTGTTTGTAACAAAATCCCTCCCTTTATATTATATGTAATGTTTATCTGGTGTATTTAGGTTTAAAAAAAGAGCTGATTTGGTTCTTTTTTAATTCTCTATCTCCCCTAAAAAATAAAAAATCTTTCAGTGCTATGCAGTTCTGGTTAAGCTATTGACAGAGCTTCCTCATGTTTTTGTTGCAGAATTCATGGAAACTCCTGTAATTTGGATTAAATCTTAATCTTTATGACCCCGATTTATTGTTAGCGTTAATTTTCCCTAATAGTTGACTAATCGTTGGTTTTGAACAATATTTTGATCTCCATCGACAAGCTTTGTTTGATATAGAAAGTTGATGTATTTGTTTCTTTTTCTGACACTTCTTTTACCTTCAGATGGGACAGTTTCTGATGTTTGTACGAAGTTTGATTTGCATAAAAAAAAAAAAATTTCTAGTAATAATAATGGACGGTTGAAGATATTTGAATGCCTATTTAAAAATGTAATTGATTGTCTTTCTATGCTTACCTCGTTTCCATGCTCTAAGAAGTTTTCTTTTTCACTGCATGTAGGATTCCCCTGTCTTCAACTATATCAACAGTCTTTCTCCTATCAAGCCAGTGAAGTCCATTCATATTACTCAGACGTTCAACCCACTTAATTTTGCATCTCTTCCATCTGTTTTCACTTCACCCCATGTCAATTCTCACAAGGAATCTAGGTTCCTGAAAAGGTAAGAGTTTTTCTTACATCTTTCACATTCCATCTGAAGTTGCACTTTATTCAGCAATTTCTTTATTTTATTTTATTTTTCAGGAAAACCTGTTTAGATGGATCTAAATCTGAGTTTTCTTCTGGAAATGGGAATAAAGTCTGTACAAATGAAGGAATCGGTATGGATGGGGCTCAGTTGTTTGTTAACTCGGCTGAGCTACAGGAAACCTTTGATCCGGAGGTGTCACTTGGAGAAGCTTC
Source organism: Pterocarya stenoptera (assembly GCA_003123785.1). Taxonomy (NCBI): domain Eukaryota; kingdom Viridiplantae; phylum Streptophyta; class Magnoliopsida; order Fagales; family Juglandaceae; genus Pterocarya; species Pterocarya stenoptera. The sequence continues at coordinate 146,502 of QEOT01124196.1, read as the reverse complement.
TGTTCAGGCATCATCTGAACATTCAAAGTTTGTGATTGAGCTTCCATGTACTTTAAAGTATGATTGTGGTAGTCCTGACTGTGACCCCCCACCTCTTTGTGGCACCGAGACAGGTTGTGTGTCGGATTTGGTTGGCAAGTCAGCATTACTCGTTCAAAATGATCAAGAAGCCTCCAAAAGGGGTTCTTCTGAAGATGAAATGCATCTATCTGAGATGTGCCGAACTGGCCAAAAGATAAGAGGGATGGAAGATGATTGGGAGAATTTGATTTCTGATGTCAGTGATCTATTGATCTTTACTTCTCCTACTAACTCGGATGCTTTTAAGGAGCTGATTGAGAAGTCAATGGATCCCATGACAAGATTTTCCACTTCTCTTATGTCACAACTCCAGCAAATTGACATCAATGATGTGCAGACAATGCAAATTGTTGATCCAACTGGTTCTGGCAAGCAGCATGAAATCAACAATCCTTCTGCTGAAACTGGAGAAGCCAGTGAGCTTCAGGAAATAGAGCAGACTAAGGATAACACTGCTGATAATCTGAATAAGGGCATGTCTAGCAATACAAGTGAGCAAATGAATAGTGGGGAGGCAACATGCCTTCCATATGCTTCCAAGGTAAATGGCACGAGTAGGATCAATTGCCAACTTCTGCAGCATTAGTTGCATGGCTGCAAAACTTATTTGTACCCTAAATTTGGATATAAGTATGTGTATGCATTATTTCCTCAACTTTACCTTCCATGCTGAAAATCGACAGTTTTTGTAGCATAACTGATATACACAACATATTTAGTTTACAAAACAAGAATTTATGTGGTTTACTTAACCATGCCCACACATAGTTCTCCAGAATGGTGAATTCATGATTAGCTTGACATTTTGAATTCTGTATGCTATAGCTTTTAAGATTTTGACTTCTTATACTATAAGCTTACAAGAGGAGGTTTTTTCTTTGATTTTATTTTCATTTTTATTTGGATAAGTACAATTACATGCCTTCCGTACATTAAATCTACAGTTTTTGCTGCACATGCAAATATTAAGTGCTGTGCTAAATTGGTAACCTATTTACATAAATGTAAACTGGGTTTCTCCACATATTGATCCCTTTGTAATTCTGTACATTATTTTTCATAACATACATATTTGTTGTCTTTGTATAGGCTGTCTCTAATTTGTACCGTGGTATGCGAAGGCGCTGCCTTGATTTTGAGATGGTGGGAGCTCATAGGAAGAACTTAGGTGATGCTTCAAATCTTAGTTCTTCTATGCTATTGCAATCTGATGAGAAGATTGCCTGTTATGATAAGCAGCTGGTCCCAATTAAACCTAGTGGAGATTCCTCTCGGTGCATTCTACCTGGAATTGGTTTGCACTTAAATGCTCTTGCAACAAATTCAAAGGATCACAAAAATGTAAAGCATGAAAGTTTGCCCTCTAGAAAACAATTGTATCTGCCCATCTCAACTGCTTCCCTTAACTCCCCTACAAACAGTCAAGAGCCTCTTCGTATATCCTTGACTTCAGTCTCTTCTTCTGAGAGAGACACAGAACTTGCTGAAAATGAGATTTCTCATGTAGAAGATGTGTCTCAGGGATCAGCATATTTAGTTAGTGATGAGTTTAATCAGAATAGCCCCAAAAAGAAGAGGTATGCCCAACTATTTACATATTATTCATTCTCTTTTTTTTCATATCTTATTTCATAGATTTTTTTTTTCTACTTTTTTGGTTTCTTTGTCACCTGACAATTTTGGATTGGATTTGCAGGCGCAGGTTGGAACATGCTGGAGAAAGTGAGTCCTGCAAGCGTTGCAACTGTAAGAAATCAAAGTGTTTGAAACTGTAAGTTTTAACATTTCTTTCATACATTAGTCAAACCTCGAGCTTCAGATTTACCGTGCCTGCTTATCAGTTTTTAACTGAAGTAGATTTTCATTTTGAAGCCCGGGTTTGTTTTAGGTTGACTAATCTTGTTTGTTCTATGACTGTCAAGGTGAGAGTTATTATCTAAAATTATCTTCTTCTTTTCTTGTTGTCTTAAATTATCATATTTCAACATAGATAAGCCCTTGATGATGGTATGATTTACACTTAAAACCTAAAACGCGGTGTACCTGGACCTTGAGGGGCTTCAAGTAATGGCCTTAACATATTCTCATATGGCCAGCTTCAAAACTGGCCTACAAGGGCCACAGGTGATCACCAGAAGGGCATGCTATGGTTACAAGAGCTTGACAGAGGGTTTAGTGGGTGTAAAATCGAAAGAAAAGACGTATTGCTTCTATTTTTCTATTATCAATAAATTTCCATTTACCTAAAAATAAAAGATAGAAAGGAAAGGAGTTGAGTATGAGGCCAACTGATGGAGACAAAGGATTCTTTTTCAATTATGATGTGAGTATTTCCCAACTGACCAAAATGTCATGGGAGTATTTACTTGTAACTGTGTAACTTTTCCAAAAAAAAGAAAGTGCCTCCATGAAAGTATCTGGAATCAAAGGAGCCAGTTAGCTTGTGGACCAAAAAGTTTTTTTCTCATTATCGCCTTAATTTGGGCGGGGAGGAGGGGGCAGTGGAAGAGGGGAGTTATGGGGACGCTGATGGCCAACCCACTTACCCATGAAGCTAGCTTTCAAAAACTAGAGCTGTTTACCTTTTGCATATTTTTTTCTTCACCGTATTTCAAGATACTGTACTATACTTTAATCTCATAAGGTGAGAGTAATATTTCTGTCTTGGCATCTGACTTATCAAAAAAAAATTTCTGTCTTGGCATCTGCTACCCAGCCTTTCCTCAAGTCCTTGTAGTTGTTTCCTCTCACTTTTTTTTTTTTTTTTCGTTTCCAGTGCATTGCTTATATATTGCATTAGTGGTAATGGATATGTGTCATAAAGGTTTGGGTTCTATCTTATAGTGGCCTTTTCATTTTAGTACTTTCATGCTTATTATTTTGCTACATACTTTTTCCATTCAGTTATTGTGAATGCTTTGCTGCTGGTGTTTACTGCATAGAGCCATGTTCATGTCAAGAATGCTTCAACAAGCCTATTCATGAAGACACCGTTCTTGCAACTCGTAAACAGATTGAGTCCCGCAACCCTCTTGCATTTGCTCCAAAAGTGATTAGGAACTCTGAATCTGTAACCGAAATTGGGGTTAGATAATAAGACTGGCTTTACTCTTTACTTGACAAGAAAGTTGGAGTGCAATTAAACCTGATTTATTTATTTTTCTTGCAGGATGAATCCAGCAAAACCCCTGCTTCTGCACGACATAAAAGGGGATGCAACTGCAAGAAATCAAATTGCCTCAAGAAATACTGTGAATGCTATCAGGTTTTCCCCTCAGCAGTCAGCAGAGTCTGTGTGCTTATACTTCCCTATATAATCTAATTCAAAAATGTTGGTGTTCTTTTGAAGGGTGGAGTTGGATGCTCCATTGGCTGCAGATGTGAAGGGTGCAAGAATGCGTTTGGTAGAAAGGATGGTGAGTCTGTACCCTGAATCCTGGTGCATATTGCTGCTAAAACCATCAAGTTATCCCTTTTCCTTTATTTTTTATTTTTTGTCTTTTTCTATCAGTGTTCCATCAAAATGCTGTAATTGTCTTGCTGATGTTGTCTGAACTTTATATATCAATGTTCTTAGTATTTTTTTTAATGCAGAGTCTGCTTCAATGGGTATAGAAGCTGACCAAGAAGAAGAAACAGATGCATTTGAAAGTAGCGTCATGGACAAGGCTTTACAGAAATCAGACAATCAGAACAATGAAGAGCAGAATCCAGCTTCCACTCTTCCTACAACTCCATTACGGCTTAGCAGGTTCAATTTTCAAACTTTTTTGTTGGCTAATGATGTTCACATGCAATTTAATGGATTTTTAAATAATAATTTTATGTGCCAGACCGGTTCCGTTCTCTTCAAATTGCAAACCGCCAAGATCATCATTTCTCACTGTGGGGTCTTCTTCTGGATTATTTACCAGCCAAAAATTTGGAAAGCCAAATATTCTCCGATCCCTACCCAAGTTTGAAGGGCATTCCAAAACGGTCCCTGAAGATGAAATGCCAGAGATTCTGCGTGGCAACACCTCTCCGAATACTGGCATCAAGTCTGCTTCTCCTAATAGAAAGAGGGTCTCTCCTCCTCATAGTGGTTTTGGGTCATCTCCTAGTCGCCGGAGTGGCCGGAAGCTAATATTACAATCAATTCCTTCGTTTCCTTCTCTCACTCCCAAGCACTAAATTGTTTAATTCCGTATAAAATTCAAATTATATTGTTCCAATCTTTTATTTTTCTGTTGAAATATATCTTGTCAAGTTCATGCCATCGTAGCCCGCCTTGCGTACCTGTGTAATAATGTAATCTTGCCCTCATAACGCATACTAATGTAAAATATGTTATTCTAGTTCATTGCTTTTCTTTTTCGAAGTTTAACCCGGTAGATTCTGTAAAAAATAATGTTACATACGGCGCTCTCATTCCATCATGCAAAATGTGACACTTTTTATCATTCTTGGATTTTTTTTTTTTTTTTTTTTCTAAAAGAAATTTCAAAAGCTGGGAGTATGCTATGTAAAAATTTCCTTCTATAAATGCTTCTATCACCATCTTTATGAGATCTTATGAGCATTGCTTGTTTTGGGTATATGCCTGTTTAAAAGTTGAGGAGTTGCTCATACTGGAATTGCCCTTCAAGTCTTGTAGAGGATGGCGTGAATTAATGGAGAGCATGTGGGAGGGCACCTTTACATATGAAATGGGTTTGAAGTTGAAGGAATACGAACTGGACTTTAGCTGGTTTCCGTCTTCGGACTCGGATCTTCTGACTCCTGCAAGTACTTGAAACCAAAGCCGGCTAAGCTAAGCCCCAAAACATAGTAAACTAGAACGAGACGAAGTGAGGTAAGAGCCAAAAGGCCCAAAACATAACAAAAGAGGGAAATCAAAACATAACCAAGAGATGCTAATGTTGTACAAAATATGTTTAGTTTAGAGACTTTAGAGATGTCTTGTTCGCTTGTTCTAAATGCCGTTCTTTAACAAAGGCTAGGATTTTGAAGCCTATGAAAGCTTAAAGTCGATCATAGATCAACCCATTGCTTAATACGTCTCATTAAACTAGGCATTCTCAAGTCTCAACCTCATTAATTTTCATGCAAATTCTCGGAAAATTCTTGCAAGTTATGTACCTTTGCCAAAACCTCGCCCATTAATCCCTGCCATGTGGAATAAAGTTACTAAACAACCTGTACATGATGTGGGTGGTGAGATATGGAGTGCCATGGCTTTTTCTTTTCAGCTTGGCAGTTTATGGGGCAAAACATATTACCATTTTAATTCTTCACTTTTTTACTTTGTGGCAGAAAACCCAGCAAAATCTATGATGGTGTTATTAACTTTTCAATACCTTTCACTGTAACAAGGTGGTGGCATAGCTGGCTAAGACATTAAAAACCAAAATACAAAGTGAATTCTCTCTCTTGAATCGAATCCGTGCGCTCTCTCTCTCCTTTTTTTTTTTTTTTTTTAAGAGAACGATATCCTAATTTTATGAATTGTCCTCACTTATAACGGAAGAATACTGTAGTAACAAGCAAGACACTTAAGATTTACAGATCTTAAAACATGCCTGTTATTTATTTTTTCAATCAACAACTAAATTTAAATCCTTAAACTAGGTAGACCAAGATAATCCAATCTAAGCAAACCTCTCTCCCCCCATTACTTTTTGTAATTTGAAGATAAATAATGGTTGTTGGGAGGTAGATATAATTCGTTTCCGAATAAGTGTGAATGAAGGGAGGTAGATATGGGGCTAGCTAAGGTTTTATACCACATTCACTCACATATGGCTCTCCTCCATCAATCTCTTCCCATTCAATTACTTTATAAAGATGCCACCCAAAAAAAACAAATACTTTATGAGAGAGAGAGATCACATCATATGGGTTCGTGATTTAGCTCTAGTGTCTTCAAAGCAATAAGGTTTTGGTGGGTAGTATATATCATGAAATCATCGGAAGTACTTGGAATAAAAGACAAAAAAAGGTCAATAAAATTAACCACAAAGCTAGTGTTTTGCTTTGTCGTCTTAGTGAGTGAGTATTCTTTTGGTGCCAGCAGGCAGCATCTTAGCTAGCTAGTGAAGTTAGGTTCTATGTCTTTGATATGGAGGGCTAAGGGAATTCAAAGTCAAACCATTAACAATACTGTTTCTGTAATGCAAAACCAGCTTACATGAGGATGATCAATAGGTGGATTGTCTTATAATAATTAAGTTTTTACGGGTTATTGTCCGAACTTAAGAGAATCAAGTAGGACAGAGATAGACATATAAAATAAGTCTTATAACATTTATTGCTCATTTAATGTTGCTTGAAATATTTATACATGGTCTATTTTATATATGTATCGCTCTCATTTGAGAGAATCATTTGACAGCAATGATTAATATACCTAAATAATTACTGAAATACACGTAATTCCTTGTTACTCTAGCAACTGAGTAGGCCAGGAAGCAACTGAATATAACACAACCCTGATGATGTTGGTCACTTTTTAGCCTTTGTTAATACAACCTAACCCACCAAATGATGGTATAGATGCTTCTCACATTGCTCATGATTAACAAAATTAAACTTCTCCCATTTCTTTTAAATATAACAGCATCCTTTTAGTTTCATACATTTCCCCTTGACAAAATCTGCTTACCACACCAATAAAAAAATAAAATAAAATAAAAGAAAACGATACATACCCACAAAATCTAAATAATGTAGGATATGGATGATACCTTTTTTAGGTGAGGAAAAAACAGATGATCCGTACTAGATCATATTTCCTTCTCATTCCCACCAATCCACCATTTCCTCCAGCAAATTAAATTGCATATTTATATAATCATGATTTTTAGACCATAGAATTACAGGTGTATAGCTCAAGCCTCAAAATCCAAAGTGTTAAATCTTTTTTCAACATATTTAAAAAAGAGAAATGATTTGTACAAGCCTCAATTAGACAAGTCCCATACAAGCCTTTGTAAAAAAGTGAATTTCACTTAAAAAGATTGTAAAAAAAGTTATTTTTTATTAGTGGGACCCATGTTTTTACAAAGGGTTTGTATGTGGCTTGTCCATTTGAGGCTTGTATCTAGCATTACTCTTTAAAAAAAAAGAAGTTCTACTACATACAATCACTTTTGCGTACTTTTTGTACACTCCATTAATGTGACTGGTCAACAGAGTTATTTTATATTAAGAAAATGATGCAATCAATCACATTAATGGAGTGCGCAAAGAGTGTAAAAAGTGACTGCACATAAAATTTTTGTTGTTTAAAAGTAATATTAAATACAGTTATAGTTGTGCAAGTGCCGTGTACTCATTTTGAAAAAGAGTATAATCTACTATTAAAAAATTAATTTTTTTATGTAGATTTTATATTTACTCATTTTTTTCCAAAACATTATATATATAGCGTTTGTGCATCTATGATTATAAATATCAATTTTCATTATTTAATAATTGTAAAAGAATTGTAGATATATCATCATGGTGTTAAGTGCATGGGACCTGTAATGCTTTTATTTTTCAAAAAACTCCATGTGCGCACAGATCATTAAGCAGCGACCACCAGGATCATGTGGTGTCTGGAGCCAAAATAAAAAAGATAACTCTAAATACATAACCAAAGTTAATCTCGGGTACACGTTTTATATAGAGCCTTAATATTGCTCACATACTCATCCAAAGTCCTGAAAAAAAGAAAAAGAAATCATATGATCATCATTAAAAGATTTAATTTAAAAGTATTAATAGGACAAGCATGTGGCCGATCATTTTTCTTAGAAGATTAAGATACATATATCATATGAGTAATGTTAAATATAATTATAGGATGAGTAAATCTTATGCATTCCTATTGAAATATTAGGATCCGTCACTTAAAACATAGATTTTTTTATACGAATTCTAAATTTATCCCTTTTTTTTTTTTTAAAAAGGAGTACGAGAGCTTGCCCTCCCACCTAGAGACTACACAAATCATTTTCCATATCATATGTATTTTAGATCACTTATCCCTTTGAAAAGAATAAACTTTTGATTATAACGCTTATAACCACTCTGTCGAGACTTGAGAGATCATATATATATATATTGACAAGAATATAATGGAAAGAAAAATTATACTATTTATTAGTTCCATTGCATTCTCTCGTTAATTCCTTCTTTCCTGCTGACAAAATTTGATGAAAATACAATAAATACATTTAAGAGAATTTGAATAGAAATTTTCTTAATTGATTAATCCAATTAGATGCTCTAATTAATTATAAAAAGAGATAAACATTTTTTATGAACAATTTCTACACTTTTTCTTTTTAAAATCACCAAAATCCACGCTCGAAGTAACGACAAGAAGACAGCAAAACACCTAAAGAATACGACTCTTTACTAAATAAAGTCCCATGTAGTTAGAACGTATCACTCGACTCCGATATCAACAGCGAAGGAAGTCTTTTTCTTTAAGATTTAGATATATGCGCATACGCATACTCAAAATACATATAATTGTGTCCTCCATTCTAAATTTCAAAAAAAAAAAAAAAATCTCCTTTGTTGTTGTAGATGAGATAAAATAAGTTAAAATTAAAATTAAAAATTGAATAAATTATTATTATAATATATTTTTTAATATTATTTTTATTTTAAAATTTAAAAAATTAAAATTTTATTTTATCTTATATAAAAATTTAAAAAAATTATAATAACCAGATCACATAAGATAAAATGATCGAGAAAGTTGCGAAAAGAAACCATAAATATTTCGTCGTACTTTTTTATTCAGCGTCCTCCTTTACAGCTGATGAGGCGTTAAACATTGAGAGCCAAATCTCTTAATATAATGTAAAGCACCCATTGGAGAGAGAGAGAGAGAGAGAGAGAGAGAGAGAGAATGGGGTCAGAAGAATGATAGGCAGCAGGAGTTCTGGTATTTCAGCTGCTGGCCAAAAGCCCATCATCAGTTTCCATTCTTCTCGTGTGTACTGGATCGAAATGGGTTCATAAATAATCATTTTTTTTAACAGAGTTGGTTGCTTCCCTCGTTTTGAAGTTTGTGATTTTGTGTTCCTTGGGATGGTAGCTCTGCTTGCTGCATCCGATACTCATAACCCATCACTGGATTTCATACATTTGGTAAGTTGACGATGATACTATCACACTAGAGTTCATAAAGGTATAGTTTTTGGTTTCTATTTTTGTATGCAGTTTTGAGACCCATCTGTTCATAATTACTACCCTTACGTTCTTTTAAATGGTAGTTTCGCTTACTGGCCATGCATATGTTATGACTAGAAAGCATTGGAAACGCGTATATTACATCTTTATCGAAAACGGTTTGTATGTATGTGCTTCTTTTAAGTTCTGGATTCACTTGGTCACGAGTTCTCCCTCTCTCTCTCTCTCTCTCTCTCTATCGTATCGATCCCTCAAATGTACCTTTATATGACAGTGCTTGCTGATTTTGGTGATGCTTTTAACTGAGTTGTGGCGGATAGTGTCATGCATTCCTGGTGTTCGTGTTTTTGGTTCCAGCATTTCCGTGATAATTTACTTAATTACTTCATGATGTTCTAAAATTTATTTTTATCTTGTTTGCTCGTGGTCCTGTCCCTTGTGGACGGTTAATTTGGAAGTCTGAAGGCTATTGAAGCAAGGAGTAGCACGAACTTTAGTGAAGATGTATTTTTCTAAGGAGTTTTAATCGTTTATATTGAAGATGCTTATGTGAACTCTCTAGGATTTTGAAGATCAAACTCCAATTTACTTACATTGATATTTTCCATTGTTGATCTTGGTGTTTAGGTGCTAGCAGTGAGAAATATAGAGCCGTAAACCGTCATATGGAATATAATTGCGCGGTGCTATATATTAATTTCATATTCTAGCCTGGATCCGTTACCTGGGTTTTTAATACTGGTATAAGCGCCAGGCTTTTTCCAAGTCAAAATCAGTTGTGCTGTTGTTCCTTGCTGGTGTCATGGCAACCTTATTACATTCTGAGTCCAGACGCTTATACTCTTGGTGGTGGGACAGCCACATTAGCCCGAAGAATTCCAAATGGCTTCAAGAAAATCTTACAGGTGTTAATTTTTCTCGGAGAATTATTTTCCTATCACTGTGTTCTCACAATTTTGTTTCTTGCTCATATATGCTTTTTTACACGTATCATTGATGGCGTTTGATTCCTATTAATTACTACTGGTTACTGCTCTAGGGCCTGAAATCAACTTAAAAGGGGGCCTATTAGACTCTAGTATATATAAGGACCTCACTTTAGTCTGGAATCTTTCAACTGAGTGTGTCCCCAAACTTAAACCATATGATGAGGGATCCTTGTTGAGCAATTCTTTATGAGGACATACTGCCTTCAATTTGTTGCAATTTTGACAAGATATTTTACTTCTGCTGGTATGTTCTTATATGTTGCCATTTCATTTTTGTTACTTTCCTCATAACCTCGTCACCAGTTGAAACCAACTCCGATGGCTGTGTGTCTATTTTCCTGAACTGGACATTTACTTCACCTCTTGTATATTCATTTGATTAATCTCGTATTGGTATTTTTGAGAGACTGTAATATAACATATCTTGCTATTCCATTGCCACATGATTGCACCTGTTATACATGCAAAATAGATTTGAATAACCCAATAAATAATCACATTTGTTGTAAACGATAGAAATTGTAGGCGGTAAATCCACTTTTATAGTTTAAAGACGTAGTTATGATGATTCTCCATGGGTCATGATCTAGGAAGGTTCGATGGCATTATTGACCACTTAAAATTTTATGACGGGATAACAACTGGATGTGCTGCTCTATGCGTGTTTGTGAACATTTGTGTGCCTGTTTGTAACGTGCACATGTCATCTTCATGCTTCTTCATATGACATTCTCAACTGACCCCGAATCTGTTGCTACAGAGATGGATGCCAAAGTCAAAGCAATGATCAAGCTCATTGAAGAAGATGCAGATTCTTTTGCAAGGAGGGCAGAAATGTACTACAAGAAACGCCCAGAGCTTATGAAACTGGTAGAGGAGTTCTACCGAGCTTACCGTGCGTTAGCTGAGAGGTACAATAATGCAACAGTGGAGCTTTGCCAGGCCCATCAAACCATGGAAGAAGCATTTCCCAACCACATGCCTTATGTGCTGGCTGATGATTCAACCTCAGGTTCTTCAGGTCCCGAGGCTGAACCTCATAGATCAGAAATGTTGCATCCAATTCGTGCATTAGTAGACCCAGATGGCTTGCTCAAGGATGCACTAGGGTTCTCTTCAACCATCTTACATAAAACAGGTGGTGAGAATTCAGAAGAATGTGATGCTATAATAAGCAAAAGGGATCTTAAACAGCTCAATGAAATGTTTGGGTCTAGAGAAGTGATGCCCCAAAACTCAAATGTTACAGAAGGAAGGATAAGAAAAGGCCTGAATGTCTATGAAGCAGAAGAGAGCGAACAAGATTTGCAAGACGGGTTCTCTCATATATCATGTGAAAACAAGTGCCAGGTCCTTTCTGATTCTCAGTATTCAGGGCAACCTGAAACTGAAGTTCAGACATTAAAGAAAGCCCTAGCAGAGATACAAGTTGACAAGGAAGCTCTTCTTCTTCGATACAGGCAGAGTTTGGAGAAGCTATCTTATCTGGAGAGGGAGCTTGATCTTGCACAAAAGGATGCTGTTGGCCTTGATGAACGAGCAAGCAAAGCTGAAATTGAAATTAACGTACTGAAAGAAGCCCTAATTGAGTTAGAAGCTGAGAGGGATGCTGGTCTTCTTCAATACAATCAGTGTTTGGAAAGGATATCTTGCCTGGAGAAAATGTTATCTGTTGCCAAAGAGGATGCAAAAGGGCTTGATGAGCAAGCTATTAAAGCAGAAAATGAAAACCAATATCTCAAGCAAGAAATTTCTAGATTAGAGGCTGAAAAGGAGGTGGGCCATCTCCAGTACAAGCAATATGTTGAGAAGATATCTGTTTTGGAGACTAAAATCTCACTTGTTGAGGAAAATGCTCGAATTTTAAATGAGCAAATTGAAGGAACAGAAACTGAAGTTAAAACACTGAAGCAAGCTCTTAAGGAACTAAATGAAAAGAAAGAAGCTGCAGCACTTCAGTACAAGCAGTGCTTGGAGATAATAGCTAAGATGGAAAGTGAACTGTTTAATGCTGAAGAAGATGCCAAATGTATGAATAGCGAAATTCTGCTGGGAGCTGTAAAATTAAAGACTGCAGAAGAACAGTGTCTTCTATTGGAGAGATCAAATCAATCTCTGCAATTAGAAGCTAACAATCTGGTACAGAAGATTGCAGTGAAGGATCAAGAACTTTCGGAAAAGCATTATGAGTTGGAAAAATTACAAAATCTAATGCAAGAGGAGCACTCGCGGTTTGAGCAAGTTGAAGCCACTCTCCAGGCTTTGAAGAAGTCACACTCTCAATCTCAAGAGGAGCAGAGAGCTCTGACATTGGAGCTCAAAAATGGGCTTCAGATGTTGAAAGACTTGGAGATATGCAGACATGGAATGGAAGAGAAACTTCTAAGAGTTAAGGAAGAAAACAGGAGCCTGGATGAACTGAAGTTTTCTTCCGCTATTTCAATAAACAATATACAAAATGAAGTCTTTAGCTTGAAGGTGATGAAAGAGAAACTTGAAGGTGAGGTTGCACTAAAATCAGACAAGAGCAATACCCTTCAGCAGGAGGTTTACCATTTGAAGGAGGAAATCAAGGGCTTGAAAGGAAGATACCAGGCCATTATGGAGCAAGTGGAGTCAGTAGGTCTGAATCCTGAATTCCTTGAGTCGCAAGTGGAGGACTTGCGAAATGAGAACACAATGCTGAAAGAGGTATGCAAAAGGGAAAGAGACGAGAGAGAAGCTCTTCATGCGAAGTTGAAGCCTATGGATGAGTTTTTGAAAGACAATGCTGTTCTGGAAAATTCCTTGACTGGATTAAATCATGAGTTGGAAGGATTGAGAGAGAAAGTCATGAATTTGCAGCAGTCCTGTCAGTTTCTCCATGGAGATAAATCCATGCTTGTTGCTGAAAAAGCAGCTCTGCTTTCGCAGTTGCAAATTATCACCGAGAACATGCAGAAGCTCTGGGAGAAGAACACCATGCTAGAGAATTCTCTCTCTGGTGCAAATATGGAGCTTGAAGGTTTGAGGGAAAAATCTAAGAGCTTAGAAGAATTATGCCAGTTGCTCAGTGATGAAAAGTCAAATCTTCTAAATGAGAGATGCGCCCTTGTGTCGCAGTTGGAAAATGTTGAACAGAGACTTGGGAACCTGGAAAAGAGGTTTACAAAACTAGAAGAAAAATATTCAGATCTTGAGAAGGAGAAAGAATTGACCCTTTGCCAATTAGTAGAATTTCAGGGTTCACTCTTTTTGGAAAAACAAGAGCGTGTTAGTTTTGTGCAGTCAAGTCAGGCTCATTTGGCAGGTTTGGAAAACCGAGTCCTTAGCGTGCAAGAAGAAAGTAGGTTGGGGAAGAAGGGGTTTGAAGAAGAGATAGATAGAGCAGTTGTTGCCCAGGTTGATATTTTCATCCTGCAGAAGTTTATAGAAGATTTAGAAGAAAAGAACGCAGCTCAAGTGATTGAATGTCAAAAGCATATTGAAGCATCCAAATTTTCTGATAAACTGATTACAGATTTGGAGTGTGAGAATCTTGAGCAACAAGTAGAAGCAGAGTTCTTATTAGACGAAATCCAAAAGTTGAGGATGGTAATTCATCAGGTGTTCAGGGCGATTCAAATTGATCCACATCATAGGCATGTTGATAAGATTTCTCTGGAGCATATACCAGTGTCAGATGTTTTGGGTAGTATTGAAGATTTAAAAGGTTCTCTGTTGAGAATTGGGGATGAGAAGCAGGAGCTGCTGGTTGAGAATTCAGTGCTCTTAACTTTACTTGGGCAACTGAGACTAGAGAGTGGAGAGCTTGAGTCGGAGAAAAATTTCATTGAACATGAGTTTGAGGTCATGACAGAGCAGAGTGCTATGCTGCAAAATAACAAGCAGGAGCTTCTAGAGATGAACATGCAGTTGAGATTGGAAATTGGCAAGAGCAGACATCAGGAGGATGCTTTAAAGGTTGAATTGGAAACCCAACATGTGAAGCTGAAAATTTTGGACGGTGCTTACTTGGTATTGCAGGAAGAGAATTCCCTGTTGCTTGAAGAGAAGAAATCTTCGCTCAGAAAAATTGCAGACCTAAGTGAGGAAAAAAACATCCTTGAAGAGGAAAACAGTTTTATGCTCCATGAAACAGTAGCTCTCAGCAACCTCTCTTTGGTTTTTGAGAGCTTTGCTACTGAGAATTTTGTGAAACTAAAAGCACTTACTGAAAATATCAGCAGTCTCCATGTGGTCAACAGTGATGTAAAGGAGGAGGTTGGAATGTTGGGGAAGAAGCTGGTAATGAAAGAAGCAGAAAATCAATATCTGAACGAGACAGTAGAAAATCTGGCAAGGGAGCTGAATGAAGCCAAAGACTTGAATGACCAACTATGCAATCAAATTTTTGTTGGAGAGGAATTTCTGAGACAGAAGTCAACAGAGCTCTCAGAAGCAGAACAGAAGCTAAAGGCTACAGACAAGTCAAACGTTGAATTGTGCAGGACTGTTGAGAAATTGAAGATGGAATGTGAGGAATCAAAACTAATCAAAGAAAATCTAGAGAAACAGATTAGTGAAGTGTTTGAAGATAGCAAAATGCAGGAAAAAGATATTGAACGCCTCCGTGAAGTGAATGCAAATATGGATTCTGAATTGGAAATACTACATGCAAAAATAGAAGAACACAGAATTAGAGAAGAGAATTTGAGTTTGGAGATGCAAGAGAAGAGAGATGAATTTGAACTTTGGGAGGCTGAGGCTACTTCGTTTTGTTTTGATCTCCAGATTTCTGCCATTTGTGAAGTCTTACTAGAAAATAAGGTTCAAGAGCTTCTTGGAGTTTGTGAGGTTCTTGAAGATGAAACTGCTGCCAAATGTATGGAGATTGAAAGGATGAAAGAAAGAGTAAACTTCTTAGAAAGTGAACTTGGGGGAGTGAAGGCTCAGTTGTCTGCATATGTTCCTGCCATAGCTTCATTGGGGAATGACATAGCCTCTCTTGAGCATAACGCCCTCATTCACTATAAGCCTTTTGCAGCAGGAAATCAAGAAAAGGTAGCTTCTTTCCTCTTTCTGAAATCGATATTCCGTCCTAGTTAAAAACATACGGTTGCTGTGAATAACAATATTTGTTTTTTGAATTCTTTCCTGCCAAAATTAAAAAATAAAAACGGCCAGCAAAGTTTATGGCTTACATTACTTGGTTGTTTTTCATTGAAGCGATTGATTTTTGTCAAAGACTCAACCATTGATCTATAACCGTTGGATACTAATTTGGTTAAAACCTTTAACTCTCATGATCATAACAATTTTAGACAGCATAGAAGTTATTGTTTCATTTTGATTAGATTTAACATTTACATTTTATGTTAATAATTTTATCACTTTTAATAACTCTGAGTTCATTGGTATTTGAAAACCCTTAGGGGTTGGCTTAAGTGGTAAAGGCCTTGATGGTATGCTCCCTCCAGGTCTAAGGTTTGAATCCTCTTGGGTGCAAATAATTTTTAGGAGCCATCGGACTAGGGGAACTTCCCCTTGAATTACATGAGATGCACTTGCGAGAAACTCATTACCATGGGCCTGTGCACCCTTGGGATTAGTCGGGACTTTGTTTCTCGAACACCCGGAGCCAATAAAAAAAAATTGTATATGAACTCGTTTTGCTGTACCAATGTTATTCCATATTTTGTACTCTTTATTAGTTATAGAGACCTATTTGGGAGTCTCGCATATATCTTGGCACGTCTTTACAGTTTCCAATATTCAATTAATTTGGTTATTAAGGATTACAGAGAACAGCTGCAAGATTGCCAGTCTTGAGCACTTACCATTCTTTCTATCTCCAGTGTCCATAGTTATCACTTATCATATATATACACTTTCTGCTTGTATTTTTCTTTTTGACTGTTGGGCTATTCAAGTTTGTAGCAATTGGTCATTGCACATAAACACTAAAAAAGATCTTTGTATCTCTTTGAAAGGATACCAGAAAACCTGGTGCAGAAAGGATGATTATTTTCCAGGGACAGTGCTTTTTTTTACATCCCTTGATCAATATTTTCAATGCTAATCGAAACCCACTTTTCATGCTAATCTTTCTTGTGCCTTCATAAATTTCTACTAGTATTTATTTATAAGTAGTTCTACCATATTAATACTAGTATGGTACTAATCTATCTCATGCCTTGATCAATCTAGTATTTCTATATTAATACTGGCAATTGGTACTGATGAATTTTATCTATATCTATTCCATGTGAGCATTAATATAGGACATTCTCAAGTCAGTGTCTCAAGATATTTAAGATGCAAAAGTTTAAATTTATTACAAGTTAATTGTTTTAAATATAATAAAATTAGAATAAGTTTGTAGTGTTCATGCCGGTGGACTGACAGTACTGCAGTAGTGCAGAATCCCAATATACTCAAAAGCGTTTGTAGAGTTATCTCTTTATGATATTTTCAGACTGATTTAGCATCACATTCTTTGCAGTAAGAATTTAATTATGACTACGAGATGTTCAGGTTGAATGATTGATATAAATTTAAAGTCATTTTAATCTTTTCGTAGTGGTGATAGATTTGTTGTTTCTTTCTATAATCTTGAGCCCTTCAACATCACTATCTTGATGTTGTCTGTATAAATGGCTCTAAATCCCATAGTTTTTTTTTTTTCAAACCTAATCTTGTACTCTTATCTGACATGCATGTGCCTCAGGACAAAGAAGAGGCAATTCATCTTCATGAAAAGAGCTGTCAAGAGCCTAAAGAAGATCAAATTGTTGTGACACATGATGGAATCTCAGATTTGCAAAAGATGCAGGCTAAGATTAAAGCACTAGAAAAGGCAGTGGTGGAAGAAATGGAAAAGCTTGCAACACAAGAAAGCATAAATACCGTCATCAAAGTTGAAGATGTAGTGAAAGACACTGAAGAGTTGGAATCGAAAGACACATTACATCAAGAGAAAGACATAAGAAAGAAAGAGATGGAACTTGGGAATTATCTCACCAGTGACCTGGAGTCACAGAAGACTAAACCTGAAAATGGGAGTTTGATGAAAGATATTCTGCTTGATCAAGTCTCAGATGGTTCATTCTATGGGAGAAGCAGGAGAGATAATGGTGGAGCTGATGATCAGATGCTCGAGTTATGGGAAGCTGCAGAGCAGGAGTGCGGCCAAGATTCAATGGTCTATGAGACACAAAATCAGGCATCTGCACCAGTGGAAGATGTTATTGCATGCCACAAGTTTGCAGATGGGGAAGGGAAGAGTCAGGATCTCTCTTCAGAATTACAGGTCGAGAAGGAGTTGAGCGTTGACAAGGTAGAGGTATCAACAAGTGTTAGAGAGCCAAATCAAGATGGCACCGAGAGGAAGATCCTGGAGAGTCTTGCTTCCGATGCCCAGAAATTGACGAGCGTTCAGATGACTTTGCAAAGTCTGAAAAAGAGGATGGAAATGAACAAGAGCACCAAGAAGGCCAATGACACTGAACATGAAACAGTCCAAAGACGTTTAGAAGAAGTTGAGAAGGCTGTTTTGCAGCTAGTGGATATCAATGATAAATTGACTAAGGAGGTTGAAGATAGCCCCTCATCTTTGGGTGGGAGTACTTCAGAAGAGTTGGAGGCTGGAAATGTATCCAAAAAGAAAGAAACGGAACAGGCACAAAAAGGGTCCAAAAATATCGAACATTTGCAGTTGGAGTTACAGAACATCGAATATATTCTGCTCAAATTGGAGGATGAAAAGAAAAGCAAAGGAAAATATAGATTTGAAAAAAACAGAACTGGCATTCTCCTGGGAGACTTTATTTACGGCAATGGGAGAAGTAGTGCAAGCAAGAAGAAGGCTTGTTTTTGTTGCTGTACTAGACCTTCAACTAATGGAGACTGAAGCGATGATGTAGAGGAAAGCATGTTTTCGTTGGCCACAAGTTCCACTCCTTGAGATGTTCCCAATTTTATGATTTAGGGGGGATCGTTTCTTGGATTAATCAGTGAACATCTTGCACTTTCTGCTTACAGAAACTGTGGGAACTTGGGACTGATCTAATTATTATATGCTGCTTTTCCAGCATTTGCAGTCTTTTAATTTTGTAAGACTATCAATATTAGTTAAGCACGCACTCTTATTCATACCTTGTGATTAACCAACATCTTGATGAAAAATGTTTTAGCCACAAATAAATCTCATAAAAGTATAATCCTAACTTGATATGATATATTAAATTGTAAATATCATATTTTTTAAATAACAAATTCAAGGATTAATAAATATTGAAAAATCATCGTATAAGAGTGAGATAAAAGGTGTAATATATAGCATCTTTCTTAAAACAAACATTTTGGATGAAAACAACAAGTTGTCCACTTTGATTGAACAGATCAAAATTGTTTGTTAACGACAAATACGCAGAACTTTGTTCATAATAAAAAGAATCGAGCAACACAATTCTCATGCCATAAAAAGAAAAATAGCAAAAGCTAAAAAGGCAACTTCATAATCCTACATTTAGGCTCCAACTGGTTCAGCAGGCACCTCCACCATAGTCTCATCAGCGGGCCTCTCCACCTTGACACCAACATCATCTGAATAGTCACCATGAACCTACACATACGATCATAACAGGCAAGTTAACATGCTAGCTTCCATATGTAGGATTCGGAGCTCAAAAGTTTCGGAAATACATATTAACAAATAAGTGTAACCTTTTTGAAGTTATTGATTGGAAATGCGTCACCTTTATGAACTCTTTGATAATCTCTATTGTGTGCATACAACAACAAATAGATAGATAGATAGACTCACCTCCATCAACTTTCCAAGATCAAATTTTGGAGCCTTCAAAATCTTGACTTTCCGAATAAACACATTTTGTAGAGGGTAGATGCCTGAGGTTGCCTTCTCGATCTCTTTGCCAATTGACTCTGGGATGAACTTGCGAACCAACTCCTTCAGATCACAGGAAGATGCTTGGTTGATCATTATCTCCCTCATCTTACGACGGATCTGACATGACCAAAGCAACATTATATGAAATGTTTGGATAGAATAAACATTTAAACATTGCATTCAGTCGACAAGAAGATCAAAATACCAACCAAATGGAGTTAGCAACCAATCTTAATGAAACAGACATCCAGAAAAAGAGAGCGCACTTCATCTTTTATATTATCTGTTATCGCATTTATTAAGCACTTCAACAACAAATCAAATCATTTATGCCAGTACGTTAGAGAATTTTTCCCCAGTAAATTATGTTAAACACAAACAGCATACAGAACAAAGCAGGAGAAGTCTTCCAAGATACAATCTTTGCTGTCTGATGATAAATAGTTATAAAGGTATCTAGTTAACCAGATAATCTAGTTAGCATCACCTGTCTAATTTGGCTGGACTGGGCATAACAGGTCCTCTTGACTTGGTTTTGCCGCCTCTTAGTAAATCCAATGCAGAACATCCTCAAACTGTAACTGTCAGTAGTCTTCACATCCACATGAGCCTCAATCATTGTCTGCCATTTCCTTACCAAAGACCTCAACTTGTCTGTGGTAAAATCCATTCCCTGCAATGTTTGAAAACAATTTAAAAGAAAAATGTAAGTTTGTTTTTTCATTAAAAAATAGCATTAACAATGTTGGACGCAGATAAACTATATTACATAAGCATACCCAGAAATTGGTCAGGACATTCCTCCCTTGAACATCCTCAGCTCTCAATCTGATCTTTCTGTATGCATGATCCTCATCATCCTGAAGATCAGCCATTGATACCTCAAAGACTCTATGTTTGAGCCCTTCAGAGGCAATCTGTGAATGGGACAATAGAGGCATAAATAAGTACACAGATAACATACATTGGCAATTGGCAAATTCTAAGCACGTTAAAAACTTAGTGGTTGTGGAAGATAAAATGTATGCTCATCATCAACAAGCACAGTACAGATAACAAAAGAATCACATCAAATCACATCAAATCACATTAGGGAGGAAAAGCACATAAAGGCAAGGATGCCACAACCAGAATCAGAGTCATAAACTGAAAACTTTTACGTTCTACGGTGTAAAAAGAACAACAACATACAAGGTGATAAAAAAAAGTGTAAAGGAGAACAATTTTCTTGAAGAAAAATAAAAGCAGGACATGCTCAAGCATACTTGCTGTGTAATACCAATACTTCCATAATTTTAAAAATATCATAATTTCTTACTTAATAAACAAAAAAGGAGGTATTATAATTTCTAAAAGGACAGAGGAAGGTGCATAAACACTTGAAACCTTAGTTCAGATTTAAATAGCTAAAGAAAAAATCTAGGTGTTACCCTACTTAAAATATTACTCAGTACAAGGACTTGCATGAGAAATGCACGTCCAAAACTACTTAATATAAACTATGAGGACCCTAGGTTGTTAAAAAAACAGGAAAAGTTGGCTTATGAAGTTAATATAAAAGTCTCATTCTAGAAGCAAAGAAATCAAACGCCTCAATTGAGTAAATATACGAAATTGGCAACGGGATAGCAAGTAGAATTAGAAACCTGGTTTTCTCCATAACCAAACAATATGTTCCAGAGACATTGATCAGAAAGCGAACAACTGACTTAAATAGAATATAGCACCATTAAATCACATCAAGTCATATATCAATGAAAAAGGGTTGCTTAACCATCAACCCAATTCGCCAACTAGTTAAGCTAAAAAAAACGCATATAAATTGATTGGACAAGCCACAGCCAAAAACATTAAAAGAAATATTGCATCTTTACAGCAGATGTAGCCTACGATATAAAGTGGAGAACTCAGAAATCCAGGCCAAAATCTTAACTCAATTTCTTGTCCAATATTTTATGGCCAACCAAACAGCACAAAACGAATGGAGAAATTAAATGACTAAAAAAGATACCTTGGTCCCCTGAGTGCGAGTAACAAGGGTTTTGCCCACATTTTTTACTGCGAACACTGAAGGTGCCTTGATATCGTACCAATCCTTCTTCGCAAACGGATCGGCCCTAATCATATATACAACTATATATCACAACAATGCTCGAGAAAGAAAAGAAAAGCGCAAAAAAGAAGAAGAAGAATTAACATCAAATAGGAAGATGACACTCACGCCTTCTTCTTGCCTCCCTTCTTTCCCTTGGAAATCCTCTTATTCTTTCTGTTCCATACAAACACCAAAACTATTAGTGCCTAACAAATCCAAGGATCTTATTCACATGGAGAGAGAATGACAGATACATTGAGAGAACAGTACCCGACGGCCATATTAGGAGAGGGGATGAGCTTAGTGGGGAAGCGAGCAAGAGCAAGCGACGACGGCTACGCAGCGAACCCGGAGACACAAAACCCTAATCACGTATGTGATAATTATATATAGGTCGAGTTTGCACTGGTTGGGTATGTCATTTTTGTGGGAATGAATGATAGGAGGATAATTTAGACATTTCGTCACAAAACAAAAAGTATGCGACGTCGTTCTCTTCGTTTTGATTTTCTTTTTTCCTTTCAATTAGCACAGAGCGTCTTTTCTTCTACTTCTTCTTCTTCTTCTTCTTTTTTTTTTTTTTGCTCAAACCAACCGTATATTAAATAAAAGGAAATACAAAGTTATAGAGTTATAGAGATATTACAGAACATAAAGAAAACCTATGGAGGGTCAAATCCAGTATGAGTCCAATAGAGAGAGTCATGAGTGACAAGATCTTAGGTAGGGTGTAATGAATTAAAAACCCTTTGAGCAAGCTCATGTGCCTTATAGTTGGCACTTTTAGGACATGTAAAGATCTTCAATCCGTGAACTGATTGATTTGATGTCGACAATCTTCAATGATGTTTTGGATGGACCTTCGTGGCTATCACTGTTGGCTTTTTGTACAAGTTGAGAGTCGCCTTCTAGGAAAATAAATTGAGCTTTAAGTACCAAAGTTTCCTTGATCGCCAGTAATGCTGCTTGAGCTTCACCATAGAGAGGGATTGATGCTTGGATGCGTTTTGCCCATGATTTAAGAATTTATCCTTTAGAATTGCTGCATATACCTGCAATAATGGTGAATATTTCCCAGATTGTTGCATCATAATTAACCTTCATGAAGCATAAGGGAAGGGCTAACCAAGCTACACGAACAGGATTTTTGGCTTTTGTTTTCAGGCTGTTGTGTGTTCAATAGAAAGGCGGTTGATTAGGTTTGAGATCTTTAAGGCTGAAGGGATTGTTTGTCCAAGGTTGACTTTGTTGCGGTATATCCAAATTTGATCCATGGGTATGGAGGCAAATATTTGGAAAGGATGGGTTTGGTCAAGGGAGAGATTTAGAGTGGAATTGGGGGAAATCATCAGATTGATCCAGTTTTATATGAATTGGGTTGAGAAAGTTTCAAAGTCAAGGGGCCTTGGGGATTGACGCCAAATAATATGGGATAAATGACAACTAAGGAAGATATGCTCTAGTGTGTCGGGGGTGGAGTACTGGCAAATTGGGCAAGAGATGTCTGTTGTGGTTGGAAGGTGAAGGCATGAGGCAATATTGGTTTTTGTGGGGAGGGAGTTCTAGTTGATTTTCCAGAGAATGAGTTTTAGTTGAGCTTGAAGTTTGAGTTTCTAGAGTTTTTTCCATTGGATTGTAGGTAGATCTGGGTTTAAAGGGGTATTGAAGTGTTGGAAATGAGATTGTATGCTGATTTGATGGAGAGCTTTCCTGAGGGGGATGGAGCCTAGATGAGTTCATCATTATTGTCATTTACAGGAAGATGAATGTTAAGAATTGAGTTAACAATATTTAGTTCAGAAGATGAGAAAATTTTGTGCCTATCCCATTGCTTTGGATGGTGTTGGATGAGGCTGGAAACAAGCATTGAGGTGTCTTGATTGAGGCGAGGGGTAGGTGGGCAGGAGTGGGGAATCCAAGTATCCTGGAAGACCTTAATGGATCTTCCATTTTTGGCTAAGAAGAAAGCACATTTTTTTATGGCAGGTTTTATTTTGCTTAAGCCTTTTCAAAACCAAGAATCTGAAGATTTGACCTTTGAGACCATAAATAAATCATTTTTCATACATTTTGCAGTGATGATTTTGGCCCAAAGCTTGTTGGAACCGGTAGAGAGTTGCCAACTAAGTTTAGAAAGAAGTGAAAGGTTTAGTGAATGCATCTTACGTAGGGCCGGCTCAATGGGTTTGGGGGCCTAAGGCTAAGATTTTTATTGAGGCTTTTTCATTTTAAAAAGTAAAATTAAATAAAATTATTATAATTTTAATTTTTACATTCTATTTTTATTTAAAAATAATTCTAATCGTTTACAAATAAAATTATTGATTAAGATTTTATATTACCTTTTTAACTAATAACCAACTTAATCTTTATTAGAAAATTGTTGATTTAGAAAAGATTTTATCAAATTTAGTTTTATAAAACGTGCTTTAGACTCTTAAGGATTGTTTGGTAACACAATTGTTTTTAGGTATTCTTAAATGCAACCTTTTGTCTCTCATTTCTCAAAATTTAAAAAAACATCTTAACTCAAACGGTTTCACTACTATTCACAAATATTATGATATATTCTTAGTATATAAAAGAGCATTAAAAGCAATTATAATCATTATTGTCAATAAAATTCTGTAAATAACCTACACATTTAGGAATATGCCATTGCCTTTTCAAATGATCATTCAAAACAAAAAAAATTATGAACACTCAAAAATTAGATTTTGCTATTTATAATTTTTACATTATATATTAAACTAATAATGACAAAAGAGTTTATAAAAAAAATAATGACAAAAAAGAAGTGTATTCTTAGAAGGTGAGTACTTGAAATAATTATTATGTGGGATACTTTTAAAACTAATAATGAAATAATATCTAATTAATACTTTTGAGGTTCTCTTATTGGGTTAATTAATTTTTTTAATTAGATTTTTTTTTTTCATTTTAAAAAATTATACTTTAGACTTTTTTTGGGAGCTTTCTTCCAGAAGGGGCCTTAGGCAATTGCCTAATTCGCCTAATGGAAGAGCCAGCTTTGGTCTTAAGGATTCCTAGACCTCCTAAAGGCTTAGGTTGACAAATAGAGTCCTAGCTTTTCAATAAAGGTGCTTTGCATTGTCCTGTTTGTGACCCTACCAAAATTTTATGAGCATGGAGTCAAGAGGGTTGTAGAGGTTTTTAGGGAGGAGGAAAGAAGACATATTGTATGAGGGAATGGTTGAGGCCATTGAGGTGATGGGTGTGGTTCTAGCTGCTTGAGAGATGACTTTTGCTTGCTAGGTCTCAAGTTTGGAAATGATGTGATTTTTTTATGATTTTGAAGGCTTCATGTTTGTTTTTGGGGAGGATAAAAGGTAGTCCAGGGTGTTTGGTTTTTGCGGGTAGTTTTTTCAAATGTAAGGTGTTGAGAAGAGCCAAAGTGGTTTTAGGGGGGGTGTTCTTACTAATGAAGGCCGTGGATTTACTATTATTGATTTTCTATCCAGACCAGGCCATGTAAGTAAGGAGAGTTGATTTGATGATGTTTGGTTTTGAAAAGAGGATGAGATTGTCTGCGAAGAGAAGGTGTGTGATTGGGGGACAAGAGTGAGCTATTTTGGTGCCATGAAGGTGTTTTGATGCTTCAGCTTTAACAAGTAAGTGGGATAAGACTTCTGTGCCCATGATGAAAAGGAATGAGGATAGAAGATCTCCTTGTCTGAGCCTAAGAGTGGGAGTGAAATACCCAAAAGGTGAGCCATTGAGAAGAATACAGTATTTAGGCGTGGTAATGCATTCTTTGATCAACTGAATCCATTTTTTGCTAAAACCAAGGCATTTTTTAACTTAAAAAATAAAATCTCATTCCATTCTATCAAAAGCTTTTTCCATATCCACTTTAATCGCCATGCTTCCGCTTTCCCCTTTCTTTTCTTTTTTTTTTTGCGAGTTTTATGGAAGATTTCATGGGCTATAATGAAGTTTTCTTGGATAATTCTACTCGGGACAAAGGCAGCTTGCAAAGAAAAAATGAATTTGTAAAGCACCTTTTTGAGTCTATCCGCAAGAATTTTTTAGATAATTTTGTAAGTAACACTGTACAAACTAATGGGTCTACAGTCACTCATATTGATTGGTACATCATTCTTGGGATGAGGGCAATATGGGTGTGATTCATTTCCTTGAGAAGATGACCATGTTGAAAGAAATACTTCACAGCTGCTATGGTGTTTTTGCTTGTAATCTGTCAACTAGTTTTGAAGAAATTTGCTGTTATTCCATCCAGTCTTGGGGCTTTGTGAGCCCCCAGGGAAAATAGTGCCTCTTTTATTTCTGTCTCTTTTGGTATACTGTAGAGAGAGGTTGTCAATAGGGTCAATAACAGAGGGAATGAGATTTGCAAGCTGATTAGGAAAGTATGGATTTCTTGATGAATAAATCTTCTTAAAGTGCTCTAAAAATAGTTCTCCAATGCCTGTACAGCCTGTTCTCCAACTGCCTTCTTGATCTTTTAGCAAATCAATTGAATTCCTCTAGCACCTGATGACAGTACTAGCATGAAAATATTTTGTGTTGAGATCATTGGAGGAGAGCCATTGCTGTCGAGACTTTTGTTTCCACAATAATTCTTCTCTTTTTAGTTGCTCATAGAGAGTTAGTCATAGAGCTTCCTCTCTTACTTTGTTTTCTCTAGTGGGATCCAAACTCTGAATAACTTATATTTCTGTGTTGAGTTATTTGATTTGTTGCTTTATATGACCAAAGTGCTTGTGATTCCAGTCCTTGATGAAATTCTTTACCATCTTGATCTTTTGGATGAGGACAAAGAGTGGGGATCCATTGATGGGGTAGTTCCAGGCAGCTACTTTTGTTGTTAAGCAACTTAGGTCCATGAACCAGAAGTCTTCCACTTTGAAAGGTTTCTGGAGATTTGGAAGAGTTCCATTGGTATTGAGTAGGAGGGGGTGGTGATTAGAGAAAGTTGCCAGGAGGTGGATGATATTGGTGTTGGAAAAAAAGATTCTCCATTGATCATTTGCTAGCCCTCTATCTAGTCTCTCTTAGATGTTGGCTTTTCCCCTCCCTTTTGTTGGACCAAGTGTATGGGGAGCCCTGAAACCCTAAGTCATTAAAACCTTCATTTCGTATGAAATCAGTGAGATGATTTTGGATTGTGGATAGGGAGGGTCGCCCCCCTCTTTCTCATGATGCGTACAAATTTCATTCATGTCATTTATACAAATCCAAGACCCTTGATTGGTATTAGAGATGCTTGCCATATTTTTTTAAAAAATTTCCTTCTGTTGATAGTAACTAGGCCCATACACAAGAGACATCAAATAACTAGAAGAAGTAACACCATAATACATCAAAATATTAATAATATTACTGGAAATGTTAAGAGAAATTCTATTTGCAGTCCCTATTTGGGGACTGCATGTGCAAGCCCTTTATTAAATGGAAAAAAGTACCATTTTGATAAGGACATTATTGTAATTTTGAAAAAAAATTAGAGACAAAATTAACTAGGCTTGCAATGCAGTCCCCAAATGAGGACTATATGTAGCATTGCTCAAATGTTAATCACATCAAAGTGGAGACCAAGTCTCCAAGTAAACAAAAGCCCTCCACGTTTACATACCGAAGGGGCATATTCAAAAAAGTAAAAACCTATGCTTCTTACAAGTTCTTCAGTGTTCTCAGCTGTGGTTGTTGTTTCACTAAAAAAGATAACATCTGGATTATATTTTCTTATTATTGCTCTCAGAGTTCTTGCTACCGAGGGACGAGCTAAACCATGGCAATTCCAGGATAGAAGCTTCATGAGCTTGTTGGGGCCTTGTTCTGGCTTGCTCGAGCCATTTCTTCAGTTGCTTCCCATTCCATTGTTATCCTTGACTTATGAGTGAGGATTTCTCTTTTGTAGTTTTGATGTGATCTACGTAGGTGTTTTTTCCTAGAACCATTTCTCTTCTTTGCTATGCCTTTCTTGATGTTTTGAAGGAGTTGGTCCAACGGCGTGCTATTAAGTTCAGACTCTGTCAAGTGCAACTTCCGTTTCTTTGTGGCAGAGTGTGGATATTCCTCCTTTGGGACTATGAGTTGCTGGTTTTCTATAGGATGACTTTGTGGTTGAATGGAGGATAGGTCATATTCTGGTTGGAACAATTGGGACCAGTCTCCTATTGAATGGGGCTATTCGAAAAGGGGAGAAGGCAGTTCATTTGCTTTTTGAGAGGTGGCTCTTCAATTTCTGTGATGGAGAGGTGGATTGGGTTTTGAGGTAAATGGGTTGAGGGGAGGAAAGAGTGTTGGAGGATGGGTGGGATAGATAAAATGCTCTATAAGTTTACAAAGATTGAGGACAAAAAACTTGAGCCTTGGCCTTGTTCTATTTCTTTAACATGGGATTTCTGACTTGTGTTTGGGCTATAGGAGTAATGTTTGGGCCTTGAATATGGATGGAACATTTGTGTGCGGGAATGATATTTTTTGCTTTAAAAGGGGGGCAGGCTGGGGATTGTTTTACTTGACTTCCTACAAAAGGAATGGGGTAGGCTGAACCATCAAAGATGGCGTCTGTGATAAGATGTTGTCGATCTTGGGTTAACGCAGGAGACTAGAAAAAAAATTTAGTTGAAGACTTTTGTCCTTTATTTCCCTCTAGAATGCTAGATGTCTTGCACATATTGGATGTATGTGCTGGCAAATTAATGCTAACATTTATGTGAGGGGAAAGGTGACTCACTGAGTTGGAGGAGAGGGATTCGAGTTGGGCATCTGGCTCAGCCATGGGTTCTGTTGACTGGTTTGGCTTCTTCCTTGTTGAGTTCTCCATCGATGGATCTTGCTTTTCCTACAAGTTTTGTGCACATTGATCATTGATGGGATTCTTTTTTGCTATTGATGTGCTAGGACTAAATTCCAACAATACCTTCTTTGGGTCTATCGACGACAAGTGCGTGCTTCTCTTTTCAAATTTTTTGTATTGTACCGATGGATTTGAGGTTGCTGCAAAGTAACTCTGTGGATTTGATTTAGTTCCTAACCCTTCAATTCTCATCCATGGCCCTAGTTCCCCTTTGCTTGCAGGGAAGGGTTCTTTAATGCATGTGTTGGATGCATGTCCTCGACGACCACAATTGAAACAGAAATCGGAAAGCCTTTCATATTTAAAGTCAATCCAAGCAGGGGTTTTCCTGATCTCGACAGCAAGAAACCTGGTTTAAGAGACTGGGTTATATCTACTTCAACTTTTACTCTGAGATATGGTTTGCTAAGCAGGCCAAGAGGGTCTGTGCTTCCATCTACCTCCACTGTTGTACCCATGCATCTTCCAAAAAGTGAGGCATTTTCTAGGAACATACTCTCTCAGGGCAGTTCGTGTATTTGTACCCAGAAATGAATTATAGAAAAATCTAGCTCATTTAAAATGGAGTTTGGGGGCCATTCATTTAGGATCAATGGGCTGCCTTTGATGTTCCGTGGGAAAATCGAGAGGACTTTTGCCTTGTCTTTTTATAAGGCAAATTGGAATAGGAGCTTGTTGGCATCTATTTCTTCAATATGGAGTTTTTCTGCAAATCGCCAGGATGATCTTATGCTGTTAAAAATTGTGGGTTTAGGAGGGATTTTTTGTGAGATGATATTGCCGACAAGGGTCCGATTGAAGGCTATTGTGGCATTTTCTCTATTTTTTCGAAGTTGGTGGGGGAGTTCGGTCCAGGATAAAGATTTTGCTTTTTCTGTGATGATGTCTATATCCTTTGCTGAGTCGATGGGGTTGGGTTCAAGGGAGGAATGGTTGGTGGAGAGTTATTGAGGATGGAGAAAGATGGGGAAAGGTGGCTTACGTGGTTGGGTTCAAGGGAGGAATGGTTGGTGGAGAGTTATTGAGGATGGAGAAAGACGGGGAAGGTGGCTTACGTAGAAAGGGATTAGAAGTGATTTTTCAGAGACATGGAGTGTCTGGGGGCTCTAGAGAGAGAACGTAGATTCAGAATAAGACCTCTCACTTAACTCTTGAGGCTCATCATTTTTAGCACAGAGCGTCTTGCATAGGAGTTAATTGAGTTATTGTATTCTCAAGCAAATATACTATCCATGTTAATTAAATTATAAAATTTTATTTATAAGATTAAAATTTAAAATTTATCTTTTAAATCAAATTAATATCATGTAGCAATGTGTGGTGTAAATGTCTTAAAATAACAGTACTCCTTCTATAAAGTTCCTAGAACTTAGAAGTAGAATGGTAATTTTGTATGTGAAATTAACTTTGCAAATAAGTGGGAGGATCCTTGAATATTTTCTGCTATTATTTTTTTAAATCGTACCATTTACAAATTAGTGAGTAAAACTTTTTACTTATTGTTACAATTATAAAAAATAAAAGTACGGTATTTTTTGTAATAATTCCTGTAATAGATTTTCATATCAATAATGTGTATGAGGTATCAACAAACAACCTCATAAATAATTTTTATTTTTTTGAGCTCTGCACTCTAAATTTGTATGGAATACAAATCTTTTATTAAAAAATTTAATTTCAATACAAGCTAAGAGCGTTGGCATTGGATTGTATTGAGCACTTGCATTGGCTTAGCTAAATGTCAATGCATCTTCAAAGTTTGGCTAAAGCTCTATTTGGATATTGAGTTGAGTTGAGATGAGTTAGGTTCTTTATGAATAATAGTAAGTTGAAATCGTGGGGTGAATTTTGTAGGGTTCACCTAAAATGAGTTTAGATATGTTTGGATGTTAAGATGATTTTAGATGTATTTATAGGAAGTTAAAAAAAGTTATGGGTCTCGTGTGTAAAGAGGTGTTGAGTTAAAAAAGGTTGTGAGATCTACGTGTAAAGAGATTTTAAGTTGAGATGAGTTTTGTGATTTAAAAGTTGGGTTTATATATATAATTAAGCAGTTTTCAACAAAAAAAGATCCAAACTTGCAAAGGTGTTTCATTTTTTTTTTTGCACTCATCATGAATTTGCAAGCATCAAATAATCCAACATTCTATTTTTTAATGGTTATATTTATTTTCTGAAAAGTTATACACGATTGTTTTTAACAGTCTTTCAGAGAACAATTGATTTGGCTAATTTTTAAACTAAAAATAATTCCAATAGACAATAAACAAGAATTTGGATTGTCATGATCCATCTTTATATGGCCCTGCATAAAAAATCATTTGCTGGACAAATGAAATCTTTATGAATGGCAAAATTAATGAAGTTTCTCTAATAAGAGATTTATTGGTTTCTTAATCTCTGTGGATCCAAATATTGGATTTGATGTGTTTGGAAAACTTTCAAAGCTGAAAGAGCTGCAACTATTGCTAACATGGAACAATTCTTTTCCACCTTTTGTCTATTTTAAATGGATGTGTATTGCTTTTTCTTGTTGGTAGCCATTAGATGAAAACTTTCAAAGCTGAAAGAGTTGTAAGTGTTGCTAACATGGCACAATTTGTCTATCTTTTTTACCTTTATCTTTTTTAAATAGGTATTTCTTTCTCTTGTTTGCAGTCATAGGTGAAAAGATTTGGGATTGTATTTGGCATGGAGCCAAGTGGAGGCGAGGGGAAGAAAAATCTAGAACTGTATTTTGTATTTGCCTTTAAACTTGGGTTTGGTTGTTATTCCCATTTGAGCAAAGCTCATCATACAAACCAATACCATTGGTCCATTGTTTTTTTTAGTTGTAAGGAATTGTAGACACTTAGATAAAGACGTCTAAGATTTATGTTGATCTGCAGCTTTAGTTGTAAGGAATTTTTCGAGGCATTGAATTTCTTGTTTTTTAAAAAACTTTTAGGGTTAGTTTTAAATTGTAAGGAAAAGAAAGTCCCAGCATGTCAGCATGCTTTTGTTTCATGGTGTAGATCCGTTTTAGATAATCCATCACTGATACATTAAATGCAAGAAAGTAACAGTCGCTTTTATATTTATTTGCGGATGGCAATTAAGGGCTCAATTAATGAAAAAATCTTGAATATATTAAAAAACTCAGGTTTACCCGACCCGAAATGTTTGGGTCATGTTGGTGGTCTCTTGTTGGCAGGTTGGGTCGGATCCAAACCCAGATGGGATTGGCCGGGTTGAAACCCTAGCCAAATGTCTCTTCAATCGTTGCCTCATATTTAGTTCTGGCTCGGACAGTGAGATGAGATTGAATAGTAGTAAGGTGGGTTATAAATAGTAGTGAAATTATTTGAACTAAAATGTTTTATAGAGTTTTGAAAAATAAGAGAGATAAAATTGAATAAAAATATTATCAAATTAAAATATTGTTATAATATTATTATTTTTGTTTTGTGATTTAAATTATTTGTTGTGTTTTGTTTGAGAGTTTGAAAATTTTGTAAGATAAGGTAATGATTAAATGAAAAAATTAAAGATTTAAAATTAAAAAGTATTTGTATTTATGGTGTTTGGATATTGAGATGAGATGAGAAGGGAAGAGAGGCTATTGCTATCCAAACCAGGACTTAAAATCTCGAGGCAAAGCATAGATCAATTTTTTACTATTATTATGAATTTTTATATATATATATATCACGTTTAATTAAGCAGTACATATTAAGATTAATTATTCAAAATGTGACATATAGATGATCAAGAGAGAATAAGAATTCCTTTAAAGGAATATATCATTTTAGAGAAATACCTTTTGTTCTAATGGCACTGGCCCCATTGACTCAATAAGATTAGAACATGATCGATCCTTTTGATTCAGATTGAGTTTCACCTATTTTTAGTTCTTTAATTCCCTAGCTTGTATCAGTGTTGATGCATCAGCAAATACGACACATGTATGCACACGTGTGGCCAACAATTTAAACTTTGATTATATATATATATATTGTGTCGGAGAGATTACATATATATTGAATGGAGAAACTGAGAAATAACAGACCCCCAATCAGACCATGCACTTGCCTGATCAGGAATTTTATTAAGATCATTACATTCACATTACATTTTGATTTAGAATACACACGAAATTTATAAGAACCCAAAAATAATCCTCTGTTAACTTAGGTAATATGCTTTCTCATTAGCGGATAACTTGGCTTATTTATTATGTATGAATAATGCTATACATCACAATATCATTTCACTTTTATTCTATTATGTAAGATATGGTACATTTATCACACCATTAGATGACAAAGTAAAGGATGAATCCAATAGTGATAAATGAGTAATTAATATCTTACATAATATACTGAAAGTGAAATGATATGGTGATGTATAGAATTTTTTATCACGTATATTATATATATGGCTGCATGATCCACTAATTATGTATTAACATGATTTTTGATCAATTATAAGTTGATCATGATGGCCGGCTGGGGCTTGCTTAGACATTGTTGATCTCCGGCGCGGCCTGGACATCGGCCGGATTTGGCTTGCATGTATGTAACATGAAATTACATGCCGCCACAGCCTCTCTTACTGTTAGATAAATCCGTTCTTGACCAATGTTTTCGATGAATTTGGACTTGTCTAGCTTCTTAATCACCTCGCTTCTTGGGTTGGCAAGCAAGAGCTAAATTGAAAACAACATAACGCAATAATAATTAATAACCAAATAAAGATTATTTTCGGACTATGATAGCAATTTAATATAAAGTATGAAATGCAAAAAAAAAAAAAAAACAATAATAATAATAATAATGCCAAAAAAGTTTATCATTAATTCTACCTCGAGGCCCTTTCTATCGGCAATCCTCTTGATCTCTTCAAGCATGCTGATCCCACTTGTATCAATGCTACCCACAGCTGTGATATTATGAAGGCATATAATTTCTTGATCAGCAATCAGGATTTTAATCTTATCTTCATTAGTTTAATTAAGACTGACAATTTAATTTCGATTTAATTATATACTTACCGCTAAGGTCCAATATAACATAATGTAAGCTGGTAATTTCGCCAGAAGATTTTATTCTGTCTTCCTCGTCGAAGATCCGCCTTGATATCCTGATCAGAACAAGTTTTGCAATCAAGATAAGTATCTTGTCATGCATGCATACATGTTCACCATTTACACGTACGTTCACATTTACATCTTATTAATTGTGTGTGTGTATATATATATATGTGTGTGTGTGTGTACCTTTCTCTCAAGTAATTTGCATTGGCAAAGTATACTGGCACGTCAATTTGGAGAATGAGAACTCCAGGAACATTGTTAGCGATTGGGTATTGATCAGTACTTCTGTAAACCATGGAGTACTTGGGAATATTGCCCAAGACACAAGTCCGTGGCCTTGCTACAAATAGTAGAACCCTTAGCAAAGATAGAGTAACCTGCGATTAATATTTGCACATTACAAATTAAAACCTTAAATATAAACAACAACAACAAAAAACAACTTTAGGCAACAAAAACAAAAATTCTTTGTATTTTAGGATTCGGATATCGGTATATGCTAGCTGCTCATGAATCCACGTACACATACCGCGATGACTAAGCCAATCTCAACACTGCCAAAGACCACGCCAAGATAAGCTCCCATGCACACCGTGAAATCAAATTTGTCGATCTTCCAGAGGTGGATGGCAGCTTGATAGTCAATAAGGCCAAGCATGGCAGCAATGATTATGGAGGAGAGAACAACAAGAGGTGTATAGTAGAACAACGGTGTCAGGAATAGCAACGTGATCATCACTGCTATTGCCATGATCATGTTCGACACTGCTGTCTTGCATCCTGCATTGAAATTCACTGCAGTTCTCGAAAACGGTCCTGCGATCACATTGCATATGTTCATGCATGTGTATATTAGCAGCTGATGAAAATATTGCTAGCTAGCCCGGCCAACTAGTGAGATGCAACGACCCAGGCTTAGGTTTGGACTTTGGGAATTAGAGATACGGATCAGGTACGTACCTGCTGTCAAGTAACATGATGTACAAGAGCCAGCAATATTCATCATCCCAAAAGCGATCATCTCCTTGTTTCCATCGATATGGTAGTTCTTGAAAATGGCGAAGCTTCTACCAACTGCTACTCCTTCCTGTTTCAGTCACCAGTAAAGTCATGTTAGCTTCGTTCTTCGGAAATATACACAGATTAATATAACCTATGCAGCAGGATTTAGTACTTTTATTCGGATACCGTACGTTGAGATATAGTTACAGGTATTTTTAATGTTTTTTTTTGCCATTTTTTTAGCGGTTTCAGTTGCACGAAAATGCCCTGATTGTAAATATGATATTCTTCCGCCAAAACGATCGAGAGTTATTAATTTCTTATAAACATAAGATGGTAGCTAGGAAAGGTACCATCCTATGCAAAATCTGGCGTCCGTGATTACAATTAAAGAGCAATTCAAGCACTAGAACTAGCTGTATTTCGTTTGTCCTGTGTGATGGATCATGACGCAAGGAATTATGAGGTAGCAATTAGGGCGTATCAGGACTTACAGCAAGGCCTATGATGCCAGTGATGATCCCAGTTTTGATGGCTGTCGACAGATAAGGCGACCCAAAAGCCAACTCAGATATCGAAAGTGGATTCAAGCCTTTCTTCAGATGCCCAATCTGGAAGAACAAACAAATTAAAGACGTCATCACACATATGGACATATATATATATATATAGATGCTTAATAGCTACATCCAGTCAAATATATCCCTCTCAACAGTACTTAAAAACATATATGTACTAATTAATATACGTACAGCTGGAATTAATCATCATGTTTTGATTTGTGTAGAGTGTCCAAGAATATCTGTATGATTCTTACGTTTAGCTAGGCACGTAGAATTAATCATATTTTGCGACGAATTAGGAGATCATGTACGGCAGAATATTTTGTGCGTTGTTCAGAGCTACTTTTATTACGCGCATGAAGCAACCACGACATAGAAAATTGCAGTGCTCATAGTGGAGGTTTACTTTGCCGGACAGCGCATACTAGTGCGGGTAGCAGTAGAGAGAGAGAGAGAGAGAGAGAGAGCTTACCACTTGTATACCGTGCTTTTCAGCGTGGGTCAGAAAGACGAGGATGCTTCCCAAGATGACCGACGTCAGAGGCGCCATTGCATTTATCCAAAAGAAGACTGGCCTTTTCTTGCTCTATATAGTACATGACGATCAATGGCATAAAAGTAGATAGATAAGTAAATCGATGCAGCAAACATAAATTTGATCTCATGAATAGAGGAAAGAGATCATCATGAGACAACGTCATACAAAAACGTCGACTAAAATGGGATTTTTTTAGTAGTTATTCTTTTAGAGGCTTCTTACTATCTTATACTCATCAAAACAAGCTAAATCAAGTGCCTAATTTTCTTAGTCAAAATAATTAATTGATTGTAGTTTTGACAAATTGTATCGGCCCATAATTAATTTTTGCACTTACAGAGAACAACGAGACCTTAGTGCATGCGTGCTAGCTATTATTTTAAAATAAGTGATACAGTCATAAAAAAAACTTAATAAAAATAATAAAAATTTTATGTGCAGTCATTTTTACGTATTCTTTGTACATTCTATTAATGTGATTGGTTGCGTCACCTTTTTTTTAATAAAAATAATTATTTTGATTAATCACATTAGTAAAGTACAGTACAATAAGTACACAAAAATGACGGTATATATATAACATAACTCTAAAAATAAACACAGAGATATATACATGATATATGGTGTACGCGTTTATTTTGGATAGGTTCAGACAGTTCCATTAAAGAAAATCCTTTTTCATCAGTTGCCTAATTATTGTTTGTTGGCGGTGTTATATGTTGAGGTGGGTAACTGATCACATGCATGAAAAAGGCTTTCCTTAATTATAAGCAATATAATGTTCAATTGATCTTTCTGATCACAAACTTCGAGTAATCACTGTATTAAAAGCTTAAAAAAGAACGTATAACGCACATGAGCTTAAAGTCATGCGACTAGCTAGCTAGGAATACTTACAAAGTATCTTGTGAGCAGAAGGTAGGAGAGAAAACAGCAACCCAGTACACCACTTTCCCATCTCCACTGTAATTATAATCACCAGCATAAAGTTAATTAGTTTCAGCAAAAGAAAACTGGAAATATATATTAGGTATATATATATTGTGATAAAGAAAGTTAATAATTACCTGGTGTGTTTGGGAAAATACAGAGCGAATGACCGATACAAGATCAGTTTCATGAGTGAAGTGAATCAGCCCAAGAATCCCCTTAAGTTGCTGAAGACAAACAACCGTGGCTGCTCCACTCATGAACCCCACTATCGTTGAATGTGACAGAAAGTCCACGATAAATCCAAGTCTGCAGTTTAAGATTAGGTTTGGATGTTGAGATAAGATGAGAATTTTTGAAAATTTTGTGAATGGTGTTAAGATAAAAGTTTAAAATATTATTTTTTAATATTATTATTGTTTTAGGATTTGAAAAAGTTAAATTAAAATTTAAAAAAGTTGAATTGTTTATTATATTTTATATAAGAATTTGAAAAATATGTAATGATGAGATGAGATAGAGATGAGAAATCTCATCTCTCCCCCAAACATAACCTAAATGAACATTTTAAAAAGAATAAAAAAATAGTCTTTAGTTATGCCCTAAAACCGGAACGCAACCAACAGGAAGCCGGCCTAGTGATCAGAGCATGCAGCAGACCTTAAGAATCCGAGAGAAGCTTGAAAGACTCCAGCAAAGAACGTAGCAGTGAAAGCCAGTTGAATATAAAGTTTTGGGTTATCATGAGGGTTAACTTCCTTCCCCAGCATGGAAGCTATGAGAAGGGACCCAACAGCCACAGTGCCCACGGCCAAATCTCTTGAGCTCCCCAACATGGCATACACCAATGGCGGGACAAAGCTGGAATCTGAAATTTTCAGTGGAGATTTTCTCATAATTTCTATAGAAATATATTCGTAACATGCATATATATACGCGTTTTGATATAAAAATCCGAGATACTTACATAACCCGAGAATCGGTGGTAAGTTGGCCAAACTTGCATAGCTTATGCCTTGAGGCACCGCTAGACTGGCAATAGTGATTCCAGCAATAACATCGGATTTGAAGAAGTCAAACGTGTATCTAGGAGCCCATTCGAGGATTGGTATCAAGTATTGCAGACCAAGTACAAGCTTCCTAGATAGAGGCTGGTTCTTGAACTGCCGGAAGGGATCATCGGGAAAGAAAGTCTCTTTAATAGACGATTGTAAGGACTTGGATAGCGGTTTGGATGGAGGAATTGCAACAGGGTGTGGGAATTGATAGTCGCCGTTACCCATTGAAAATCCTATATCAGATTTGGAGACACTGCTGCAGATTATGTAGAAATTTATAAGAATGTTTTAGCTAGCTAGCAAGGCTCTGGCCTAGCTTATATCTCTCGTAATATGCTCTATATATATAACCGGTGCAATGACGGTACGTGGCCTTAATTGCAGTAAACGACTATGATCAGGCTATGTTTCTTCGAGGGAAAGGCTGCTAGTTGGCTAGGCTTGGTGATATTTGAGAGAGAGAGAGAGAGAGAGAGAGATCAGAGTTTGTTAAATCTGGGTTGGAGGCAATTAAGAGGTAAGCTAGTGTGCAATGACAACAATGGGGAGCGGATGGGAGTTATTTAAAGTTGGCGATGAGAGCGTAGTGGACACTGGATATCTTCGAGTAGTGCTCTAGGGGCCCCACAAATGGGATTAACACGTGGCAAGTCGTCAAACTTTTGACCTCCGACCTTGCAGTAGTACTGTTTAATTTGCTACTCGACCGGCGGCCGACTAGTTGGGTAAGCAAAGTTAGGTTCGTGATAATATTATCTCCCCAATAATGATGATAGAGATGTATTTTTTTACATACTTTTATAGAAATTTTAAATAATTTTTATATAATTATTAAAAAACTGCTAGAAACACATAAAGATTTTGTTAATGATGTGTTTCGTACGCCTTTAAATCAAGTTCTACTAACTTGGGCCTGCAAAAATAGAGAAAAAGGCAACTGAGAAAGGGTGATCTTGGGGTCAGAGAGTCTCTGATGCCAAAGTCAGTAAATTCTCTTAGAGGTTTGTAAATAAGTGAAATAGTCTATGGATCAAAGAAAGTTTCTTGTACTTAGGAGTTGCTATTTATATCGTGGTCTGAGGAGGGGAAAAATATTATAAGTCCCTATGGAGTCTGTGCCTTTAGTACTGTTCCTTATATCAGAATCATTTAATGCGGTATGGCTCTGTGACGGCGTCATTAATGTGGCGTGTAGCTCAAATAGTGGCGTCATTATTGCGGTGTGGTTCCCTGACCTTGCTTTGTCTTCACTAATCAGTCGATATTCCCATGTCAGGGAATCGAGAGTTCTCCGTATTTACCATTATGCCTATACAAGTCCCCATGACTAAGGTGTGGCCGAGCAATGTCGGGTAGGTCTGTCCCACCAGCCACTTCATTGCTTTTTTTTGTAGATATCTTGCTTTATGGATGAGCTTTGAACCCTAGGCCGGATATTGGGCCGAGGCCCAATGGACTTCTGAAGTGGGAAAAATCCCCTTACTGATTCCATAAATTAATATAGCATAAAGCCACATTAATTTAAGGGGTTGCTTTTTTTCCCCCGTTCCTCGTGCCCCTCCCCCTTCCTTTCCCAAACCCCCGCAACCTGAGCCCCCCAAGCCCCCCATCCGTGTAGCCTAATGCTGCCGCTACTTCCTATTGACACTGACATCGCCATACTGCTAGCCATCTATCATACCACTAGGTATCTCTCTATCTTTCTCCCGTCACTTTCAATCTCATTGTGGATTTATTCTTTTGAATTGTTCTGGGACTTAGATTTTTTTATTTATTTTTGGATGGACTTATAGTTGTGGGGTTGGCAATGAGGAATGGCCGGAATGGTAGCGATGATGGAGGGGACAAGAACGGTAGAGGAGACATCACCCAGAAGCTCAATGGCTCCAATGGGAATGCAAGGGAACACGGGTTGGGGACGATCATGAAGGCTTCTACAAGGGGAGTTTGTGAGTGAGGGAGAGCGAGATGTGGGGCTAGCGGTGAGGGACGGGAATGGCCGCAATGATGTTGCCCACAAACTCATGCTGACTCCAGTGAGAATGTAGGGGAACGTAGGTTGGGAACAAGGAATGCTTCTACGCATGGAGTTTATGGGCGAGGGATAGCAATATATGGGGCTGGCGGAAAGGCACAAGAACGACAGAGACGATATAGGGCACGAAAATGGTGGCAACATCACCTACAAACTCACGTTGGCTCTGAAGGAATGCAGGGGGACGGGGAAGGCTTCTGCGCGGGGAGAAAATCAAACACATTAACATGAAAAAGAGTGGGTCATGAGTTGTATAATCGTCGTCCACTTCTCTTAAAAAAGAATAAGATATATTATTATTATTTTTTATATAAATCTAATATTTAATCACTTTTTTAAAAAAGAAATATGCGACTTTTAGACACTTTATTGCTCAACATATAAGGTAGTTGATCTACTCGGACAATACCGATTATCACTGCCTTCGTTGCACGTAGACGTACGACAATCTGTGTACTAAACGTGGTGAACTTCTAATGGCTGGGGATGGAGACCACACCTTTATACAAGTGACGTATTAGGCCGGGCCAATCAATATGGGCAGGGATTTGGCATTTGGATGATCGGAAGATATCCCCGGCCGGCCAGTTTGCAATAATCGTTGTAATTATCACTTTATAAATAGGTGTTAATGATTTTAATTTAAATGTCATAACAAGTGGCAAACTCAGAACTGGTTCTTACCGATACGTTTAATTCATTTTTTATACGCAAACTTTTTGCCAAACGACACATACACCTAGAGATCGATCGATGTTGATATTTCGTGTGACGATTGTGACAGTGCATGGGAAATATTACCCAAGTCTCTACATGAGTATTCTTCACATTCATTACACCACTATATATAATATATATATATATATCAATACTCCTAAGTCCTAAGTCCTACCGATATCTATGGGTACGTATTAATTATTAATTTAGTTAAATATATTTTATTTTTTGTTTGTTAGAGGGAACACTAATAAAGGAAGTTGGAGATCTTGTTTATTAACTTCATTGTAAATAGAATATAAAATAATAAAAAATCCATTAATTTAAACGAAAATGATACACTCGCAACAATTTTTTATAAAATTTATACAATCATGTTTTAGACGATCGAGAAATATTTTTACAAAATAAATTATAAAAGTAATATTATTTTAATTACATAAATAATTTTATTTTACCAGTTCGAGTCTTCTTAGGATCATTAGAAGTTTACCTAATCATTAATTTCAGGATCTCGTGGGATTAGTAGAGGTGCACAAAGGCTGGCCGAACACCCTTGATTATAAAAATTTAAAAAAAAAGGTTTATTTTAACACATGATTATATAAAAATTGTAAAAAGAATTGTACAATATTAAGTTAGATCAAAAGAAGTTGGAGATCCTGTTTAAAGTTTGACCAATATTGTTGACACATGTACTGGTCTAAAGTTGACCAAATGATATCATGATTTTATAGGGACACCGAAACTCGTCGACAGTACATGAAATTTGTGTGAACCGAGTATAAGCTTTCCTAATTTGGACAGTAGTACTCTGATTAATTGAATGGATCTTATACACTGTGCATTGTAATTTTCTTTTAAAAAAAATGGTTGGTCTACTGTTTCTTCGCATTAATCTTAATTAATGGTAGATCTACAAATTAGTACGGCCAACGAAGAAAATTATTATTAAAGAAATAAAATAATTATTAAATAAGAAGCATGCATTGTCAAGTATATTAGGTTATAAATTGCTTCCATAAATTTTGCCTTCAAAGATTATATATTTTTCAAAGTTATAATATATATATATATATACAAATAATATCAAATTAGAAATATCAAATATATATTTACCTATATATCTTCTAATAATTTAATACCGCATAAGAAGGGAATCATGACCGGAATATAAATATATATATATATATAATAAATAGGATTTTTCTATTTAAAAGAGATTATTGATCATTACATTTTATGTAAACCAACAATTTTCCTAGATAATTAATTTAAGATAAATTTGAAGTTCATTTTCAGTTTATTTCATCATGTTAAATTAAAATTACCACATGTTTTAATGAAAATAATTTTATATTAATGTCTTTTTGCAGAATAATGGCATTAATACAATTATTTTACGGTCCATTTTACAATAACTAATACAATAATATATACTAGAAAATCTCCCATAATTAATTAAAAAAAAAAAAAAGCTGTGCTGGCGGCGGGTAATTAATATTCATGGGATCGATATTTACATGAATAACAAGATTCTAAATTGATCATGAGGTCGATCGATCACTCAATGATATTGATCAAGCCCCGGCCTCATGAGTAGCAGTACTACCATTAATTAATAATGATCCACTAAAATCGAAATCAATTAAAAAAACAAAACACGCATGCACATTGTACACGTTTATGCAGATGATCATGAGAAGATGGATTTGTGAAATGGGAAGCTTCTTCCATCCATCCATCCATCCATCGATCAGACAATTATATTCATAATATTCCATGGAATTAAGCTGAAAATTAATGTTGCTTTATGTGCGTGTTTCATGCTGCGGTGGCTAGCTAGGAAGAAGCTGGGTGCATGGGGATCACATGCATGATGCATTTCCTTTCTTTAATTTGCTAATTTCTTTCCCTCTATAATTTTAAGTAATACTACACGAAAAGATGAATATGATAGTGATAGCCATTTTCCCCCAGCTTGATCTAGAGCACTACTGATCATGATCATCATGATCATCGATCGCTTTTTCTACCTGCTAGCTAGATCAATTAATTAAACCTCATGATCATTGGTAACACGAACTGATTTTTTATTATTTAATTAAGTTTTTGGGAGTCATGAACTTCATGCTCTAGATCATCATGACACGATATTTTTAAATCACTTCTTTCCCACAAGAACGAGAATGTAAAATAATAATAGAGATATTTTTTAGATATTTTTTCTAGCTAGTTCTGGCCAGGCGCTAGCCACACGGTCTTTGTGCATGATGATTAATTAAGAATCAACATGCTGCAAGGTCCAGACCAAAAGTTCATGATAAGCATGTAGTTAAATAGTATCACTTTAATAATAATGTAGAAGTGGCTTGACCAAAAACTGTCACACCTCCAAATTTGGGGCGTGACTAGGAAATTAAATTATTGGAATGATACAATTTAGGGCTTAGGGGACAATATGGTACTGTAGCCTTTATTCTTTAAGCATATAACTAAGGAAGACTGTAAACTTAATATTCATAATGATAGGATTTGTTAAGATCTAGTACCTAATTTTCTTATTACTTTAAATTTTTAGGACAATTGATGATTTTATATGGTACCAAAGCATATGTCCTGAGTTTGAACATTGAAGACTCTACAATAGTATTTTACATCATTAAAATATATTATATGTGTTGGGCCCACTTATTAAGGATGGGTCTAGCCCATACTTGTAGGGGGAGTATTAAAATAAATATAAATGATTATCTCTACCTCCTCTCATGAGTTTAAGCTTTTGAGACAAGTAATGATTTAATAAGATTTAGATTTCTTCAATTCTTATTTGAACTTAAGAGTCTTTAACATATATAAAAATAGTTTCATGTGTGTTACAACAATATTATTGTTCATATAAATTACGATATTCCACCCAGGGCTGGCTCAATATGTTCCAGGGCCCAAGGCTAAAATTTTGAGTGATGCCTCTTTTTTTCTTTTTTCTTTTTTCTTTTTTCTTTTTTTAAGATAAAATTAGATAAAATTATTTTTATTTTTATATTATATTTTTATTTAAAAATAATTCCTATATTTTTGTAAAGTGAAATTATTGATTAAGATTTTATACCACATTTTCAATTAATAACTGATAATCTTTATTAGGAAATTTTTGATTTATAGAGAATTTTATCAAATCTAGTTTTACAAGTACTTTAGACTCTTAGACACAATTATAATCATTATTGTCAATAAAGTTCTATAAACAACTTACACATTTAAAAAAAAGTGGGCCCTTGTCTCTTCAAAAGATTATACAAAAACCTTTTATGAATGTTGGAAAATTAAATTTTACTATTTATAATTTTCACATTAATTATATCTTAAACTAATAATGAGAAAAGAGAAGTGTATTCTTAGAGAGAGAATATGTAAAATAATTATTATATGTGATACTTTTAAAAACTAATAATGATCTAATATCTATTTAATCTTGTTTATATTCACATTCTCATTGAATTAATTAAAATTTTTTATTGGATATTTTTTAAAATATATATATACTTTATATATATATATTTATAAGGCCTTCTTCCATTAGGGGCCTTATGCAATTGCCTAACTGGCCAAATGGAAGAGCCGGCCTGAAATTTTCACTTCATGATGCATGCATGTATCTATCAGTACTCTCCTTTTTAAAACTCTCCAGTCTTAATAAGATCACTGAAAAAAGATCTCGATGGTTGTGGCGTTGATAGATAAAATTGTGATCATAAACGTTCAATTGGCCACGTAAAAAACCAACGAGAAGAAGAATTATAACAGCAAAGAAAATTGCGATGATGATGCGCGGGCTGCATCGATCGTATCCTTAAGTACGGCTTCCATATTCTGAAATCCTCTCTATCTGATCATTTGGATTCAAACAACAAAATAATATATAGTACTTTCATATTTCCTAAGATGATCATGACAGGATATGGATGACAATTAATGTTCATTAAGTCGATCCAACCTGCATGTGTCATGTTTTATGATAGTCTTTTCTAATGCATGCATC
Source organism: Pterocarya stenoptera (assembly GCA_003123785.1). Taxonomy (NCBI): domain Eukaryota; kingdom Viridiplantae; phylum Streptophyta; class Magnoliopsida; order Fagales; family Juglandaceae; genus Pterocarya; species Pterocarya stenoptera. The sequence goes on along the minus strand of QEOT01124196.1, from coordinate 102,491 downwards.
TAAATTTGTAATTAATAAAGTCACTGAATTGCAGCATTATTGATCAAGACATGCTCATGACATGCTTGAAATATATGAGCTTTAAAGTAAGATGCAAAGGAGAATCTGGACCAGCTTTCTTGAATTTCATGTTGAAACATGCAGGAATTGCATGGAAAATTGGTATATGGCAATGATGAAAGTTATCCAGAAAAATATGGCTTCCAGCTGCATGCAGCTGAGCCCTCAGTTAATAACCTCCCCAAGTATAACCTCCTAATATTTCCAGTACTGATCTATGACATGATTGCTGTACTCTTTTCAAGGATTGAGAAGCTTCTCCATAACCATTTTGAAGTACTGGATCTGATTTAATTATAATTACCTGCCACATGCATGCATCTTCCAGTACTTAAACTAGGAAACCTGAAAACTAAGTTATATAATTAGGAGTCCAATATATAGTGACCAGTCTTTAATTTAATTCTGAGGTGCATTTCGCAGATCATGTGGAGATGATCAATATATATATACTTCCCAGTTAGTTAGTGGGATGGCCGGCGTGCATTTGCATTTGATTGTGTACGTAACAGGACGTACTGTATAAATAGCTGCATGGTTATATAAGAGAGATCACTAGAGAGAGAGCCTTATATATCAATATTAACCATATATATCTATATATGTTGACATGCACCCATGCATGTGGAAGAAAAATCGCATTAATTAATTGTGGGAAGCACTGTTATGAGCATCACCGCGATATTATTCGATCATATATAAGAGGATAACCAGGGACCCTATAACATTATGAGCCTTTGAAACCTGTTGTCTAAAGGAATTCTCGTCCTACTATTGATCGTCGATTTAGAACCCTGAATTAAAGAGAGCCATCCATGGGCATGATTGAGTTGGCCGTGATCGATTTAAAGAGAGCAATCCATGGGCATTAATTAATTGGTATATAATTAACGACATATAATATATAAAGACTTAGAGAAAGATCGAAATATTAATGTCTTGAGATGAGAGTACTACTCTACAATATTTCTAACAAGTACTATCTATAATTCACAATATGTTTATCTCTTTAATTAATCCCAAATCTAGAATTAGTAGAATTCGGACATGAAGTTCAAGGAATTCCGATCCAATCATGGTATGCTAAATGCTTCGACTTTGAAGAAAAGAGTTATAAACAGGTATCCTTCAAAGGGACTCAAATAATAATTAAAAGGTTGAATTATCTATAGGACAACTGATAAGAGGCGTTTCGATCGGCTTGATCATTTGCATCTGTGCATGTCATGTGGTACCAAGAAAGAAATTGGTGGCCTCAGGCATGTAGTGTGTGTGTGTGTGTGTGTGTATATATATATATATATTGGTGTAGGGTTTGATTAATAAAGATTCTCCATAACCATTTTTTAAATTGAAGTACTGGGTCTGATTAATAAAGTGCATTATTATTGCCTAGCTACATATTTTGTAAATACTTTGCGACTGATCATTAATAAAGGGGAGTTGCTCACTTGGAAAAATGAATGTTTCTTTATGATGGTTATGATCTGTGAAGGTCTGGTAATTGTGACCATAAATTGAGTATTAAATGATACTTGTAGCTAGCTAGTGATGATCACTGTAAATTTGAAACAACATTAAAAGAGAGTAATGCTCGTGTAAGTTTGAGGGAAGCCTCCACACTCCACAGCCTCAGCTAGCTGTAGTGTTAATTATAAACTTAAAATTCCATGCATGCATGCAATCAACAAGTGCAAAATCTCCTGCATTCATCAGTATTAATAAGAAAAATAAGTATTTGCGATGAGTTACTTGTAACAATTAGAATGAACTCATTCGAGTAGGAAATGATATTTTCGTAACAACTAACTGATCACGTACAACTGATCATACGCGTTTTGGTACGTACATGCTATATATATATATTTATATATATTTGTTTCCATCTGATATATATGTTGGGACTTGGGGGATCAGCTGCATGCTTTTTAATTAAACTCCACATATAATTTCTTTGTCGCGCTAGCTCATGATCCTATTATATATAATAATAATAATAATAATAATAATAATAATTTGCTGATCACCAAAGAAACTTGTCATACACATTATAATTAGAAAAAATATGGGGAGCAACCATTGTTTGGAAGCAGCCGCATCACACCCTAAGTGGTCTAGCAAAATGACTAATTTGTCCCTGCAAGAAAAAGCAAATTCCTCTCTCAAATTTCACCCCTCCACCCCCACCCTACGTCACACATCCTCTCTCCCACCCCCACTGTTAAGAAGAAAGAGGGAGAGAAATATTAGACTGAAAATTGTGTTTATTTCGTATTAAGCAAAATAAATAGATGTACAATGAACTATGTAAGGAAAGATATACATAAGGAAAGTAGACTAATTTGATTGAATCCTAAAAATAAGCTAATTACAAAAATTGTGCAAGTCTCGATTCTGTGCATGTATGGTAAGAAATAAATCTGTCAATAACCACCTTGCATCACCATCCTCTCCCCCACCCACACCTCCACGTCGCGCATCTAGGCCAAATGGGAGGCATGGCTAAGCATGCATGGAGGGCTAAGGGATGTGCGATGGAGCTGGTGGTGGCGAGGGGGAGGCGGCATGGTGGCTGGAGGGCGACGGATCTAGGCCAAATGGGTGGAAAAACCCATGGGAGGAGAAACTCATTTGGGGAAAGAGAGAGAGAGAGGGCTGCCGTGCTATGAAAGCTCAACGGTGGCTAGGGTGGAGGTCAAGGGCTCGGTGGTGCTCGACGGTGGGGTTGGAGGCTAACAATGACGGCGGTAGCAACGGCGAGAAGGAGAAACCGTGTAGAAGAACCCATTTCGGGTTGAGAGAAGAGGTTGTCGTGGAGGCTTGAAGCTGCCTAGAAGTGGCCGGCGTGAAAGGGAGCCGATGGTGGTGGCCGGTGGTGCACGGTGGGACTAGGTGAGTTGAGAGAAAGAATCGGGTCGGAGGAGGGGTGCTGCCACGTGAGTGTGAGGAGGTTTTGTTTTAAAATAAAAAAATAAAAAATAATAAGATGATGACACATGAGATGTGCTATAGATCAGCCACTGTTCAATGGCTGATCTGTAATAAAACTCTTATAATTATATAATAATAGAAATGATTTTTACACGCTTCAAATAGACAAATCTCGTACAAGATTTTGTAAAAAAGTAGATTTTGCCTTTAAAAAGTATATAAAAAAAATCATTCTTTTATAGTGGAACTCACTTTTTCACAAATAGCATATATGAGACTTATCTATTTAGAGTTTATACCTATAAACATTACTCATATAATAATAGTAGTGGAGTTCTGCCAAACCTACGTACGTTCGAGCTTAAATGAAGAACTATGTACATAAGATCATATGTTTGTGTTATATATTCTGAAAAGAATATCATGTGTAGGCGAATAAAGCCATAAAAGCGCAAAAGCATGCTAAAGAAAAGGGAAGACAAAAGAATTAAAGTGAAGGACAGCAATCGGGCAGCCCAATATACTCATATATATAAATATATATAAATATATATATATATATATATACTAGGAAAGACAACGTGCTTTGCACTTGTGTCCAGTTTAATTTTATATAATTTTTTATTTTCTAAATAAATAAATTATTTTAAAAAGTAGAAATAATGAATTATAGAGAAAAAAATTCAGTTCATCATCTCATATACTATACAATAACATGTGATTTCTCATTTTCACCATTCAATTTAAACATATATATTGATGTTTAAATATGTGTGTTTACACATCAAGAAAAAAATATTGATAACTATTGTGCAAAATATCACGTATGTTATGTGCAAAATATTCTTGATCATAATAAATATCACATATGTTATGTGTAAAATATTGACAGCTATAACATAAAAATTATAATAATGTGTTAATTTTAAACTTAGAAAGTAAATTACTAAGTGTTAAATAATTTAATCATATAATTATATTTTATCAGTTATAACTACAAAAAAGAATTTGAACAAGTTGTAATACATTATAAATTTTCAAAGTTAAATTTGGATTAGTTATTAAAGTACAAATTAAAGGAAAAAAATAGTGGAAAGAAATAAAATTTATTTTTTTAAGATTTTATTTTGAATAAACTCAATCTTTATTCAAAAATATGTAAAATAAAAATTCAAACATTATATAAATTTTCAGAGAAGAAAAAAATTAAAAATTTTCTAATATATATTAATATATTCTAGACCATATTATTCAGCACTATAAATAATGTTAAATTATTGCGTTACTCTAAAGGCAGTTTAGCTCTTAGTTTAATAACGTAAACCAGATTATCTTAATTTATTTCAAAAGTTTTCATAACCATTTTTTAATAACAATGAAGAACATTAATTTATTTAACATTTTTACACTTGGCTAAATAAGATAGGATACTCTAACACGTTATTTCTATATTTTGAGAAAAAATGATTACTAATTTACTTTAAATGTGACGCAGACTTTTATTTATTTATTTTGTCTTAGAGCCGTGAATAAAATCTTTGATACATTTCCTACTCATTGGATATCATAATATCATGTGACTTCGAGAATATTTATTGAGTAATGCTACATATAATCGTAAAGTACGTAAATGACGTATAATCGTTTTGTAAAGAGTAAGATTTATTATTAAAAAAATAATTTTTTTTCATATAGGTTTGTGTTTGTTTTCTTTTTTTTCAAATGATTGCAAAACACTTACACACTCACGACTGCAACTATCATTTTTTTTTTCAAAACCTAGCCAAAGGCACAACCCTGTAGTTTCCGTTTTCTATTCCACAATTCATAATTTTTTAACATAAATGTTTTAAGTTATTAAGAAGTTATAATTTATTTCCTTATGAAAATTTGTAATTATACTAATGAACCTACTATTATTACTCTTAATAGTTATAGTTGGATGCGTATGTTGTATATTTGTTATTTCCAAAATAAATGTATAATATGTTAATTTTAAAATTCAAAACTATAATGGTAAGTATTAAATAATTTAATCATATATTTTATAAAGTCTCATCCTTGACATTTAAAAAAAATTAAATATATTATAGTACATTAGAATATGTAGATCTACCTGAAATAGTGTAATTAGTTTTAAGTTAAATAATAAACTATTCAATTTATCCGAAAATGGAAAAAAAATATTTAAGTTTATTTCCTAATAAATCATTAAACAAAAATCATTAATAAAAGGAAAAACAATTCAATTCGATATTTACATAATTCAAAATTATTGGAAATAAAATGTTGCACAATATTAAAGTTTAATTTTCAATATTTTGGTTTTTTATTAAAATTTAATGAAGAGTTTGTATCAATTTGGAAAATAAAAAATACTATAGTCCAATTGTAAAGCTCAAACCAATTTGTAACATCACTCATTTTTCATATCTAAAGCTTAAGAGCAATGCTACACCCTTCGAAATCGTTTTGATAAGGATAAAAAAATTATTTTTTTGATTTTTTTATTCAATTTTTTATATCCTTAAACATTAAAAAAAATTCACAATATCATTAAAAATACTTTCTTATAATAATGAGATGAGATAAGATGAATTGATAGTGTTTCTATATCTAAGTGGAACCTAAAATCAGGGGCAAAATAGGAAAAATTTTATTGGACAAAAACACTGTTCACGGGGAGGGGGAGTGGCAAAACGGAAATTTTGGAATACAACCAGGGGCAAAATGAGAAAAAATCAGGAACAAAACGAGAATTGAGAAACAAGAGCAGGGGCAAAATGGGAAAAAAAATATTAGACGAAATACGCGAAAACACTATTCATGGTGGCTTTGATTCGCTCGCGGCGGTTAATGACGACACAATAGGAGCTGAGAATGGAACCGGAGGAGTGCCGGACGGAGGGGAAGAGAATGGACCGCGCGGCGGCGCACTGGAGGGGACGAAGAAATGGGTCGGCCTCAGCTTGGATTCGCTTGTCGCGACGGTTAACGGCGGCACGATAGAGGCTGAGATTGGAAGGGGAGGGACGCCGGCCGGAGAGGAAGAGAATCGGCGGGCCGGTGTTGGTCACACCGGAGTGCGGCGGTGCTCTGCAGGAGACGAAGCGGACGGGGGAGGGAGATGTGGCAAAACGGTAATTTTGGAATACAACCAGGGGTAAAATCGGAAAATGTCAGGGACAAAACAGAAATTGAGAAACAAGAACAGAGACAAAATGAAAAAAAAAATATTAAACAAAAATACTATTGTTAACTCATTTGCCCTTTATATATTAGTAAATATATACCTTCCGGCCAGTTCCTGATCTCATCATTGTCAACGCGCGTACTGCGCCTGCCGACCATACTGCTCGTATCTTCACTTGCCTAGCTAGCTAATTTCCTGTCTTACACTTCGAAATTGTATTGAACATAGTAGTACTAGGATCGATGCTAGCTTTACCTCGATCGTAACTCAGCACTCTCATGTGTACGCTGATTCCCTTCAATTGCCAGAAAGCAGTGATCCTGAAAAATTAAAGCTACTTCACTTTTTAAAATGGGGTATAGATCAGATATCGATCGATCGCAATCATGATCATCCTAGCTTGACCGCATACTGCATTGGTAAGAGCTATATTCCTAGCTAGTTCCTTTTTTTCTTCTTTTGAGAAAGAGATCTTCTATTGTACGTTAGAAATTAAAAGATCACTAAAATCGGATACTAATCTTCCTGGCTGGCCTGCACCTTTTGTTTATGACCCTAACTTCTAATATTATATCTCTTCAAGCATTCAGGATGTAGACGATTATTATTAATTAAAAATGCATGCAGTAGATCAACGCCATAGGCGCTATATATCATGTATACCTCTTAATTAACTCTTTAGTATTCCGTTTATGTCAAACCCTGTTGAGGAATAATCGTACGTTACTTGTGGATAAGATCTTTGATATATTTATAAGAAATGAGCAATCTAGTCCTCTCTTATAGAACTAATTTTATGAGATGAGTTAGGCTCATAAATTTCTTCATAGTATCAGAGCCTACCACAGGATGAATAAGGGTCCACACTACTTATAACCTCATAACAAAGATCATAAAAAATACTTACATACACGTGAGTAAAGATGTTGAAGAATAATCACTCTCATCCATGGATAATAGCATTCTATTATTCACGGATAAGGATAATAGAACATGGATATAGACAAGCTAGCCAAAGTTTGTACACACGCGTTCATGTCTTTATCTGATCATCTTGTGTTAATAATTTTTTTTGTATAGCTCTTTTTCATGCGTTGATTGTCATCATGTCCATGTGTTCATCGTCTTGATGATTTGGTTTTGAATGATTTTTGCACAAATGTATAAAACTTTGTCAACCTCTTCGGCCTCTATATCAATGAACTTTATATATAATAAAAACAACGTTACCCTTCGGCCCGATATGTGGAACCGTTCACTCTACTTATACGTGTGGGTTTTATACACACAAGAAATGTATGGTATATATATATATATATTTATATATATATATATATATATATAAAGAAGAATAAGGCTTGTTTGGATACTTAGGAGTTGTTTGGAAATTGAGATGGTTTCATTTCATTTCAAAAATCTTCATCTCATTTTCTTTCCAAACATCACTAAAACACAAATACTATCTAATTTCAGATTTTCAACCTTTTTATCAAATCATTACTTAATCAAAATAATTTTTCTAAACTTTCAAGCAAAACATAAAAAATAATTTAATTTTTTTAAATTTTAAAATAAAAATAATATTAAAAAAATTATACTCTAACAATATTTTAACTTTATAATATTTTTATTTAATTTTTTTCCTCTCATTTTTCAAAATCTAATAAAATATTTTAACTCAAATCATTTCTTTTTTATTCGTAAATCATGTCACTATTATTCACATATTTTTTATCTCATATCATTCCCTAAGCATCTTCCGAAATATCAATATCTATGATGTTTGGAAAGAAAATATTTGAAAATACGTGGGATTACATGTGTTTCGTAACGCACCCTAAATCTATTCGCAAGTATTTTTATTGGCACACCAATCCACAATAACTGGTCATGTGGAAGTCTGTCACATCAACTAATCTAATATGCATATAACTCATATATACGAGAATATAGTAATTCACTAAAATCCGAGAGAAAATGAATGCAGGGAAGATATAGTTGAATGTATTACATGAATTTATAAGGACATTCATATTGGAAAGAAAAGGCAGAGCAATCATCAAAAAGAGCAATAATGAAAGAAAATGGAGATGCCAAAGGAAAGTTGGCAATATTGCAGGGTGACCATATAATGGTGGACTTTGTTTAATTATTGAAGGGCAAGTGGGACTTCCTAATGAGATCGTGAATCTCACTATATCTCTAAGGCAACCTGATTGCCACCTATTCCTTTTGATAAGGGTCACTTTTTATGTATCGATCTTATGTTTTCGAAGATCGGAATATCTGCTGCTGCACTCTCAGACCCGTGAATAGCTACCTCCTCTTACATTTCTTTTCATCTATTCATGATTCCATTAATGTCTCATGTACTCGCTTGAAATGAGAGGTTCCATTATCATACTTATCAATAAATACATGCATGGCACGGCCAGTTTTTCATTATGCTTGCTAAACTGACTTCTTCTTTTTTTTTTTTTTTTTTTTTTTTTTTAAGAAAGAGAACGTTATTTTGTAATTAATGTTGTCGATAAATGCTCAGACATTTTATGTTTTTTCAATCTTCTTTTTTTCGTTTTTTCTAGATCATGTCCAATATTTATATATAATGATATGCCAGAAAACCTCATTATTAGCATAAGCAACTCGCGGTTGTTTACTAGCAAACATTCTTTCCTGTCATCAGTCATGTCGACGAAAATATGAGCTCAGATCTTGGCCGTCGATATTTTCAAGATGAAAAATACTCTAATCACAAAGTGATTATATAAAAATAATTCTATAAATTAATATGACTTCATATGGTTCATCAGATTGATATAGTAGCACACTTTCAATATATATGTACATATATAAATAAAGACAATCCAAAGACAAAAACAAACCCAACTTCCAAAAATAAGAATGGCACAAAGCTAGCATGGCAAAGCAAGCAGTAGTGGATACAGCACATGCATTAAGATCTGTCTATGTTGGGGCTAATTAAAGGCGTTTATCCCGGCACTAGTAGCTGCCCCCACTGGCCTAGATTGACACGAGAATCGTGCCGAAGCGAAACGACCCAAGTTTGCAACATCTGACGCATGTTTAATTAGATCCAGCTGGGATCGAAGTATCTTTGCCCTTCCCGGTACACCGATTAATAGTACTGCATTTCTGTGATTTTTTATTTTTTATTTATTTTTTAACAGTGCATTCCATCGGTACACGATCCGGTAAACCTGGCAACTTTTCATTTTCAAAATTTTATAATTATAATGAAATAATTTGAATAAATATGTTTTATTGAATTTTAGAAAATGAGAAAAAAATGTTAAATAAAAATATTTTTGAAAATAAGTATTATATTGAAGTTTATGAAAGTGAATAAATAAAATTAAAAATTACTTATTTTAATATAATTTTTATTTTAAAGTTTGTAAGAGCTTTATTGATTTTTGTGTTTGAGTAATGATTCGATAATGATTACATAAAAATGTTAACAATTTGAAATTAAAAATTGTTTGATGTTTGAGAATAAAGTTATGAAAAATTTATTTGCCAAACATGCCCTTAGACAACCGAATAAGTTTAGGAATATTAATTTTTAGACTATAGTTTTTAGACACTATGATATTTTCACTGGATATGTATTTTAATCCTAAGTTTAAAAAGTAAAACGTGTAATATCTCTAAGAAGAACCTTTAATATTTAATCTAAATTCAGATGAAGTATATTTTATCTACGACTTATTCACACAGTAATATTTTGGGATTTAGGATTTGGATTGTGTGTAAAGCTCTAAGTATCAATTCATGGGCCTACATCTATTTCAAGATATTCGGCGTTTTGCATGTGGTAGTAACTGGGCTGGGATATGGGCCGTTCCTCAAAAGGCCCATGACGGAAAGACCGGGCCTTCCTTAATGGGCTAATTGAAAAAGAAAAGGCAGGACTAGTTTGTTAAACAACGTTCGAACATACTAGAAATGCTCTTTAACAATTGGCTTTAATATTAGCACACTTCGTAATTGACTTTATAAAAGATTTGAGAATGTTTGGATTGACTTGAGTTTAATTAGAGAAGATAGAGTTATAATATTATTATTGATTACACTGTGGATGCCTGTTCGGGTGATTCACTTGTCTTTATGGGTTAAGGCCTTCTCAAGTTTTTACTTGAATTTGAAGGCCTCAAGTAGGATAGAGATAAATATATAAAGTGAGTTCTACAACATTCATTGATGTTTGTATAAATATTTTCGAGCAACATTATATGAGAAATTAAGAAGTTTGATTAATTTTATGTGTTTACCTCTCTTTCACTTTAAGCCTTCAAGTTTGGGCAAGAAATTGAGGGATATTTTTCCCCCTTTAATGGCCTCAGCTATGTGAATTATATCATGTTTGCATCTAGACACCAAAATTCTCCTTGCCAAATCTACTTTTCCAAATGTTATCCTTCTCAATGTCATGCAAGCAATATATTAAAGCATATTCAACAAATAAGATATGGTTAGGTTCTTATAAGTTATAAGTTGGTTTATGAAAGCAAATGTTTCATCCCATCTCATCATACAATACCTGCAACAAGCAATTGACCAACAATAGACCATTCAACACACACTAAAGCAAAGCTAGGGTATAGACCATGGGAAGCGCAGAAAAACCTGCAATAGATTCACCAACCATTCTGCAAGAAAACAACCACCCAGCAATTCCACAAGATCACAACCAAGATAGCCAAAGCCCAAAAGGCAAAGGAGAAGAGCAGCACCATGTAACCTGCACAAACCGACAGACTACACAAAACCAACCGCAAGCATCCACAAATAAAGTTGTTAGCCAACATCTATAACACTTCAGCTAGATGCCAGTTTCCAGTTGGGGTTGAAAGCCCTGAAATATGGATTAACCGACTGAAGTATTCCTTATGAGGTTGTTTTTACACTTTTCTAGCAGCAACATTCAGCCAAAGTACAAATAAAATCACTACTAAAAGATGACTTACACTCTTTCAACAATTCTCGAATTCAGAAACTCGAAGGAGGAGTCAGAAATCTATGTAGCTTCTACATCAAATAGTTTCACTATTTTTCACCATTCCCTCTTGGAGCTTCCAATGTCTATTTGACACCTGTATGTTTCTTTGGGTCGGGACATATACAGGTTTCATGTCTACATTATGGTGGGAGATACACTCCTAGTACCTATTTCCCTGAGCCTGCAATCACAGAAGAGAAGAAATCATGAAACAACTAGGTCATATGTTGATTAAGATTAGCTAACAATGTTGATCTTCTTTTAATGAATTCATAAGCTTTCCTCCTCCAAGTGGCATTTACTTCATTTTTTGTGGTTCATAAACAAGTTTTGCAACTTCTGGGTTGTTAATACTCACAGTCACATCATACGCTACAAGAGATCTAAAGTAGTTTGGATTTGTGAGTATTGTACTGGTGGATCCTCACTCACTGTCTTCAAGTGAAATTGTAGATCTGTCAAACTTGATTGGCCAAGTGTATTGATAGTTGTGAGCAGTTAAACCCAAGTGTGAAGATGATCTTTGCATCCGCACGACCCTTGGGACATTCCTTCCTTCCATTGATGCCATACACCAACTTGGTTGCCTCTCAAATGAGTCTGGCCTTTGCTTTGATACACTCTGGGACCGGACTTTGGCTCTTGAAGATTCCGTGTTGGCCATATAATTTGGGAATAATGGGTAGTCATAGGACATAGGTTCTCCATAATTAGGTCTGGGTAAAGAGAGACGGACTCTTGAAGGATCGGGTTTGGACATAGTGGAGTAGTATTGGAGGCTGCTTTGAGATGTGTCAAAGGAATAGTCCTCATAATGCCCACTGCATACTCTTGGACTCATGTCAGTCAAAGCTAATGGACCTGGTGAGGCCTTGCAGTTGTCTTTCTTAGAGCATGCACAATGTGCTACATAATGCATGGAAAATCTAGGCTCTGGTCCTTCAAAATGTGGGTGGCTAGAGTAGCTATCTTGCTCTTTAAACTTCCTTTTGATGCACCAAGATCCATCTTCACAATCTTAATGTCCTCCTCCAAGCCTTCATCCATTTCCTAGATGCACAATAATCATATTGCCAATCATTGTTGTAGAAAGTACCTATTTTCATCAGTATTTTACTTCTTTGCCAACCATGGTAATTCGAAAATCTCTACATCTTCCCATTTTTATAACGTTGGAAAAGAGCGAAAGAGAAAAATAGCAATCTTCTTAGTACTAATAAAGTTGTTTCATTTCTCAAAGATAAGGTCAACGGTGTATAAATGATACTTCAAACCATCTTGGAAAATGTGAGCCATATTTCTTGTTCAACATATCTGAAGTGCTACAACAAAAGAAGACATATATTCCCAATTGTGGAAACAAATAGAATGCTCGTTTCTAAAAGACTTTTGGCTACAATGCACTAAATTTTATTTTTTTATAGAAAATAAGATCATGAATGCCAAAAGTATTGCATGAAAACAAAGAAACTAACGTGTTAGGTGTGTCTGAACCGATTGTTTTGTGTCGATTTTCTGTGGGTTGAATGCCAATAATTAGCAGGCTTTTTCTTCTTCCGCTATCTAAATCCTTTCTACAAGAGCTCTAGCTCGTGTCATCACCAGTGCCTGCATGCACCGAAGTGTAGCCGTGCCCTGTTTCCTCACCAGGTGTCCTCTGACTAATGCATGCAACTTCACTAGTCCTTTTAAAGTAGACAGTGCTTTCCTTGCCTGCCACAACACCAATGAAACTTTTACAGTTCTCACTTTCATTTCTACGATATTATCACCCTATGTTACCTCTGTAATTTGTATTGAAGATAGATATATTGGCTACCCAAGTAAAGATATGGAGTTCCGGAGTTTCTTACCAAATACGAACGGAAAATTGATTGAATCTTTATGGCAGCAGCCTCTTCAACTGTGCGGGTTTTGCCATTGGTAGCTGCTGAGAGTCGGATCACTGCAGTTACAGCATGTGTAGCATGTTAAGGAAAGCTTGCCTACTGGACAGCACAGCAGAATAAATGCTACAAAACAGCCTCACACAGCAGAGGAATACACCTCACGGCACCCAACTCAGAAGGGTCCAGAAGGCACCTGCACTACAGAACAAATGGTCATGGAATAGTCATGTAACAGAATGATTCCTTGTAAATACACGTGTCAGCTGTATAAGAATTGTGTCTGTTATGAAATGCATATATATATATGCGTGTAATGCCAAGAGGCAGGTGTGGAAAAGTACTAACTCTAATTTATGAATTACATCCCATTGAGGCATTCTTACAAACGATTTTACTCCCTCTCTATCATTATTCTCAATATGGTATCGAGAGCACAGTAAGACTAGTCGTCTGCTTTCTTCTCTCTTGTTTTTCTCTCCTTTCTTTCGTTCTTTCTTCTTTCTTTTACCATGACTTCGTCTAACTCACCCCCTCCAAATACTTCCACCAAAATCAACACTTCTATTCTAAACACCACAAACCACTTCATCAATATCAAGTTGAATATTGATAATTATTTGTTGTGAAAGGCACAGATGGTTCCTTTCCATAAAGGCCATCAGTTATATACTCATGTGGATGGTTCTTCTATTGTACCACTCTCCATTATCAATGATGCTCCAAATCCAGAATTTACAAAGTGGTCCTTACATGATCAACTTGTAATTTCTGCTCTTAACTCATCTCTTTCTGAACATGTGTTGGCTCAAGTTCTGGAATGTTCAACCTCTCGTGAGGTTTGGTGTACATTGCAGGATCTCTTCTCTGCTCAGTCATCGGCTCATACGATGCAAACCCACTTCCAGCTTGCCACACTCAAGAAAGGCTTGGAAACAATTACAGAATACTTCCATAAAGTTAAAGCTCTCTCGGCTTCCTTAAGTGCAGCTGGTCAACCTTTATCTCAGTCTGAATTCACCATGTACCTTCTAGCTGGCTTAGGCTCCGAATTTGAATCCCTTGTGACTTCACTCACTACACGGGCAGACCCCCTATCATCTTAACAAATTTACAGTTTCCTTCTAAACCATGAGTTGCGTCTTTCTCATCAGTTCAGTAACCTTCTGTCTGGTAATCCCATCTCTGCTAATCTCACCATTACCGCACCAAATACTCCAATCTCAAATACATCTCCCAGTTACAGGGGTAGGGGTGGCCGTGGGGGTCTACGTGGTCGTGGGAGTTCTCAGGGTCGTGGGGGTGGGCGAGGTCAATCACACTTTTTCTCTTAGAAGTCTGATTCTCGACCTACTTGCCAGGTTTGCCATAAACCTGGTCACACTGCTGCATCTTGCTATCATAGATTTGATCAAGCATATCGAGTTCCACCTCCTCCTTTCTTCTCTGCTAATCTCATTACCACTAACCCACCAGTAGCCTTACCCACCTTTAATCAATGGTTTCCAGACACTGCATCAACAAACCACTTTACAGGAGATTACAACAATCTGAATCTGAACTCTATATCCTATCAAGGCCCGGCACAAGTTAGCAATGGAGATGGCTCTACCATACACATTCAACACACTGGTTCGGCTCACCTTCATACGCCTCATGGCAAATTTCTTCTCACTCAACTTTTGCATGTTCCTTCTATCTCAAAAAATCTACTTTCTATTCGTCAATTTTGTTTAGATAACTCTGTGTATTTTGAGTTTTATTCCACTGGGTTTTGTGTGAAGGATTTGCAAACACAGGAGGTTCAACTTCAGGGCACCGTTAAGGATGGCATTTACGTTTGGTATTGGACATCGTTTAACTTGTCGTTACTCTCATGCTCAAAATGGAAGCATTGAAAGACGTCATCGACATATTGTCGAGACAGGTCTCTTCTTACTTGCACATGCATCCATGCCACAAAAATATTGGATTTTTGAATTCTAAACGGCTGTTTATTTAATTAACCAGATGCCCACATCAGTTTTACAAAATAAATCTCCTTTTCAAAAATTGTTTGGTCATGCTCCAAATTATAAATTTTTTAGAACCTTCGGGTCTGCATGTTGGCCAAATCTCCGTCCCTTTAATAAACACAAAATGGACTTAAGGTCAAAACTGTGTATTTTTATAGGGTTTAGTCCTGATCATAAAGGGTACTGTTGTTTACATATCCCGTCGGGTCGAACTTACATCTCTAGAGATGTGCAATTTGATGAAGCCCAATTCCCTTTTAATTCATCCACCTCTGGGCCTGCTACCGTGACAAATTCCCTTCATTCTCCTACTCTAAATCTGTTTCCTTCACTTGGACCTTATCTGCCTAGCCCACCGTTAAATCACTATCCATCCCGTATTACATCTAACTCTCCAATAGCTACGTCCAGCCCATCAAGACCTACCAACCCAAACCCATTAGACTTTTCCCTCAACCCGATAGACAACACGGTTTCTTCATCTTCTAATTCGAACCCTAGGGATCTTGCCGACACCAATACCACGCAAATCTCCTCTGCATCTCCTTCTCGCACAACTCAACCTTACCACCCTATGATCACTAGATTAAGTGATAACATTCGTTGTCCTAAGTCTCGCACTGATGGCACTGTTTTATGGCCTACCTCTCAGCCCTCTTTCTCACTTGCTGAATCCACTTCCATCCAAATTCCTGAAGAACCACACATGTACACTGAAGGAGCTAAGTGTCCCGAATGGAGAAAATGCCATGAAACTTAAGTTTCAAGCTTTATTGCACAACTCCACTTGGGAGCTAGTTCCACCGTCCTCTTCCTACAATATCTTGGGTCCGAAATGGGTTCTCAAAACCAAGAGAAAAGCTGATGGTAGTCTAGAACGGCGCAAGGCTAGTCTTGTTGCTAAGGGCTTCCATCAACAACCTGGAGTAGATTACACCGAAACCTTCTCACCTGTTGTGAAACCAGTGACAGTTCGAACCCTCATCTCCTTGGCTGTTTCTTCCAATTGGTCCCTCCATCAACTAGACATCCAAAATGTATTCCTGCACGGTGACTTGGAGGAAGCAGTTTACATGAGTCAACCCCCTGGATTTGTCAATCCCAACTACCCAAAACATGTGTGTAAGCTCAAAAATAACCCCTTCTCATTTCGGTGAACCTCTATTCCAAGAAAAAAACTCAACTGACTTAGTCTTTCACAGGAAAATATTTACCGAAGGCAACAATAAAATCAGAGATAAGTTGTGTATTAGATCCAGTGACAATTATATCATCTACATACACTAAAACAAACAGCGCATGAGACAAAATGCCTTTTTGACCTCTTGACCCGTACAAATATGCATCATGCTAAGCCAGTTTCAACACATATGGACACCTTCACGAAATTGTCTACATTTGATAGACCTTCATTTGAGGATCCACAGCTCTATAGGAGTGTCGTAAGAAGTCTACAATATCTTTCGTTTACCCGTCCAGACATTTCATTCTCTGTGAATAAAGTTTATCAATTCATGCACAATCCAAAAACTTCTCATTGGCAAGCTGTCAAGCGTATTTTACGCTATTTACGTCATACATGTCATTTTGGTCTTTATTTTTTCAAACAATCCTCACATATTATTTCAGCCTACTCCGATGTTGACTGGGCCGGGTGTCCTGACGATAGAAAGTCCACTGGGAGATTTTGTGTCTTCTTTGGTTCACATCTGGTTTCATGGGGTTCAAAGAAACAGCCAACAGTGGCTCGGTCATCCACTGAGGCTGAGTATAAATCAGTGGCCAACACGACATGTGAAATAATCTGGCTTCAGTCTCTTTTTAAGGAACTTGGAATTTTTTTGAAAACTTCTCCAACTTTGTGGTGTGATAATTTGGGAGCCACTTATCTTTCGGTCAATCCTATTTTGCACTCCCATACTAAACATGTGGCTTTAGATTATCATTATGTAAGGGATCGGGTTGCTTCAAAAGCTCTAATGGTATCCTTTGTTTCTAGTAAAGACCAAGTGGCTAATATCTTGACTAAAGCACTCTCCTCTGCACGTTTTGAGCTATTTCAATCAAGTCTCACTATCACTCAAGTGTTGCTTGAATCGAAGGGGGCTGTTAAGGAAAGCTTGCCTACTGGATAGCACAGCAGAACAAATGCTGCAAAACAGCCTCACACAGTAGAGGAATACACCTCACGACACCCAACTCAGAAGGGTCCAGAAGGCACCTACACTACAGAACAAAGGGTCATGAAATAGTCATGTAACAGAATGATTCCTTGTAAATACATGTGTCAGCTATATAAGAATTGTGTCTGTTATGAAATGCATATATATATGCGTGTAATGCCAAGAGGCAGGTGTGGAAAAAGTATTGACTTTGATTTATGAATTACAGCCCATTGAGGCATTCTTACAAACGGCTTTACTCCCTCTCTATCATTATTCTCAATATAGCAGCCACTGCTGCATCTGCTGCTGCAGTAACTGTGGCCATTGCTATGGCATGATTTTTCTGCTCATTCTCAATGTTCAAAGTGGCCTTTACCACTGGCACGCGATGTTGCAACGATTTCAGTAGAATTCAAGTCCTTTGGAGCCGCTGTTGTAGCTGAGGATCTTCGAAAACTCCATCTTCTTTTTTTTTTAGATGTTGTATGTGGGATGGATTGTAGTTGTAGGATTGTTCTCAATGGTAATGGAAGAATTCTGATTACTTGGAAAATTTCCCTTCTCTTTTTCCTGGTCCTTCTCCTTGTCTTTCTTCCCTGTCAAGAAGCTTCTAAACCATTTGCTCGTCTTCCCCATACCTGTCAAATCTTTCTAAGCCGTTCTTATATCACGGCAATAGCATAAGTAGAAGAATGCAACTACTGATACTCTAAATTCCCTCGGTCTATATTTGATATGTAGCTTTCAACACTATAATGCCCCTCATTCGAACTGAACATAAATGCTCTTCTTATGATACTCTAATTTTACTGTTCTATTATCTCGTCTCATTTATTGATATAATATCACTTCATCTATTACAACTACCACCTACAGTTGGCGATCAGGTGTTTGTGCCACTTTCATAAGGGGAAGAAAAAGAGAGGAAGCTCCCAAATGAGCCACTTGCCACCCTCCTAGAAGTAAAATGGTACGAAATCCTTACCTTTTTTTTAGCTTTCTCCTCTGCCCATTTTGTCTTTGCAGGTGTTCCTTATTGTGATATGTTTAAGTTAGGATATTTTGGTCACTATGTGATTTTGGTTTATGTGGGATGGAGGATCAAAAACCATATGGAAATGGTTCTTGAACATCCAAAATCAGAGTAAAATACTCATATCTGGGTTGGGAAGCTGTCCACTTGGGGTCCATTTCGGGTCATGGATATAAGAAATTGGAAGACCTTGTAGGTTTGTGGGGTTCATGCAGAATTGTATTAAGGGGACATTGAGTTCCACACTACAAATATTGCATCAGAGATTAATGATTTGGGACATTGAGTTCCACACTACAACTCCCAAAGTTTGCAAGTATTTCCACTGTTTGCCCCCCACAAGTTAGAACGTTTTCCAGAGAACTTGAATCGACCGAATTTCTTAAATTGGCATTATTTTTGAGGATTTACTATACAGAAGCATCAGTAGCTATTCATTCTCACACCTCACACCTATAATTTTTTCATAAAGTGTAAGAATATTTTTCATAAGATATAAAAATATTTTTTTTAGAATGTGAGGTGTGAAATAATAAATAGTGGATGATTAAAAGAGTTTTTCGTATTTTTTTTGTAATTTGCTCGCTTTTCTACGAGCATATTGCTAGTGTAGTTTTGTGGCTGTCTATTTTAGCCTAAAAGAACACGTTGGGTTAATGATAGGCTTGGGCCCGAGCTAGTCCAAGCCCACGTAAGCATAGAAAAGCCCAGTGAATAGAAGCAGCGAAAGCCTAGGCTCAGGCTCTAAGATTCGAAAGATTATGATTGGACAGCCCGAATATTTGATTTGTTAGGAGGAGTGGAGCTCTTACTGTTGGGCGTACCCAGTTACTTTTTTTTTCATATTTTTTAATACATTTTAAGATTTTTAAAAAATAAAATAAATATATCAATATATTTAAAATTACTTCATTAATCACTAAGTAAAAAAAATTGATCAAGCAGTCAAATAGAAATGTCAAATAGAATGAATATAGTAATATTTTTCTTGTTAGGAGATCAGATAGTACAGTAGTCAACTTGTTTGGTTAGTTTGTTGACTTTTTGGGAACGTACTCGATTCGCAAGTTCCGTGTAACATTCATTTTGAAGAGTTGCAAGGGTGATGATACCCACATGCTTTAGTCACCCATATGCATAATCGGATGTTGACCAAAACCTGTCTCTGCAGTGCCAATGAGATCAACAAACCGAGATTACTGCCGGTTCGAACGCGGAGATCAACCGAAGACATTGATCATAACATTCTTCAACGCCTGAGAATATTTCCACACGTTAAATTAAACACTCTCATTAAAGGGTTATGCGGAGAAGAAGAGGATTCAAACCCCAAACTTCCAACTACTCACTGTAGACATGTAAGCTTTTATACCTCAGCCACGATCCTTCATTGCTTCTCACTGCATTTAAAGAGTAGACACCCTATTTTCTTCTCTTGCCGGCTCTTCCATTAATACACACACCTCACGGGGGCGAATTCCATATCTCTCTTTTTTCTGCCTCTCTCTCTCTGTGTTGTTCGGCCGTGATTGCAAGATATGGCTAATTCCGCCAGGGTCATTGCCTTTCTCGCAGTTGTGCTTGTTCTCCTCCCTCGGATTGCTCTGGGAGACTTTTTATCCCCTATTCTCTCTCCTGTCTTTGGTTTGTCATCCACCTTGTACACTTTGTTTACCATGTCTGGGGTCATGATCATTAATCTCATATATTTTTTGATTGCCACCCTCTCTGTTTGTTTTGGGATGTCATTGCATTATTATTGTTCTTATTAATATTGGTTTTCTTCGTGACCACAGATGATGTGTGCAAAGAAGTGGAATGTGGAAAAGGAACTTGCAAGCCATCTACTAATAGCACTTTCTTCTATGAATGTGAATGCGATCCCGGGTGGAGTCGGACTAGTTCCGACCTTGATGATCACCTCAAGTTTCTTCCTTGTGTGGTTCCCAATTGTAAGATATGTCTCTCTATCTCTGTCTCTGTTTTTCTTGTAAATCCAAGTGGCCACGCTATTTTCTTTCAATGATTATAGCATTGCTTCCACTGAAAAAGATTTGCAACTGGGTCCGATATTGTTTCTGCTGAACTTCTAGCTATAGCTTGGTCACTTGTGGTTTGGTGGTGTGTTATTGGCATCAGATCAATACTTTTGGTGTTCAGAATAACTTGGGAATAACAGCAGAGCATAACCAAGCATATCAGATTGAGTGTGATATATATAAGTAATTAAGTGAATGAAATTTGATATAAGTTGGTGATGCATATCAATTACACCCTAATATTTTCTTATACATGTTGAGGAATAATCTCACATTGCCTGTAGATAAGATATTGGACATGTTTATAAAGAATGAGCAATCCTCTCTTATGGAACTGGTTTTTTTAAAAGAGTTAGGACCATGAAATTCTTCGTGGTATCAGAGTCAGCCACAAAATGAATAGGGGTCCACACTACTTCTCCCACGACAAGGACTAGAAAAAAATATTGGTCTACACATGAGGGAGGATGTTAAAGAATAATCTCACATTATATGTGGATAAGGTCTTTGGCATGTTTATAAAGAATAAGCAATCATTTCTTGTAGAACCGATTTTATAAGATGAGTTAAGCTCATGAAATTCTTCAATAGAATCGTGTCCTGCCGAGATGTGCCCAACTTATTCAGAAAGGAAGAAACTTGTATGGATGCATAATATGAGATGTCCATATCGTACCTAAGCAATGCCTTATTATTTATTTGACATCTTGGACAGTAGCCCTAAAGAATTTATATTCAAAAGGTATTATCTGTTTTAATCATTGTCAAACAATTCGATGATTCTGCTGATGCTGATAGCTTGGGATTTTTCCAGGTACCCTTAGTTACTCCTGCTCAAAATCCCCCTCACCCGGCCAAGAGGAAGCACGCAAAGCTAATGAATCCATCTTTGATCGTAATGCACACTATAGTTTTAACCTTAAATATTGTTGTCAGTTCGACATTTTTCTACTGGTATTGATGGATCTATGTTTTTGTTTTGATCATATAGCCTGCTACTGGACTGACTGTGGAGGTGGTTTCTGCAACAAGACATCGGTTTTCACTTACTCTTGTGTGT
This sequence comes from Pterocarya stenoptera, assembly GCA_003123785.1. Taxonomy (NCBI): domain Eukaryota; kingdom Viridiplantae; phylum Streptophyta; class Magnoliopsida; order Fagales; family Juglandaceae; genus Pterocarya; species Pterocarya stenoptera. Next base: position 81,086 of record QEOT01124196.1, on the reverse strand, counting down.
GTGTGGAGGGTTATCATAATCTTCTCAATGCTACTGCCTTCCCATGTTTTGCAGAATGTAAGAGCACATACCTATTTTGCTGTAGAAAGTAGCAGCTGCCATGGAGAAAAAGGGAAATAGTACATAAAGAAGGCGAACTCCTGACCTGAGTTTGTTTGTATTTTAGGTGCAATTGGGATGGATTGTGCGAACCTTGGAATTCCATTTGGAAACAAATCTACTGCTCCCGCTGAAGCAGTGGCTGATGAAGGAACGAGCCCAGGTGAGGCTGGAAGAACTCCTACTTCTTTTTGTTTTTTCTATCTGAATCCCAAAAAAGTTTACAAATACAAGTGTTGGAAGTTCTTGATTGCAATCCCATATAAAATGAGACTATTCTCCTGTTAGAATTTAAGCCCTTAAGGCCTTAAGAACTTCTTTACTGATTATTCGAGTCTGTTAATTCTCCATAAACACCAATTATTTGGGTTATTATCAAATAATGTTTGGCCTGTTTTCTCTTTTACAGCTACTTCAATTCTACAAGGAATTTCGCTGTGGTTGGTGATCATGATGATTATTGGGGCTATGGTTCCGTAGAAATAGGATGAGCACATATGCTGCACCTGGTTTCTGGCCCTGAACTCTGCTTTATTCAGGTCTTATACACATAAACTGCCACACGAATTCCGGGAAGAGTCTATTGATCGATACATATTACAAGGCATTTTTATGTATATATATTCAGGTGTTATAAATCATTTCTATGCATTCTATAATCGTTGCTACTCGTTATTTTGTTAGCATTTTGTAACTTAAGAGCACTTGCTCATATATATTAGGACAGTTACACTCTTCCTAAATAAAAAGCCTTATACCCATATGCAAATATAAAAATCAATCATTTAACCAATCTTCCATCATTTAGGACATGTGAGCAGCATGTTTCATGAAAAACAGGCACAGTCGATGGATTTCATGAAACATGATTTTGGAAGGGATGGCATAATTATCAAAAGATGAGTGTTACGGCCGAAAAGAATTAAAATGTTCTATCAGGTCAGGCTGGGGCTGAACATGTTCTTACCAGAGACGGTACCAGACTATAAATGTAGGCCCGTGTATCCTAGTCAAGGGTATTGGGCCGATCTTGGCGCAGTTTTACCCAACAAGAAGTTCTGGATTTCTGGCTGAATAGCAATTAGGTTTGTTGGGTTTTTTATGGCGCCGGAAATTAACCGGAAGCACCCCAAACGCAGGTGGTCCAGGTTAAGCTGTCCCATCTATTTGACAATAAATAAATAATAAAGAAATCTAACCTCTACTCTCTCACAGCCACATCTCTCATAAGTTACGGCGCCACTCTATCGGCGGCGTACGGCCCACTTTAATAGATGGAATTAATACACATTTGATTGATTTGAACCTCTGGCTCTGATCTCCTAATTATGTCATTCTCTTATCTTTTTCTTTAGGATCTCTAGGTTGATTTAATAATAATAATATTTTATAAATTTTATTAAAAATATATTTAAATTTAAAATTTTTATAAAAAAATATTAAAATAATAATAATAATAAATTTCATCTATAACTAGTTTCGAATGAATTGGAGTCACTCAAAACAAAATAGACGTAACCTTATGCTCACGAACTGCCACTGCTTTCTCCCTTTCTCTCTTTAAATTTTTTCGAATTTCGTGTTTGAATTTTATGTTGCTTATTCCACAGTCTCGAACTTCGTTTCCCTCAAAAGCTTTCCCTTCTGGCTTCATGGATCGCTGGCAAACTACGATTTATCACTTTGTCGCCTTCCTTTTTCTTTTCTCTTTTTCTAATATCGTTTCTTTTGGAAAAATTAATTATAGTACCAAAATTATCACTCTTCGTTTATTTTTTCGTGTTCACATCTTTACATGACCTCTCCATTATTGTATTAATTCTTGAATTTTGATATCCGGAAAATAAAATAAGACTTCGTTTGTTTTTAAAATTAAAATTTTAAAAATTTTACATCCTATTATTATAATTTTTTTAAATTTTTATATAATATAAAATAAATAATTCAATTTTTTCAAATTTTAAAATAAATATAATATTAAAAAATATATTTTAATAATATTTTATTTAATTTTTTAATTTTAATTTTATCTCATATTATCTTATCTCTAAAAACAAATGGGATGAAATTTTCTAACGATTTTTGTCATAATAGTGATATATATATACAACATTTTTTTTTTTGTTTTGAATTATTGTATTCATTTTCTATTTTTCTTTATTATTTTTCTGTTTAGTTTTTTTAATTCGTCATTTTATTTGGACTTTTGAGCATGATGTGCCACTTTTGTCTTTAGATCGCAGTAAATTTTGGAACGCAGGGTACATAATGCTTTGGAAATTGGAGCTACAGATCTATGTTTCTAGTTTATTCTGGGGCCCCTATTTTTTTCCGTAAAAAATTAATTAATGGAGAAAAAATAGTCGAGATGGTGCATTCTTAGGTGAGGTGAGGCCCACCGTGCACTTCATTAATATGTTAATCATGATCATAATTAATCTTGCAAAAAAAATGCAAGGTTTATGAAATGGGAAATGGTATTATTTTAAAGGTATCATGATTGCCAAGCTTGTGTAACCTCTACTTATAATCTTTGGTACGCACATCCTAGCTAGTTGCATATTTAGTATGTGCTCGTGTGGGACTGTCGTGATCACCCACTAAATACAAGGATATCCTTTCATTACCTGAATAAGGACACTTATATAATATACTTAAGGTTTATTCTTGTCTTTATCCCGATTTCACTCCCACGCATTACACACAAAAAGAATAAATAAAAAATAAAACCATAAGAGGGAAAGATTAGAAAATGTCTGTAAAACTTTTTTGAAGAGTACGACGTATAATTCTCAATAAATTTTATCCCTTTTTTTCTTTTTAAGTTTTAAGTGAATCGTGAAGAAATTCTCATCTTATAAAAATTATTCTATAAGTGATGATTATTTATTTTTTATAAATATATTCAAGATCTTATCTATAAATAATTTAAAATTATTTATCAATAAATCGAACCTTACCATGAAAGTGTAAAAAAAAGTTATTTATTTTTATTGAAATTCACCTTTTTTATGAAGTCTTTGTGCACATCTTATTTATTTAAAACTTCTACTTAGTATTATTCTTTTAATTTTCTTTGATACATAAACCAAACATGATTCTTCAAATGAATAATGGTACGTATAAATCCTAAATAAATAAATAACGCGAAGCCCTTTTTATCAAAAGGTAATGTTTGGGGAGGGGGAAAGAGAGAGACAGATGCTGCGACCTCTTCAAAGATTCCACTTAAGTTCTCGTTGAAAGTAAGGATTGGGATGTCTGCGCTCGACAGTGGATCGAGTGGATATGTTTTTTTTTTTAATTGTTTGAAGTCATCTCCTTCCTAGCTCAAATATAACTCAGTCCTACCATTAGCAGCTCATCATTCGTGCTGATCGCTTAGATATTTCTTTAGCGCTGAATTAAATAGCAATATATGCAAGCACTGTAGGGCTGGGACAGAGAGAATCCTCGGTCCTTCATGGGGCGTGGGACATGAATAAGGATAGGATAGGATTGCCTGTGGTTGCAAGTGCAAACTAGGCTAGCTCTTTGAATAATTAAGATAGGTTGACACTTGACAGGGTCTATCCAGTGGTACACCGTACACGTAGCATCTGAGTCTTAATGATGAAAATGAGATCCTTCTGTCCACCAGCCCCATCCACCAACACGCTCTTATTCTTGCCACTCTAAATAATTTCTATAGTGATTTGATTTAAGTTTAATTCCACTCAAGTTGGAATTAAACTTAAATCAAATCAAGTTTTCTTTAATCACAAGTTGATACACTAAAGAATGATTTTTTTTTTTTTTTGTTTTTAGGTTTGGGATAAACAACGCCATCACCTCAAGCCTTTCGAAGAAATATATCACTTAAAAGCGACAGAAATGCCGGCCGGCCATTATATTTGGAAGTGAGAGTTAGAAACGATGAATGGGGGAGAATTAACGTCCCATTACATTAATGCTTTCCCTATCCAATCTAGTCTGAGCAGTGAGCTGCAACATCGAGCTAGCAGCCCTCATTGATAAATAGACAAGATCGATAACAGCAGCATCTGGACTTAATGGAGAGGTTCGTCCAAATGCATTTACATCACAATCAATGTGCTTACCAAAACTGAAACCAACGCAAGTGGCATCGGTCTAATATGCATTGCCATTTATTCTACGCATGCATTTAGGATATTTGACGGGACGGGATGGGACGGGACGGAACCCCGAGCAAGGTCAAAGCTATAGGGTGCGTTCGTTTATTTAGCGGAACGATTGAATTGAATTTTTATAAAAGATTTTATTTTACAATTTTTATCATATTCTATATTTTTTATTTTTTAAAATTTTTTAAAATTTTTTATTTTATTCTTTTTAAATTTTTTATTCACTATTTATATAAAAAAATATTTAATAAAAAAAATTTTAAAAAATATAAAATATAGAATATAGATAAATAGTAAGAAATTATAAAAATTTTTTATTTTATAAATAATAATAAATTGAATAATAGAAAGAATTACTTGAGATTATTTAATATATATTTGAATGTTAAAATAAGTTTAATATTTTTTATAAAAAATTAAAAAAATTTATAAATTTCACATTTAAATATATTTTAAATTAAAAATAATTATAAATCTCACGTATAAAAAAATATTAAATTATAAAAAAATTTAATAATTTAAAAATTGAGTATTAAGTTAGATCTAATTTAAAATTAGATTACAATTAATTTGAAAGCAAACGCAGCCTTACTGCCACTGGCCTGTGCGCGTGGCACTGGTGTCATCATCCATCCCAAGTAAAAAACTACTGGTGTCATCGGGAACATTTCTGTGATAGATCAGAATATGTAGATGGTCATGGTTCTACTTGGCTTCACATGATGTTCCGTACATATTATTTTAATACTCTCCTGATACACATGATGATTTCGCTTACAACACAGAGCTCTATAAACTTGTCTGAATCTGTGACAGATTTTCCTATATACATACATATATATATATATTAAATTGTTTGATAACGTACAATGTGTTGACATTTTGATCCCAAAAAAAACGTACAAACATTCTCTTGGGTTTCAAGATTTCAAGCAGACTGCAGTCCTACTGTATAAGCACACAGCTCCACACCTTTGACCATAGTGACACCAGTGCGTTGTCCACATTAGAGACCTGCTCCATGGACAACCTATTTCAGTACAATATATATATATATATATTCTGCTCTCTCTAATACGAGTTTATATTACGTTCTAAATTTGTTATTTATCCGTACAATTCGTGCAGAACAAAAAAAAAATGTTAATATTAAAAAAGAGGGGGGTAAAAAGGCCAGTCGTGGTTTAAAGCTTTTGGTCTGATCGAGGGAAGAATATATGTACCAAATCGAGAGAGAAGTGTATGTGGCTGACGTCCTTTAACTCAGGGGCCAGGGCAACAAATTATTGAAACAGAGAGACACCACCAAGGACGAATACCACATAGTACCGCTGGAGAGAACAGGAAGGGAACTGGGTGAGCTTGTCAGGACTGATCAGAGTCAACCACTCTTGCTGTCGGTCTGAAACGTGGCCGAGACTCCTGAGGACTTCGCCTGATGAACAGTTTGGTATTAGTGTTTGTAAGATTAGCATCTTTCTTAATAAATATTATGGTAAATATTGTAATTACTCTGTATTAGAATACTTCTTCCTCGTATTATCTTATTTAATTTGGCCATATTCAACTAAAAGTAGGCTTCCATCCCACGTATACAAGCTAAGGCATGCACCTGACCAGGACTTGAACATTCATGCATCTTTTAACGTGGCATGTCCAAGTTGCCACTTCCAAATGTCGCCACATGAATTGTTTCATCGCCGTAAAAATGGTATTATTAACTCAAAAAATTTTATTATCAAGTCAGTGTATAGAATATACCTAATAAAATTCTTACCATTTAATTAAGAATGTGTATTTTGTACTATACACCTGAGTAATTTAAAAATAAAATAACTGTATCTCTTATCTTTTCTTCTCTATAAATGTAAATAGTGAGCATCTAAGAAAATGGGTTGGTTTCTCGAATAGTGTCCAGCCATAACGAATAGGTTTATGCTTCTAATTCCTTGGGCGAGGACCTGCAGATCACTATTGTTAATAGACAGAGTATGGTGGGACTAAAAAAACTCTACGCCACAGATGCGGGAATTGACATAAATGGACTGCATATCTTCCAGTAATAAACTCCAATTTATTGGACCACGGACCAAGGTCAAGTGGCTTGCCTGCAGCCATCCCAGGCTATTAATTCATTTGGTAGCATGCATGATTTACGTTGAAAAACAAGCATACATAAATATTACATCTCCATTTCTATTTATAATTAATATAAATATATGCAGGTAGGCTCCATTGAATTAATAGAGATATATATATCTCATCTACACAATATTTGCATGTCTGAACCCCGGCCCACACGTTTGAAAATCTTTTGATCGAACTCCGTTGCCTTTTGCATAATCAGAACTTGCCTATATAGCAGATTCTAATAAGTGCATTCGTTTGGAATTAATTGCTAGTAGTTGTACGTGGGGACCAATAACAAATTAAAAAAAAGTGATACATGACGATTTTAACAGGTAGGTACTACATCAATCTCACGTAAAAATAAAATAAAAAATATAATTATTTAAAATAAATAAAAATGATTCAATCTCTTACTATTAAGTTATTTTAAACAAATAATAATATATAAATGATAAGCTTTGACTCAGATCAGTTCAGAATCTTGAGATCATCTCATTTATTTAGGTTAGGGGTGGTAATTTGTTTTTTTATGGGTAGGGTTCGAATAGTGTCAAGTTATGGTTGTTCAAATATTATATAAGTCAATCTAAATACAAACTATTAAAACTAAACGGGTCAGACTTTCAAACCTTAACACAATTCGTTTAAATAACGGGTCATATCTCATCACACGTTTTGATCCGTTTAGAAATTAATTATAAATATATCAACTAATTTTATTATATTTCATGTAAATAGGTTGAACTAATCCACATAACTCATTTGACATGATTAACATAATTTTACATAAAAGTTCAAATCTATATTTATTAGTAGCCGCATTATCTAAACTAAACCAATAAGACTACCTGTTAACAAAAAATATAAATACTTTCTAAATTTTAACTTATAATAAAACTAATATTATAAACCAAATAATAATAAATATGAGTATAAGACTAGAATTACAATCTCAATAATAAAAATAAAAGTATATTGAGAAACACCAATATTACAACCAAACAATAATAAAATTGCAATTTTGACATAAAATTTAAACGGATTATTGAGACTTGACTTTGGATTAAGCAGGTTAACTTGTTATTGACCTGTTTATTAATTATGTCTTAACGGATCAATCCATTTTAACCTAAATCCATTTATATCAAAGTTAAATCAGCTAGCTAATTTCATATCATGTTCGTGTTTGAGTCACAAATCCTATCACATATTACTACCTCTAATTTAGATTTTATAGAAAGTTGAATGCCTACTTATAATCTTCTATTATAGTCATCGAATGAGTTGCACTAATTTTGAACTAGTTATTGCACTTGATCAAAAATATATCTGGCTCCACGATCTTCAACAAGAGAATTACTCGAAGAGACAAGATACATGATCATGTAATACATGCAATAGAGTTATTCTACTTATTATTCATACGTCACATAATTACTTAAAAAAAAAATTTTAATAAATATGTGATGTACGGATAATAGGGACAAGAATTCAAAAATACAAGCTATGTATATGCAGGAATAATGATCATGTGTAGAATCTTTCAATACCGTATCACCAAAATTTTAGATTCCTTTTGGGAAGATTCATGCCGCGTAATTAGCATGTGATAGATAAGAACGAATGTATGCATGCATTTGATCAAATAGATAAGAACGAATCTGATGGACTCAACTTACATGATAGATTGAATGACTGCATGGAATGAAGAGAGACAGAGGTTCTTGTGGTACGGCCCATCTAGGGATTTGTCTACCCCCTCCATTATCTTTGACTCCCCCACCGGCCCCGCGAATAAACTTGCTAAGGGAGTATCCAATTTTAAGGTGGGTGAATCGTACAAGTCGAGATGTCTCGAATTAAAATTTTGCCTTCATATTCTTAAAATTATCGAACTAAACAACTCAAAAGTAGTCAAATTTTTGTTTCTAGATACTCGATTTCAATAAAAATAAATATAAAAAAATACTAAATTTTAAACATTCAAAAATTTATTATTTATAATAGATAAAATTAGTTTAAATTAAAAATGAGTTGAGATATTATTTATTATTATTTATAAATTTTAATTTATAAATCTTATTTATATTATTCACAAATTTTTTCAATTCGTTTTATCGATTCAAACGGATGCTAATTATTTCGTAACTGATCATTGGGGTATAAGTAGACGTGCATGTCCTAGACGGAGCCTAATAATTTAAGTAGAGGGTCATGCATTTTGAAATGGTGGCTACCAATCATTTAGCTACACGCAACTACTTGATGTCTTACCTTCCTTCGCAGGTTATCCACGGCCATACGTACAGCTGGCCCATCTCATTTAATGCCCCTTGTTGAATCTTGATCAAGTTTCCACCCTTCTTTTTTTCTGGTCAGTGTAGGTCCAATTGCCAGCTATAATTCCCTTCCACACTCATTCCAATAATGTCTACATTTTCGAATTTCCACTCCTTCTTTTCCTTTTATTTCTTTAAGATTTCTATTCTGTTTGTTTGTAAGATATTTTGAAAAATAACTATAAACAAATTAATGTGAATTGTTTTAAGTTTTATGAATGTTATTTTTATCATAATTATTTTTCTCATATTATTTCACTATTTTTGATTTAATTATTATAATTTTTTTAAATTTTTACATAGAATAAAATTCAAATTTTAAGATAAAAATAATATTTAAAAATATAATTTACTAATATTTTATTTAACTTCTATCTTCATTTATTTTATTTTATCTTATTTCATTTTAGCTATAAAAATAAGTAAGACATTAATTTGTTGAAAAATTATGAAGAAGAAGTTTTCATAAAAAAAATCTTATTAAAGTAATTCTGGTGTAAAGAATATATACAAGAATTTTAAAGTGAAAAAATTAAAAATTATTCTTTTTCCTAAATAACCTTTGAACGGTGGTGCAAACTCCCATACTTTTCCATATTATTGTCTTTTCGAGGCTAGGGGTTAAGTACTATTTTGTTTGTCATTGGAATAAGTCCAGAATATTTGGCACCGACTAGCGTGATGTGTCTAGCCTCTTTCTCTTTCCTTCAAATTGTCGACTATTCGGATATTTTAAAATCATACTATATATATATATATATTAAGATTTTTGGTCTCGACACGATACGGTCACTATTAAGTTCAAAGGATTAGATTTCCTATAATTTCTTTTTATCGTAAGCACTTGTTATAATTAAGGTAAAAATAGATATATCATGTGAATTCCATGAGATTTAATATTAAGATTTACAAATAATATATAATATTATAAAACCTACATATTATGTTTATTTCTTTAAATATTATTAAAATGTTTAAAATAGAAAATTATAAAAATTCTTACTCCTGACTTAAGAAATTGACCCATAAATACATTAAAAGATTGATACAATAGTATGGAAGTTCTCTCTCACTTTAGTCCATGAGAATCAACAAAATAATGTTGGCTTATTACATTAGGCTAAATCAAGCGCTTATGAAACATCATTTGTAGAGATCTAAACAATTGAACACTTCTATAATGAAAAATGAACAGTACTTTATAGTTAACACCTTCTTTTAGAAGGGTCCTGCTAGGACCACCGAGGGTCCGAGAGTGGCAACAATGATTCCTACCAAGAAATGAAATGTATTTTTTTATTTTTTATTTTTTTTTCAAGCATTTTTAAATCCCTTTAAACATTTAAAAAACATTCACAAACTCATTTAAAAATATTTTCTTAAGATTTAAGTTAAAAAAATATAAAAAAATAAAATAGGATTCGTTGCTTTTTTTGAGACGCATCCTCGGTGGATACAGTATTTTCTAAAATCAAGTGTGTATATCTACTCTATTATAACAAATGGCTATCTAACTGTGAATAGTAATTTTTGTTATTTTTCCGTTAAGTCTTATTTTACCAAAGGCTCTTAAAATTCTTGACCATTTGACGTGTAGCTCTCTTATAGAATTTAATGAAGGATCATGTTTTACTAAAAAATTCTTAAGATCCTTGATCATTTGACCTGTAGCTCCCTTATAGAATTTAATGAAAGATCATATTTTACCAAAAGGTCTTTAATATTAAATTAATAATATTTTATTATTATATAGATAGTAAATAGATAATCCAATATGGATGCATATCAATGCTCATACTTTGTTGAAATTTAGATTTTTTTTAATCTTTATTTTTTGTTTTTCTTTAATTTTGTATTTTCTTTTCCCAGACAAATAAGCTACTGATTTTTTCAAACTTTTTTTTATTTAAATCATTATATCAAGTGCATCCCGGGGCTGCCGTTCCCTAGTATATATATAACAAATGTTGTTACATAAGCAATGTATAGATAACGTCAACAAACATCACATTACAATTAACGCAACACAAAAAGAGTAATAAAAATGCTTATCAAATTGTTCGGACAATCCTTGCCCATCTTCGTCAAAGATTAGTCACTACATGCAAGATTCTTTTACAGTCCAACTTATAGACCACAATGCCATGGCTAGTAGCCATGACGGGTGGGGGTGTGCTACATCTTGTTGTTTCATGCTAGTTGATGGAAAATTCTATTCCTTAGCTTGATAATTATGTGTTAAGGAAGTGGAAACATGAATAAGTAAGATGTTTCGGACTGATGTTTTGAACGATTCAAGCTGTCAGTGGCCTTGAACACTCTTGGGAGGCTGTGATAGTGGACCACGCACACCTGAGCATATGGGGGGCCGGATCTAGAAAATTTCATCCCACTAACCCTTCTAAAGTTGTGAGTGTCGGAAGATAGATGATGCGATGCATGAGCTACACTAGGGGTGTCAAATCATGTTAACAGATTGTATTCGTGTCGTGTTAAGGCATGTATATTATACTATATGGGACAACCCAAATACAACCCGTTAAGCTTATCGTGTTAAAATCTCAAACTCTAACACGACTCATTAACATAACGGGTCATATCGTGTCAACCCATTTTAACCCATTAGTGAATATTACGAAATAAATTAACACGACCCGACCTGATCCGTTTCAATATATTTATGTAAATTGGTTGAACAGACTCGAAATTAATCCGTTTAACCTGATTAAATTTAGCATAATTTTATATAAATGTTAAAATTATAATTTTTACAAAAATATATATATAACTAACTACAAGTCTAAAATTACAATCCAAACAATAAAAATATCAAAATTAAAATCTCCACAATTATACTTGTAGGTATAAGAGTATAATTGTAATTTTAACTTTATTAATGAGTCATAACATATTATAACGGATGAAAACCGGGTGACCCGTTATCAACCCATTAAACAATAATATCTTAATGGATCAACCAATTTTTACTCGAACCCGTTATGACTAAATCCAAACCCGCTATTATCGTGTCGTATTCATGTTGAGTTAACGGGTTGTGTCATATATTGCTACTCCTAAATTACACACACTTATCATTTGGCTATAGTTCTCAAGATTTCCGCGGCCTCGTTCGGTCCTCTAATATCATATTTTCTTATCCAATCTCATCTTAATATTCAAACTTCATAAATACAAATAATTTTCAATTTCAAAATTTTAACTTTTTCATTTAATCATTACAAATTTTTCAAAATTTCAGACGAAACACATAGAACAATTTAACTTTTTCAAATCTCAAAACAAAAATAAAATCAAAAAATTATATTCTAACAATATTTTAATTTTTAAATTTTTTTTATCATTTTTTAAAACTACATAAAACATCTTAACTGAAACTATTTTATTACTATTCACATCTCATCTCAGTTTACAAATAAGACATGAAACATTGAGGACCAATGAGTCCATAAAAGTGAAGCAAGTAGAGGCTTGAGTAGGGGAGGGCAGCAGGGCCCTGCATCCCTCTGCTCTGCCTCATTCACCCCATCCCCGCGTGGCCTCACCTGCATCTGGGGTGTCCAGTGGAGGCGGGGGACGGAGAGGGCCCAGCCCCGCTTCAATTTTACCCAGCCCCGCATATTATATATTATTATTATTAATATATATAATTATATATATAACCATATCACAAAACGATGTCGTTTTGTAACATGGGTTTTTTTAAACCACCTCAGACAAAAAAAAAGATCACTTAATTGGCTTGATTTCTTATTAAAAATGTCATTTCCGAGACTTGACTTGACTGTTGCTCAACCCTATCTCGACCTTACTCGATTGTGGCTCAACCTTGGCTCAAGCGATAAGCCATCCCATGACTTATCTCGACAGTCAACTCGAACGGGAGGCCAATCCATGAGTTCGCTCATTACTCGCTCGACAATTAGCTACAAAGAGTGCCTATCGTAAACATCCGCTCGACAGGCACTCCTCGCTCAAATGTCCTGATTTATGTGATGGTATAATTTTTTTTAAAAGTTGCATGTAAAAAGAAGTTTCAAATAAATGAACTTGTCTCTTTATGAGAGTATATATTAATCTTTAATTTCTTTAGTATATTTTACATTTTAAGAGTTGTATACGATATATTTTATATTTTATTGTCGAACTACTTAAATATTTATATGTTTTATTCTCGGTCATTTATTATTTGAATAAATCATGAATAAATATTCTAAACACTCATCGTGTGAGAGAGAAGGTCATCCAATGGTAATATTGAAGCCAAAATATGTAAGGATATTATATCTTAGTAATGCTACTTATCATCTTATGATATGACATTAGATGATTATAGATTATTTATTATATTTCACCTATGAACCTATCATTTAATTCCATATCATGAAATGATGAGAGAATGATTAAAAAAAAATGATGTATAGATTATTTTTTTTTTAAATTATTCTCATCAGTTACTATTCACTATCCTACACATCACACCTTATGAAAAATACTCTCATACCCTACAAAAAACATTTTCATACCTTATGAAAAATACTCTCACACTATTTCTTTTTAAAAAGAAGACTGTATTCTAATTTTATTGAAAACATTCACTTGTGACGGAAGAAGACACCTAGAGATATAAATAAGCATAAAACCCAAAATCCAACATAAAAAATACTAAAACAACCAGAAACAGTACAAAACTAAAAGACGTATAGGGTAAAAATAGAACAAAGACAGAGAACCAACCCTAAACAACACTTCTATATTCTATGAAAAAGTTTGAAAAGGTGTACTTGGATGTTGAAGTAAGTTGAGTTGAGTTAAGTTTAGATGATAAAATATTGTTAGAATATTATTTTTTAATATTATTATTATTTTAAAATTTGAAAAAATTAAATTATTTATTATATTTTATATTAAAATTTGAAATTTAAAAAAATAATAATAATAATTAAAATGAGTTGAGTTGACTTTGATAACCAAACGAAACCTTATATAAAGTTTGTGAGTAAATAATAACTTATACATCATATATATATATATATATATATATATATATTTTTATCCTCACATAATTTGATTAATAAAAAAAATAATCTGAAATTAGATATCTTTACGTCAACAATATAGAAGGCGGTATTCACTTATAAAATGTACTTTTTTTTAGTTAAATCCTCGAGAGCTTTCAATTAGACTGACATCTCCGCCGCTTTGTCTCTTTCTCTCAGATGCACACGGAGCCACTCGCGTCTATAAAGCGACGACAGTCATCTCCTCCCTCGGAAACTCCCTCGACTCACGCACCCTTTTACACACAGACAGTCACGGAGTTAGAGAGACGCTGTCATGGACAAGGCCGTTCAGGATCCATGGCGACCCAACCCGCTCCATTCCTCGTTGCTCCCGCCTCCAGAGACCCCTCGGGAGCCCATGGAGTTCCTCTCCCGGTCCTGGAGCGTCTCGGCGCTGGAGGTCTCAAAGGTTCTGGCCCCACCACAAATGGTGGCATTGTCGAAGACCTCCCGTGGTTTTGGAGCTGGTGTTAATGGCGAAACTATACTGGAGGACTTGGCCGGGGAGTTGGAGGAGACTGCTACCGTCTCCGGGAACCCCTTTTCTTTTGCTTCGTCTGAGACCTCTCAGATGGTCATGGACAGGATTATGTCTCAGTCGGTGAGTGTTTGCGGAGACTGGAAAACCAACACCGAGCGTGTGTGGACAACATATGGGATTTTTCGGTTGTTGGGGCTGATCGAAACTTTTGTTTTAGCTTGGTCTTTTATTTTTTTGCTTATTTGTTCTCTTTCTCTTATAGGTTATATCTTATTCCAGCTTCTCCTCTTCTTTTGACTGGTCTCTTATTTTGTTTGCTCTGCCGTTGTTTTATCCTGGTGTTTGTTTCTGAATTTGGCCCATGTCCTAAACTTATGCGTAGTTCATAGTTGCCCATTTCTGCCTTTCTCGTTCTTTAATTTCTGTTGCTCTCTTGTCTACATTAGACTTCTGGTATATACCGAACTTATATGTTTTACAACCCCAACGGAGCTTTCATAGATTTATGTTCCGCCTCTGGCCCTTTATTTGGAGTTTCTCATACACGCTCTGTTATCAATATGCCTATTTTTGGGTCCTAAATTCTGATCTCTCTATCACTAATCTTAGAGCTCACGCCCACATTTGAAATTCAACGATTCCTCTCACTTTCTCAATCATTCTCATGCAATTACAGCTAATCCAAATACACACCCTGATCTTCCTTTCTCTGTTTGCAGCAGGAAGCTGTATCACCACGCACCTCAGGCAGGCTCTCACATAGCAGTGGCCCTCTCAATGGCTCCTTAACCGACAGCCCACCTGTCTCCCCCTCCGAAATGGACGACGTAAAGGTTTCTTTCTTACTCTATCGCCGGTGAAAACCGTTTACGGTCACCGGAAACTAGTAAAACATAAACCACACACCCAGAGAGACAGGCATACAAGTCGATCGTACTTGTTCACTTTTATTTTCCTCGTTTTCGATACCAAGCACGAATACAAGGGTCTTTTTTATTTGTGACTTTTTTGTTACAGAATTGACCACTCTCAGAGCGAGCGTAGTTCAGGCTTTCTCTGTAACCAACGTCAGAATTTCCCAGAGCGACCAAATTCTGATTCTCTAGAACTTGTACCAATTCAATCTTAAAATAAATTTTGTTGTCATTTGTAAAACTCTTGTTCAAATCAATGAAATATTAAAAATTGCATCACATATGAACAAAAGTAAAAATGTTAAATATTTGTGGTATTTTGTTTTATTAACGTTTATGAGGTGAGATGTACATAGACACGCATGATGCCAATTTGTAGTGACCCACATATCACGCACTTCATCTTGCGAATTCCTCTGAATCTCTGATGCAGTTTTGCCGCTCAACCAATCCTCTCAACACCCAATACCGAACCGCCACCACTCCTGGCGGAGCTGGTGGCNGCTGCGGCTGCAACAGGTAAATTTTTTCTAAAATCATCTGGGGGCATTGGTGGAATGTGTAATTTCAATATTTACCGACTTAACCGTCCCTCAGCTTTACGTGGGGCGGCCACACTGAAGGCAAGGGCATTGAAGGAAGTTTGGAATATAGCAGCTGTTATACCGGTGGACAAGGGAATTGGAGCTGGGGGTAACTGTAACAACGGTAGTAACGGTAATTCCAATAGTAGCTTCAGTGGTGAGCTTGTTCCTGAAGAAAATTTTCTGGGAATCTGCAGTAGAGAATTACTTGCTCGAGGAGGTGAGCTGCTCAAGCGCACCCGCAAAGGTAAACAGATCTCTTGCCGACTCTCTACCGATAAATATCTTAAATTTGAATTTCTTGTATTTTTATTCGTATGGAAACGGCTCGATTCTTATGCAATGTGTAAATGAGTCAATTATGGAAAGAGAATTTGATTGCGCCATTGTTGTGATGAACGCAGGTGATCTTCACGGGAAATTAGTGTCTGTTTACATTAACAAAATGAATCAGGTAGACTTTCTGTGCCAGGAACTGTTTGATTTTCCTCAGAAATTGGAATTCAAGTATCAATTGGACTTTTTGGTCATATGGGTGATGGATAAAAGTTAAGAAAACTGAGCATGATGAAATAAATGAAGATCTACTTTCTTTTTTGTCTTGCTTTGGAATCTTTTTCATCTTAGACTTCTTTTTGTGCCAGGTTATGCTGAAAATGAAGAGCAGGCATATTGCTGGGACCATCACAAAGAAGAAAAAGAGTAAGTAATTGCCTTTGTCTTTCTCTAATAATTTGAACAGAATTGGAGGTGGGTCTTCTCGTATATGGGGATTTGTGAAAGCAATTGGCACCATAGGGGATAAAGATCAAAAGGCTTCTTCTTTAACACCATATCCTTTTGAATTTACAGATGTGGTGTTGGGAGTGATTAAAGATATGCCAGCATGGCCCGGCCGCCACTTGCTGGAAGGTGGTGAGCACCGCCGATACTTTGGATTGAAGACAGTGTTGCGCGGTGTGGTTGAATTTGAGTGCAGGAACCAGAGAGAGTATGATATCTGGACTCAAGGAGTCTCAAGGCTCCTCGCCATTTCTGCTGAAAAGAAAAACAGGCAGAGGGTGTGAAGAAATGTGCAATTTACATTAAAGGAGAAATTCTGGGGAAATGGCCAAGTTGTGAGACTCTTGGTTTTTTGGCTCCCTCTGAACATAATAGGGTATTTTGCAGTTTGGTGGGGGCTGTTTCTTGGCTTCCCTATTGTAAAAAGGAGTGATTAAAACTAAAAGTAAGTGGTTTATCCAAATGGGTCACTTAGATATTGGGGGGAATGTGGAGTTTTCCTTTTTGTTTCTGAATGGAAAAGTAAAGTGATTTAAATCGAAGTTAACACCATGTGGTCCGATTCTGTTCTGCTGTTCATCAAAAGAAAAGGAGTATATTGGACTGTCGCAGTCCAGTCAAAAGCGAAGGAAAGGATCTCATTTTGTGTAAAGCACAATATTTAGTAGAGAAGACGTGCTTTTATTTTATAAATGTGGGTTTGGTTCTGTCTCTCGACTCTCTTCACTGTTTCTGGCACCCAGTTTAGTTGTCCAGATCCGGCTGGCATATTATAAAGACTTTTGAGAGTTTATGGAGAATTTTGTAGGCGTGTTTAGTGAATTGTGTGAGAATACGAGGGTCGAAACCCAAAAATATGCTTTAAAAACTATTGAAATGTATCTGTGAAAACGTTAGAATTCGTTGGGAAAAGTACTTTTGAGGTTAAAACAACCACGTTTCAGCCGAAAGTTTCTGTTCTGGTGGAAAATGATTGTCTTCTAAAGTAAACATTTTTTATTGGATTAAAGAAACCAAGCTGTGCCATAATATTTTCTATTTAGTGAGAAGCAGAGAACAGCCAAATTGTCAGATAATGTGTGAATTACTTCTTCTAAGGTCTATCTTCCAATACTTGCACCAGTTTCCAGACGGGGGGTACTTTACAACCTGGACAGCATCGCAAGGTAGCATCTTCTGTACTTTGTTGTGGGTTCGATGAAATATACGAGCACTGCTGTCATCCTTCCCTCAATAGCAGTCGTACCACAACAATTTTGACACAATTCATGTTTTTTAAAATAGGGATATTTTTGTAAAATAATCTTTATTTTTATAAAATATTTTTCAAAAATGTTCTTTATTTTGTGTACTGGATTTTAAAAAGTATCGTCCGTTTATATTTTCTATTTTAAATTTGGATTGTCACCATCCTATTAAATCCCTTGAAAATATTATTCCCAGTAGGTTTCCTTGAAAAATATTTTTGCACACTATTAGAAAAGTGATTCTCTTGTATTATTTATAAATTGAAAAAAATAATTCATGTATTTGTTGACAACTTGCTTTGAATTTCTTTTAAGTAGTATTTAGGATAATTATTTTGTCATGTAAATACTATATAATATATAGAGAGAAATAAAGAAAGCAATTGTGGAGTATATGAAAGCAAAACATATCTTGTTTCTCTTTCTATAGGTTGGATTTGAAAGTTGCTGTGAGTAATGAGTATTCCAGAATAAAGATAATGTGTCTTTGATTCACTCCCTAAGAAAAACAAAAATTGTACACTATATAAATTTACAATCTGATATAATTTTATAAAATCCGTTAAATCTATTTTATAATAAAAATAATTTTACAATATGACGTAACAAATCACTTCATAATAATAATAAAAAAAAACCTTTCAATTGGATTTACATGCTTTCTGTACTTCCTAACAGTAGTGTGAACAAAGCTAAAGGTTTCTGTGTCGACTTTTGACAATCTGAGGACGGAAAGACACGAGACTGAGAGAGGAGAAACTGAAGACTTTTTAGTTGTCCACAATGTTGAGTATAGCGAGGAGGCTAAGAAAGAGGTTGACAATATCTAGATAAAGGCAGACTGAAGCCCAGACATAATCATCGTAGCTGAAGCGCTTGATCAGATTATCCGTGTCATATACAATGTAACCACAGAATATGAGCGCTGCCAATCCACTATAGATTGCCACTGTTATTTTCCCCAGAGGGAAGAATATCTGTTCATTCATAAAATTATTAGTTCAAATCTATATGTGGAGAGAGAGAGAGAGAGAGAAGAAGAAGTTGGAAATTATCAAGTCCCCCATGTAGTACCTGAATGAGGCCAAAAGCCATAAGCACCAGGAGAGAAGCAAACAAAAAGGGTCCTAGAAAACTGAAATCACGACCTCTCTTCACTGCCCAGAATGTATAGAGTGTTAGGCTAACAACCACTACAGAAGTGAGAATAGCAGCCTCCAAGATGATCTTCCCTGTTGTCCACAGAAAACAAACATCAGTTCAAATCAGGTAAGAAAGAAACTAGCATCTGACGTTAAACTCCAATCGACCTGCATCTTTCCTGCACATGTAAAGGCGTACTCAAAATAACTACATCATGCGTCATGATAATGTGAGTATCATGAACGTTTTGAGGATCCCTAAGGAAGCTCAATTCTCTAAGCAGTGGCAATCCAGTGATAATGAGTTATTATGCAGTGGTGCATTGGGGTTGATTGCATCCGATTTTACTACTTCGATTCATCTATGGCTAGCTATAAGGGTTTAAAGAGTGTCCATCTTGTGACTTGTCATTAGTAAACAACATATAGGCCTGAAATTTAGTCCCAACGCTTTCTTTCCTGACCAGATATCTTATTCATGCCAGAAGGCTAATCATAATAATAGTAATATAAGGACTGATTAAGTCTCAACTAATGCCAGCTTTAACATTTGCATGTCTGCTGATGGCTGAATCATACATGCTATGACTGGGAACAGAATCTCTGGAGAAAAAAAACTGAGGCTTCCTCAAAATCCAAGAAAGCAAAATGGCCAAATGGATGAACCAGTAGGCTTTAAGAGCATGTTCATATAATTTGGTCAGAAAATTCCTTAATAGCGTCTGTTTCACTATGTTTCTCACCTGAAATCTGTGAGAATCTAGAGAACTATTTGAGCTTCCTTAACGGATCAATTCAGGGGTTTCTTCAATGGTAACTAAGGGAACACAATCGATTTTTGTTTTTTTAATTTCAAGGAAAACCAGGATTAAGCTTTGTCTCTTTCAACAAAATTTTCCTAAAATTTTGTGTTTTGTCCTAAATATATATCATCACATCTGTCAAAATCTCTCCAATGAAGAATTTTATCTGTCTTGAAAAACATTATACTGTGATTTTGTTTTGGTGGGCAATACAAAAATAGGCCTAGGTCTGTTTGGTTGATGGGAAATTATTGTAACTTTTTCCTGTTTCTCCAAAACGAACAGAGAATAACAGTTTCGTTCAAGATTCATACATCCAATTCCAAATCTTAGAAAAAATCTGAGTTGATTCCATTATAAACAATTACTGCCACCGGAATTAAATAATTAAATTCTTATCTATTCATCTGCTTAAACTTTTACAGCAACTTTTTTTTAGAAGTGATATTTTAGAACAACTTTTTATACGTTTTTCGTTCATTGCATGAAACAGAATAAATAATTAGAGATAACAAGAAAAAGGAAAAACAAATGAGAAGAAAATTGAATTAATGGAATCCCGACGAAAACCGTTCGCTGGGAAAAAAAAAACTGAAGGAAACGATTCATACTCAAACCAATATATATCGAGAGAGAGACAGAATGAGAGGAAAAGGAGATACCTTTGGTAAAAGCACAAGCAAGTCCCACGGTTAATGCAATTGAGATCGTGAACAGCATGAGAAGGAACATGTTCAGCGGGTGACGGTTGTGGTAACAATACAAGGGGCATAAAACTACATACAATAAAAAGCATTTCAAAGAAAACTTTCAACAATGCACCAATTTAAACCGACAAAGAATTTTATTGAAAAAAGAGGGAAGGATTAGAGAATTGAGAAAGTTACGTATGAAAGGAAGAACGCAGATGAAGATGTAGACGGCAAGGCCAGCGGAAGTGTGGGCGATGAAGTCGGGTATGGGACGGACGAAGACAACGACGGCGGCGACGGCAGTGGTGAGAAGCATTTGCAAGCACAAGATAGCGTAGACTTTGCGGATGAAAGCCCAGCGGAGCTGGGGGCTCTCAAGCTTCATGGGGTAGAGTTGGTCGGCGTTGTTCTTTCCCCAAGCAGACTCAATGTCACCTTTGTTCGTCATGTTTGTGATCACAAAATGGAAGATGTCGGAGAATATGAAGCAATATGGTTTGATCGAAATGTCTTGGTTTTGGGGTTTTAGAGGCGTGAGAGAGGAAACTGGAAACGTGGGAGTGGCACGTGCGCTTGGAGTAGCATGTGTGTGTGTGTAATGAGTTGGAAGATTGTATATATAATGGGTGTAGCGAGTTTCATGGCGCCTCTCTTCCATGGCTCCGCGTTTCTCCTTCAGCAGATGGATGGAGAGAGAGAGAGAGAGAGAGAGAGAATTCTCTGTTTTTAGAGTTTGTTATGATTTTGAAATGGAAAATCTCCCAACACAGGCCAATAAAATTCTGGCACGTAACATATCCAATAAATTTTTATCTACAATACCAGATTACTTGCTTCTGCTCTCCTCTCTTCAATCTCTTTCTCCATCCCCCACCCAACTGCAACTTCCCTTCTCTCTCTCTCTAAAATATACAAACTAATTTTCGCATCCGTCACTATTCATGATCAGCCAACACACACCATAACAAAATGACCAAAATAACCTCATAATAAAACCCACATCCTTCTCATTTTCCTTCTCTTTTTTACTTCCTCACCTCACTACCAGAATCGCCCACGGCATCCCCACCTCGCCCAAGGCCTCCTGCCCGTCGCCCATCCTTAGGCATCGATTGTCGACTGTCAAGGTGGCGGCGACTGTTGAGGTGCCATCAACTATCAAGATGGCGGCAGTTGGTAGTCCGGTGGGCAGATTTAGTCGTGAGGGAGAGAGAAACGGGCGTGCGTGCAGAGGAGAAACGGGCCTCGGGCTGGGGGAGGAGGACGGGCTCTGTTGTGGTGGTCGGTGGCTGCTGTCGGAGGCTGAATAGGCGACAGGCGTGAGGAGGAGCTACGGGCCTCGAGCTGGGAGAGGAGGACGGGCTCGCTGGTGGTGGTCGGTGTTTGAGGTGAGAGGCCGAATCGGCGGCGGCAGCAGATCTTGGCTGTGACGAGCACACGAGGTGGCGAATCTTGGCTGCGACTGGCACACGAGTGAGGAGAGAAACAGACGGGTGAGAAGAGAGAAATGGATTTTAAGAAAAAAAAACTAAATGAATTACACGCAGGGTGTGATACAGATCAGCCATGAACAATGGCTGATCCGTATCATTACTCAAAATATACTCTTCTCTCTCTCTAAATTAAACAGATTAAGCACAAAATTCAGCACGGAGTTGAGAAATGATGAAATTAATAACCACCCATCCACCGTAATTTTATTCCAAGGCGAAAGACAAATTGAAGAAACTACCGCAAGGAACTCCCTCACAAAATAAAATCACTTTCAGGCTCGTTCAAATATTTTAAAACAAAAATTTCGATTCTTGAATGCCTAAAACGTCTCTTGAAATATTTTCATTGTCTTGCCTAAAAATAATTGAATGCCAGAACGGCAATATTGCAGAGCATGTACTTTTAACTCCTTCGAGATTCAACTCCATCCTGTCCATTTGATTTGCGAGGCAAAGCTTCAAAGCAAAATATGCGCATGAGCTCTATTCGATGGCATGGCAAGTTGCAATTCGGACAAGCAGCTAGATAGAATGTATTTTAAAGCAAGAGAGAGAGATGGAGGTTGCAGCTGGGTGGGGGAGGGAGAACGAACGCATTAAAAATGGGTTAAAAATGAATTTTGTGCTTAATTTATTTAATTGAGAGAGAGAGAGAATAGTGTATTTTAGAGAGAGAAAGTATTGTATAGAGAGAGTATTTTAGAGAGAAAGACAGGAGAAGTTGCAGTTGGGTGGGAAAGGTGTTAAGTTTCAGACGAAGACATGAATGAAGCTTGAAAATGGAACTCGAGTTGGAGCAGAGAGATTTGGAAACTGAGAAAAATGCTTTTATGAAATTGACTGAATGAATTAATTACAAAAGAGGGCTCTGTATGTATATACAAGTACTCGAAGAGAATAAACTGACTGACTAACTAACTCTATTCTTCTTTCATTTTAACACGTGCTGCTTTTGACTTCAATTCTATTTGTTCAATTTTGGATGCTATGCTCCAACACCCCCTTCAAGATGAACATGTATATTAATAATGTTCATCTGGCGTAAAATATGATGAAATGGGAGAGAACCAAGGGTTTTTGTTAGTATATCTGCCAGCTGCAATCTTGAAGGAATGTGAAATAACTTAATGACTTTTTGCTGCAGTTTTTCTCGATGAGATGACAATTTATTTCGATGTGTTTTGTCCTCTCATGCTGAATAGGGTTTGTTGCTATTGATAAGCCTGTTTTTCTGTTTGTATAAAGCATAGTTGGTTGCTGGTGATTAATGCCCAAGTCTTGCAAGGCATAAAGAAGCCATTGGATTTCACAGGCTGTTGATGCAATGGCCCTGTACTCTGCTTCTGTAGATGACCTACTTATTGTGGCTTGCTTCTTACTTTTCCCTGAAACCAGTGAGTTGCTTAGGAAAATAGCAAACCCTGTTACACTTTTTCGAGTGTCAATGCACCCTGCCCAGTCACTATTTGAAAAGGCCTTCAATTGCAATTCTGATGATGAGGGAAAAAACAATCCTTGTCCTGGTGTTGCCTTCATATATCTAAGAACTCAAGTCGTTGCTTGATAATGACTGACTGCTGGCTTGGCAAGGAATTGACTTAAAACCTAAACTGAATAGGCAAGGTCAGGTTTGGCAATGGTTAAGTATATCAATCTTCCAATCATTCTTCTGTAAGCTGATGAATCATCATACAGGGCAGAATCTGCTCCAGTGAGCTTAAGGTTGGATTTCATTGGAAATGCATCAGACTTGGTAGCAAGTACTCCAGTATCTTGAAGTATATCAAGAACATATTTCTTTTGACATATTGAGATTCCATTCTTGGACCTTGCCACTTCCAATCCAAGGAAATATTTGAGTTCTCCCAAGTCTTTAATTGTGAACTTGTAATGTAAAAAATCCTTGAGCAATTGAATTTCTATCAAACTGTCACTAGTCAATATAACATCATTTACATAAACTAGTATAGCTATGAAAGATGGTTCAGACCTTTTGATGAACAAAGAAGAATCTTAATTGCGTTGGACAAAATCATATTGAAGCAAGGCCTTTGACAGTTTTCAAACCATTGTCGACTTGCTTGTTTTAAGCCATAAAAACTCTTAAGAAGTTTGCAAACTTTGTTTTCTCCATTTTCAGCCATACCAGGAGGTAATTCCATATAAACTTCATCGTGTAAGTCACCATGTAAAAATGCATTATTTACATCTAGATGGTGAATATGCCAATTTCTAATGGCAGCTATGGCTAGGATCAACCGAATGGAAGTAACCTTTGCTACTGGAGAAAAAATGTCAAAAAAATCCAATCCCTCTTATTGAGTGTAGCCTTTAGCTACCAACCTAGCCTTGTGTCTCTTTATAGTTCCATATGCTCTATATTTAATTCGAAATATCCACTTGCATCCTGTGGTCTGTTTGTATTTAGGGAGAGTAACAAGTTCCCAAGTCTTTAAGGCATTTATTTCATTTTGCATAGCAACTTGCCATTCAGGTATTTGGACAGCTTGTTTAATGGTTTTGGGTTCTTAAAAGGTTGAAATTGATGCTAAAAATGCTCTATGAGATGAAGACAGTCTACTTACAGATATAAAGTCTAAGATGAGATAGAGAATACCTTTGTTATGAGGACAATTAGCTTGAGGTGATGAAGAGTTTGCATTCGTAATATTTTGGACAGAACCACAAAAATAATCCTGCAAGTATGTAGGTGTTTGTTTAATTCTTGATGATCTTATGAGCTGCTGAGAATGATCAACATTTTGAGGATGTTGATCACTAGATGATTTAGTATTTAAAATTAATTCAATGGAAGAAGAGTTTGGTTTTGGCATAGCATTTCGAACATTTGGTTCAATCTGTATTTCAGTGTTTGTCATTTGTTCAATCTGTGGATTTGATTCACTGGAAGATGGATTTGAAAGATTTTCTAAAAAATGAAAAGAAAATTCTGAAGCAGAAGTATTTGGTGGAAATAAAAAAGAATTAGCTTCGGAATTAGATGAGAGAGCTTTAAAAGAAAATTGCTTTCATAGAATATTACATTTCTTGAAATGAATATTCTGTTTGTGTTTAGATCTATCAATTTATATCCTTTGATATTGGGGGGATAACCTAAGATCAAGCACTTTGAAGCTCTTGCATCAAATTTATGTTTGTGATTTGAAAGTGTTGAAGCAAAGCAAAGACATCCGAATAGTTTTAGATGAGAAAGATTATGAGTTTTATGAAAGAGCATTTCGAAAGGTGTTTTATTTTTAAGGAGAGGAGTAGGTAATCTGTTTATGATGTGTGCTGCTGTCAACACACAATCACTCCAAAAAGTTAAAGGGATGTTTGCTTGAAACATTAGGGCTCTAGCAATGTTTAGTAGGTGTTGGTGTTTCCTCTCCACAATACTATTTTGTTGCAGAGTTTTCACCCAACTCCTTTGGTGTATTATGTCATTATCATGATAGAATTGAGTAAGAAGAAATTTGGACCCATTGTTTGACCTTATAATTTTGACAGAAACACTAATTGTGTTTCCACCATTTTACAGAACAATTTTAAGGTGGAGGAAACTTCAGACTTTGCTTTGAGCATATATACCCAAACACAATGTGTGAAATCATCAACTATTGTAATGAAAAATTTGAAGCCAGAATAAGAGACAACACCAAAAGGGCCTCATATATCATAATGTATCAAATCAAACATATTATTTGAATTTGTCTGAGAAACCAGGAAAGAAAGCTTTCTTTGCTTTGCAAAGTGACATGTATCACAAACATTATTTGAATCAAGAGATTTGGAAGGTTTTAATTGTCTAAGAAAAGGTAATCTTGAAGCAGAAACATGACTTAGTCTGCTATGCCAGATATCTAAATGACTTTGTGTAATGACTGAAGCAAAAGGTAAAAAATTAAACTTATTCTTGTTGCAGGTATTAGCTTGTTTGAAGTGGTAAAGTCTATATTTTTTATTAGCAATCCCAGTCATCCTCTTTGCTGATTGGTCCTGTAAAAGGCAATAAGAGTCAAAAAAAAAAAAAAAACAGAGATATTGGTATCTTTGATTAGTTTTGAAATAGAAAGTAAATTGAAAGAAAAGCTAGGAACACATAATACATTATTCAAAGATAATATGTCAGAAAGACAAATGGTACCAATGTAATTGGCAGGAACTGAATGACCATTAGGTAGGTTAATGAGAGTATTAATAGGTTTAGGTTTAAAGGAATACAGAAAGGGTGAACATATCATATGATCTGTTGCAACAGTATCTAATATCCATGAAATTTTAGGCTTTAAGATTGAAGAAATAGAAAAAAAGGAAGAGTTTAAAAGGTTACCAGAGAAGTGAGAAGTAGCAAGATTTACAGCTGGTGTGGGATTTGTTTGAATGGGTGTATTATTCGAATTAGCAAGTGATAAAAGTTTGTTAAATTCCTCATGAGTTAAAGAAAACTTTTGGTCTCGTTACTGTTGGGAGTGTAGACCTTTTCATTAGAAATGGCTGCATTTGCAGTAGGTGGATGGCGCTTTCCTTTAGGTCCAGTCCAACTAGGAGGATGTCCATACAACTGGAAACATTTCTCTACAGTGTGTTCGTTGTATCCACAGTGAGTGTAGTACAGAGAAGACTTCTTCTGCTTGTCTTTCGAGAATTGAGGCTGCTGATTAGTTTGCTTGACCAACAAAGCATGAGTTTCATGTTCAACAGAATTATGCAGTTGTCTTTGACTTTCTTCTTGAATCAACAAGGAAAATGCTTTTGCCATGCTTGGCAATGGAGAACATAGAAGTAATTGACTCCTAATTGAAATATAAGAGTCTTTTAAACCAACCAAGAACTTTAAGACATAGTCAGACTTTTGTCTCATTAGCAAAAAATCAAACAGGTTGCAAGTACATGAGGCCATCTTCCCGCAGTTACAAGTTGGAAATGGTCTGTAATTGAGATATTCATCCCATAGTGTCTTGAACGAATTGAAGTATTCAGTGATCGTCAAAGAACCTTGAGTAATGGAATTTAGAGATTTTTCAAGATGAAAAACTCTAGGACCATCACTTCTCAAATATCTGGTTTTCAATTCATTCCATAGATCGACAGCAGAGGCAACAAAAAGCAGGTTATTTCTTATTTCTTTCAATATAGAATTCATTAGTCAATAAAGTACCAAATTATTGGCCCGCAGCCAAGCAGTGTGAAGAACACGCTGATTAGTAGGAAGAGCAAGAATCGATCCATCGATGAATGCGACTTTGTTATTCACGGTTAACGCAAGGGTAATCGATCTGTAATTATCACCAGCAAATATTTCTAAAACAATCAGTGCACCAAGATAATCACTTGGATGCAAATAGTATGGACTAGAAGAATCGTTCGAAGGATTTTGACGAGAATTAGAGGAGTGAATAGAGAGATCATCATCAGAAGAACTCATTTCTAGAAATTTCCAAGAAATGCAAGAGAAATTTCTGGAGATTATAAAGATTTCGGAGCAAAAACTTTGTAATCGTAGCAAGAATGTAAAGTTGCGGAAGCAAAGAATGTTCTCAATATGATACCATGTTAAGTTTCAAATGAAGATATGAATCAAGCATGAAGACATGAATCAAGCTTGAAAATGGAACTCGAGATGGAGCAGAGAGAGTTGGAAACTGAGAAAAATGCTTTTATGAAATTGACTTAATGAATTAATTACAAAAGAGGGCTCTGTATTTATATACAAGTAGTAGTAGAGAAAAAAGTAACTAATTAACTAACTAATTCTCTTCTTCTTTTATTTTAACACGTGCTGCTTTAGACTTCAATTTCATTTGTTTAATCTTGGATGCTATGCTCCAATAAAGAGAGGAGAGGAAAGAGAAGCAAGTAATCTAGTATAAAAGAGTGTAAATAGAAATTTATTAGATGTCTTATGTGACAGAATTTTATTAACCTGTGTTAAAAATAATTTTTCACCCGTCCTGTTGGGAGTTTTTCTATTTTGAAATAAACGGCCAAAATACGCGGGGGTAAATGAATTATAGTATACAAGAACTTGGGCTATTAAGCCCAAACAAAAACCAGATTGTAGAATCAAGGCCCAGATTCATGCACGATCCACTACTTCTTATATTGGGCCAAACTCGAACCGCCAACCAACAGGGTTTTTGGGCCACGGTTAACCTTCTGAAAATCTCAATCCCGGTAACAAAAAAATATCTTTCTGCCTCCAGAGCCGAGGCGACAATTGCCACACAAAATTTACTTATCCCAAAAGACATGAAACTGTTTCAATAGCCGAGTGAGCACCTTCATCACAGAGTCATGCCGCCTTCTTCTTCTGATGCTGCTGCTGCTTCTGCTACAGCTACAAATGTTTTTGAAATTGGGAAGTACAGGACGATGCTGCAAACAGTGGAAGCTGATATTTGCACGGCAAAGTCAAAGCTTCCAATCCCACCACCGAAACCGCTGTTGGTTGGGATGCCATGTGAAGCTGGAGAATTCCCACTACTCGTCTTCCTCCATGGTTACCTTCTCCATAACTCATTTTACTCTCAGCTTCTCCAACACATCGCTTCCCATGGATTCATCGTCGTCGCCCCTCAGGCTCGTCTCTCTCTCATTACCTGCTATTTCAGTACAATGGTTTTGATTTTGGTCCGGACACGAACCAATCTATGATTCTCTTTTCTAGGCAATTAGATTATGATTCACGCTGCGTAGCGAGTTATCCTGATTGCATCTTTGATAACCTTTGATATTTATGGTTTGCAAATGAAGCAATTGGATTTGTATGGCTTACAATTGAGGCAATCGGATTTGACGATGGCGGCTCCTAATTCTAAGAACTGACTTCACATTCATGGCCAAAAATACCGCAGCATGCTCACATTTTTAAGAGCCTTTTATCTTATCAATATGTCAAAATTAGTTTGTAAATTCGGTCTAAATACTTTTATTTGTTTTTTAAAATAATGTTTTAACTAGTCATTTGACTATATTTATGCAGAAAAGCCTGGACAGTGGACGCTCCATATTTCGGAGCTACATACTCTTTTTTCTTTGCCCTTTATCCTTGAAATCCATGTTGCGGCTGATTCTCCTTTATTTACCTGCTAGAAACGTTACATTGTCATATATCACATGATGCACCCTCTCTCTCTCTCTCTCTCTCTCCTATGACGTTTTTTTCTACTCGGAGGCGAATATTTTTTAAAAGCATGAAGCACCTTGAACTTCGAGAGGCCTTCTCTCTGTTTTTTTTTTTAAAACTCTGATGAATGTTGTGAGATATGCAGTTGAAGCATTTGAATCATGCATATCTCATATTCCTAAAACAATTTCTTTGCAATTCAATAGTTATACACCGTGGCTGGAGCAGATGCAACGGGTGACATCAAATCCACAGCAGCAACAACAAAATGGTTATCGGAAGGACTCCAAAACGTGCTTCCACCAAATGTTCGACCAAATTTAAGAAAGCTAGGACTTGCCGGCCATAGCCGTGGAGGGAAGGCCGCTTTTGCACTTGCCCTTGAAAAAGCAGAGACTTCTCCAAACTTCTCTGCCTTGATTGGCATCGACCCAGTTGATGGCATGGACAAAGGAAAGCAAACCCATCCACCAGTACTCACCTATGTTCCTCGTTCATTTGAGCTCGATATGGCTGTGATGGTTATCGGTACGGGCTTGGGTGAAGTGAAAAAGAATCCTCTATTGCCTGCTTGTGCTCCCAAGGGTGTTAATCATGAGGACTTCTTTAATGAGTGTCGAGCACCAGCTTGTTATTTTGTTGCCAAGGACTATGGTCACTTGGATATGCTGGATGATGACACCCCCGGTATTAGAGGGAAAGCTACGTACTGTTTGTGTAAGAATGGGGAGTCTAGGGAACCCATGAGGAGGTTTGTTGCAGGAAATGTGGTTGCATTCTTGAAAGCTTATCTGCTGGATGATAATAGTGACTTGATGGCTATAAGAGATGGGCATGGGACTGCACCGGTGGAGCTCAGAAATATTGAATTTCTTGGGTCGAATTTAAAGAGAAAATGAGAAGTGTCCGGGGCCATTCTTACAGGAAAATGGGGCTGCCTCAGACATTCCAATGGGGCTGAGATTGAGTAGCTTGATTTGCTGCCATGGGAGTTGTAGTTTTGATGGAATGCTCCAGATCAATCGGTATGCGTTTTTCATACCAGTTAAAAGATCTAGTCGGTTTGTTGGATAATGGACAAATTGTTTTTGGTAAAATCCTAGCACGTAGCTAGATGTTGAAACGTTACGTGATTTTTGTCTAGTCTCAATTCAACAGTTGAATTAATGCAAAATTATACCTTTAACGTTACATTGAGAATTTGTGAAGCTTCAGGGTTGAGAATACAACAGATCAGAAGGTGATCTTCTGAAAAGAATTTGATGATAGATCTTATTAACAAATTTCAATCAATTAAACTTACAACATATGTAAAGCTGGCCTTGTGTGTGTGTGTGTGTGTATATATATATATATATATATATATATACACAACTCCATGAAACACAGAATCGAGCAAATCCAAGCACAGCAATATGTTGGGTACAAAATTTGCCCCGATAGGAGGAAACCAAAATGCTCCTCAGTTCGTAGAGATAACAAAGCAAAGAGTCGGTGATTGAAAACGAACAAACATATAAAAATTTTATCTCCTGCTTAACAATTTCTGCACAAGCCATCATGGATATGATCAAAATGCCATGCCTTAAAACAAACCACCAAAGGCCAAGCGAAAGAGTTTAATTTACAGCTTCTAAGAGGAATTACCTAGTGGAATTGTTGTGGTACGGTGAAAAGGGTTTAGATCTTCTAGAATTACTGTATGAACTCTAAAGGTTAAGAGTGACATAGAGATAAGTAAAGCAAGTCATCATCTGCCCCCCTTTGTGAAATTGAAGAGGAAACAATTGAACATCTCTTACTCATGTGTGCCCACTCAAAAATCTTATGGAGACTCTCACCCTGGCCTCTAGAGATCTCTCTTTTTGGTAACCAGACCTTTCATGAGTGGAGTAGAATAATATTGAACCCCACACTCCTAAACCTCCATAAAGTTGAGACTCATAACTTCTAACTATTTGCTATCATAGCAATGGACTCTCTTATATGGTTCCTTCGAAACCAGGTTATTCACAAACATCCAATTCAAACTCCCATAATGTTCTCAAACTCTGTGATAAAAATCTTCAAAGAACACCAATTGATGTGGACTATCAAAAAGAATCTACCATCCAAAACTCCAGAGTGGATACCCCCTCCAGAATGTTTTGTTTATTTATCTTATGATGTAGCTGTCAAGAACAAATTTTCCACTGCAACAGCTATATGCAGATCAAATAATGGAGAAATCATATTTGCGACTACTCAAAAAACTGAATTTGTCAATCCTACCTCTAGAGAAGCAATGGCTACAAAGCTAGCCATAGAGGAAGCTATTCGATTCAATCTCATAGACATAATCATCGAAGGAGACAGTCAGGTGGTCACCAATGCAATACCATGCCCTTCATCTTCACCAGACTGTTCTATCCATAACATCCTCACTAATATCAATCATTCTAAAGTCATTCAGAAGTTGGTCGACACAGAAAATCCATAGATATCAGAATAGATAGGCACATCAACTGGTACAATGTGCCGCTACTAACAACTTGTTTGGTAGCATACCCCGAATTCAAATACCTCAATGTTTATCAGATTTTATGTTTACGTTTACTTAAACTAATGCTAATTAATGCTCTCAAAAATTGTTAACCAAATTTTAGCTTGCATTTACTTACGTTTGGCTAACGTGAATACTCCAAGGGAGGGATGCAAAAGCGGAGTCGCGTCGAAAGGAAGCCCCCAACAATGAGTTGCTCAGGGAAATGAATGGCCGACAACAGTACTACTACTTCAGACAATTTCAGAAGGCGAGAGTGTAGACTGTAGAGGGCTATACATATATATATTCGGGATTCCTTTCATGCAGCAATTAATCGCTTCTTCAAATTGCATAAAGTGAGAGGGGCGGGCCGGGGCATGCATGGATGCGAACCCCACTGCCCCCGGCATCCCTAGCTGTCATATTGATGGGTAATGATACCTTAGACCTGTTTACTCCTCCTTTATCATTCATACTATATTTTAAACTTTTTATTTTTTTATCATTTTTTTAAAAATATTATTTTAACATATTTAATTATTAAAAAAAATTAAAAATAGATATAATTTTATTAATAGTTACTTTTTTAATCATTAAATAAATTAAAAATTAAAAATTAAAAATTAAATATTAAATATTAAATATTAAAAAAAAAAGGGAGTAAATGAGTTGTAAATGGAAAATAATATTTATCATTTTCCGGCCAGTTTTAGGACATCCACACGCAGCACGCTGGCTCTAAAATCAATTATCTATCTCATGTACTGCAACCAAACATCACACGATTACAGTACCACCGTACCGTACACGAACACCAAGAAAGTATACATCATTTCGTAAGAAATCATCCATATCTCATGTAGAAAATGATCTATACACAATATTTTTTATAATACTTTACATATTTATATTTTAAATGAAGAGTATTTTTTATAAAATATCTTATAAAAATAATATCATTTTATAAAAATATTTTTATTTTAACATATTGTTGTACAATATAGTATATAATGTATTGTGTATCATTACTCATCTCATATATATCTGTCTTTTAGTTTCTGAAATTCAAAGTTATGTGGTGTAGTACTACTACTATGTCAATGCATGGGGGGCTGGAGTGGCCGGGCAAACATATATACTGGACCTTAGGGTTTGAAATTACGGTTTTTTTTTTTTTTGAAGTATTTTAGGGACATGATCAAGGGGTTCGAACATCCAACAATGGACTCAATAGTCCGTAGCTAAAAGACCATGTGCACGTGGTGCTATTCGGCTAGAAGGCTGTCTGTCGACATCTATTTACCCTTCTCATCTGTTTCTTAAAGTTATCTCATCCAATTCAGAAAAATTGATCACACGCTTTTAAATAATTTATTTGTGAGGAACATCTATGCCGTTGCATGAGAGTTAATATTCATGGAAATGGAGATCAGAGCTGCAGCTGTATGCATGAGATCATGCTAACGAAAAGAAGGAAAGATACAGGCCAAGCTGGTAGGAGAACCTGCTATGATCAGGATCCAGAAGAAGAACGAAATAAACAAGCCAAAGACTCAAAAATGTTTGTTGCTCTTTCGCATTTCATTCTGCAGAGTTTCGACGTCGGGATGTTTAGTTTAGATAATTCGCTCAAAATCACGTCACCCCTTGGAAATACACTTAAAATGCTCATGAAGAGATGAGTGCAGTAATAATGAATGCCTAGTACGACATGTCACATGCATGCACATAATGAGAAATACTAAGGATAAAATCTCAGGTACTACTTTAAATGGTACGAGGTGAGACAATGGCAGAAATTAAGCTCTTATTATTTAACTAATTAATTGATCCCCACTGCAAACCTAGGCATGCAGACGGCCTTAACTTGAACTAAAGCTTGTCATGTATATGCGGAGGTCAGAGGATGAGGATGAAGATGAAGATGAAGTGAAGACGTGATCGGTATATATGCAACGTCGTACGTACTTTGTTTAATTAACAATCGCCATATCTAATTTAAGTACAGTTTTAACTTCACTCGTATCAATGCGAGTCCAACCATGCACAAAGCCAAAAATACCATCATATCTAATTCAACTACCAGAACCACAGAGAGAGAGAGAGAGAGAGAGGTCAGGTTCCCCCTTGGCCCTCGCAGAAAAGAAAAACACGGTAATAAAAACGGCAACACTAAAAGATAAACCTGAAAGAGAACCAGCAATGAATGCTGGTAGCCCACGACCGTGACCGTTAAAAATTATTTACTAAAATTCATGATATTTACTTGTTTCTCTGCGCGCAGTGCATGTGCTTCTTGCTCTCTGCTCTGGTTTTTCTGTTACATTTTAGGCTTAAAGAGCTTATTCCCGCACTGGCATCGCCAAGCTTCAGGGTAGTACTCCAGCGGAGTGCTCAGACTAGGGTGAATGGGCACTTGCACGGGCGAGCACGGCGAACACCTCCCGCACTTGGATCGGCACATAGGCGGTGATGAACCAAAGCCCATAGCCCTACGACTAGGGACAAACGGCTCAAATATCTCTGATCCCGATCCTGCTAGTCGTTTCTCGCCCTTCACGGCCTGCTGCCTCAGTACTGCTTGACTACCTGGAAGATAACGAGCAGAATGAGTCTCGGTGTTGATCATAAGGGTTGGTGTGGTTTTTGAGCGCTTACCGTGTTGGGAAAGAGAGATGGCTGTGGCGGAGGCAAAGAAGAGAAATGTGAAGGCTGTGAGAGTTTGCAGAGTGCGACAACAGTGACGATGGTGGTGGCGGCGGTGCAGTACGCCCATTGCAGGTATGGGAGCCGGGAAGGTTAGCGACAAGGCCTCCTGAGGAAAAATAAATGCGGCTCAGGAGGGAGGAGCATTCTTAAAATGGAGTGACGTTAATATTGCAGATTTTGCGTGTAATCGTGTGACTCTTCGAGTGTCGCAAGTCTAAGTCAAAGATACTATACCAGACACAGAGAGAGAGAGAGAGAGAGAGAGAGAGAGAGTTGTACCGGCCGACATTGTGGGGGCTAGGTGAGCTTGGGAGGTGGACCTCCTATGCCCTGAATATGATTGTGATGGCCTTCATGATCAGGATGAATACAGGCCGTATAGGAGACACTATGATGGTTAACTTAACGCCATTTTGATAACCAGCCGCCGAGGGAAAAAAAAATCGCATCCTGGTTTGATTATCCTTACACAAATTATTAATATGTTCGTTACAGAAAAAATCTTGAAGCTCTTCTGCAGATTTATCATGGGTCACAAGTTCATTTCAGTGAAGGAGATAAATACGTATATGACTTTATGTAGTACTGGGCTTCACTCAAATTCAAATAAGCTCTTGAAATCCTCAAACTTTGATAAAAATTGTAGTTTTTTGTTACAAGATGTTTGAGTTAATAGACATGAGCTTTTGTCTAGTAATAACCCCATTTCCTCATATTAAAATATATTAATATGGTATAAAAGATGCCAAATGAAGAAAGATTCACAATTATATAGGCATTTATCTCAAGTTAGAGACATATGTATATATGAAGTGAGCCTAATAACATATTTTATTCAAGATCTTCCAATTTGAATACCAAGGTTTAGTATCTGGTAACAAAAAAGTTAAACCAAATAGAAGAGCTCGCTCCGAGTCATTGTAGAATTCATGAATCTATATATAATATATATATTATGGAAATTGTATTATTTTTAGATAATTACTACCAGCACAATGAAATTATATAAAAATAAATTCATAAACTAACGTGAATTTATATTTTCCGTTATATTTATTTGACAATTTAACGTATTATATCAAACTACATTATAAATTTATTTTTGTGTAGGCTAAAATATTTATCTTGTTTTTAACTCTATGGTGTTGTAAAGGGTAATATTTGCACGAGGAGTAAAAAGGGTGCTGGAGTAGATCGATGAATGAAAACAAGAACACGTGTGGGGCACTATAGAGGGGCGAATTAATCTTTGCATCAACCTATACACCACATATCATAATTTTTTTTTATTTTTTTTATTTATTTTTATTTGTTTCTCTTATTAAATGTGTATTATATGGATGATGAATAAAAAAATATAAATATTTCAAAAAGACTAAAATAAAAAAAATTAAAAATAATAATAATAATTTAATATGTGGTGTATAGAATGATGAAAAACCATTCTTATAGGGGCGGAGTTGTGTTGTAACTTGTAAGGGGAA
Source organism: Pterocarya stenoptera (assembly GCA_003123785.1). Classification (NCBI taxonomy): domain Eukaryota; kingdom Viridiplantae; phylum Streptophyta; class Magnoliopsida; order Fagales; family Juglandaceae; genus Pterocarya; species Pterocarya stenoptera. The sequence goes on along the minus strand of QEOT01124196.1, from coordinate 45,307 downwards.
GAAGTTGAACATCTGAGTCAAGTCTCTGAAGTTGAGACGGGACCCCCGACCCAACATCTTCGCTTTCGAGTTTTTCCCCTAACGTGGCGTGTACAATGACCTATTAAATTTTCCAAACAGAGTGGGGGACCCACTTTTTCTGCTCTTTGTTTCTTTTCTTATTGGAACAGAAAAAAATATTAATTATTTTGTGTTGTGACAATATCTGAAGAGCAGAAGGTAGGAGGGGGTTTCATACTTTCCTTCATTAAATGGGGCCGTTGGCCGCATGTTGTTTCGGCCTTGTGGGGTTCGTTAGCATTTAAAACGACTCCAATAAGAATGGCCTTCTTTTCAAATAAAATTGATTTGCTTTAATTAGGTTTAATTACGCCATTCGAAGCTGCTTTGGTGGGTGTCCAAAGAGGTTGTGAGTATGTAAGATCAACATGGTGACGATTTGAACAGTCGTGGAAGAAACATTCTAAATGCGCTGTTTGCTTACGAACAAAAGATCTATGATGAGTTGCATGCTTGATCTGCTTTTAATTTTGTCCATAGGGTGGGGATTAGTGATGAATCAGTTCGGTCAGAGGGAATATTCCAAGTACTCTTTCTATTTTATAATATTATCTTATCTTATCATATTTCATCATTTCAAATTAATTTGTTATCAGAAGTTTATATTATTACCTTATTTCAAGCTTTTTAATTAATATAAAGAATAATACCTCGAGGAGAACGGGCCAAATAGATGTCCAGGCAAGCCTAGAGCTAGCATGATGGCATGAGGCTGAGGAGTAGCTGGTAGGCAACTGTATGTAAAACCAGAGCAGCAAGCAACCATTATTTGTTTGTTTGTTTCATAGACGTCGGGTGTGGAACAGTAGATGGTTTGAAAGCGACACCACGGCTGGGCTTCAATCTACACTTCTATATGATGCTAGATGCTAAATGCATATCCGGCTCCAATCGATTCGAATTCATTGCGTGAACAGTTCTAATATCATTGAAACAAAAAGTGCTCACAGGCAGATTACTCCCCTATTACACCTAACAAATCCAAATAAATCCAAGGTCTCTTAAATGGCCCAATCAAAGGGTTTCTATTTATTTTTTAACATGAGCCTAAGGTCCAATTCATTCAAACCTTGCCTTAATGAGAGAGAAAATTGCAAATGGAAACAATGAGCTGTCAACATTTTGTTGGGAAAAAAAAAAAAAAGGATCGATTTGGAGTAAGGTCGTTCATGTCAGGGTCCAGGGAGATCAGATCGAATCAAGATAGGCTTAACCATCACAAAGGTGCCATTAAATGACCGCATTTTACGCTAAAGCTAAGTGGAAGGTTATAAATATATATATATTTATATATATTTAAGATTACTAATAGAGAAAAACTATAATTACAAAATAATTTCGTAAAACAATAATACAATTATAATATACCATAATATATTATCACTATAATATTATATACTATATTATACTATTATATATATATTATATAATATAGTATATAGTATATTAAAATTGAAAAATCGGACTAAACCGGTAAAATCGGAAGTATCGGTTTAGGGGGTTAACCGGTACGGAATTGGTTTTTAAAAATACAAAACCGGTGCATACAGGTTCGGTTTCAAATTTTATCTAAAACCAAACCAAACTGAACCAATTACATCCCTAACTATGACTATCTCAGATCATCTATGAATAGTGGTGAAATAGTTTTTAAATAATAAGAAAATAATAACAAACTGATTGTAAATAGTAGTAAGCTGTTTGTAAATAGTAGTCAAATAGTCTTAGAACAGTTTAGTTTCCAAACATATCCTTTTATTAAACCCGTTTGGATATAGAAGTGAGATGAAAATATCTCATATCATTTAATTCCAACTAATAATTTCACTATTATTCACAAATCATCTCATCTAATCTTACTATCCAAAAGAATGCTAAGTTTCCCCTTTAAGTGTACAACTATTGTATTTTGATTTTTTTAAAATATTTAAAAATAATTATCACTAATGTATTTGTGTAATTTTTTTCCTAACATTAACAAAAAAACAATTTTGAATATAGTCGTGGAGTATATAAGTACTGTGTAATCATTTTAAAAAAGAGCAAGATTTATAATTAAAAAATTATTTTTTTTCGTGTGGATCCTTAATTTATAATTTTTTTTTTCAAATGAATTGCACGATACTTACACATTCCATGATTATAAATATCATTTAAAAAAAAAAAAGAATATACTAACTTACACTTGAAGAGATAACATGAAGGGATTGAATAGCATCATCCAATACTAAAATATAGAACTTTATTATTCATCATCTTCATACATTATATATTATATTTATTTTTATTTTTTAAAATTTATTTATTTATTTATTTTTATTATTTCTAAATTAATTGGATCCTTTTACTTATATTTAGTAAGATAAAAAATATTAAAAAATTTATGTATGGCGTGAAAATAATGGTTAGAATTTTTCAAAAAGATATTTCCGCCAGGCAGCCGATGAGCAGCTGCCACCGGTTGCTTCAACAAAACGAGGGGCCTGGAGGTTGGGGTTGGAGAAAGTGGTATTTAGTGGGCCGAACAGAGAGTTGATGGACTGAGTGAAGTAAAGAGACAACAAAAGTCTGGCCCATATTTAGGGGTTCTCTCTGACAACTCATCTCCACCAAACAGAGTCAGGACTACGTACGGTACGTCATGTCATAATGCGGCGAGTCAGAGACAATAGTAATAGTAAAAAGCTCGACAAGTTGTTTGTAGACTGTGGAGGGAGGTCTAATAATTATTTATTATTATTATTATTATTATTATTGAATGAAATGGCAGTAAAAAACTCGACATATGAATTTATTATACCTCAAAATAATTATTATCTCTAAAAACCATAGTCAACTCATTGCTGCCATACTGTACAATGACCGTAGTGTCCCCCAATCAACTCGGGAGGTGCTGCCGAATACTTTAATCCACTGTATAATCTGTTACAAATTCGTTGTAAGTCATTAATTACACATGCCCTCTTACGTCACTTTTCATCATGTTAAGGTTGCATTTCCCACTCTTTTTTACAATTAGAATGTTGTAAGTTTTATATATATATATATATTATATTTTTTCAGAAAGTCTTTTGAAGTTTTAATTTTTCATCATATTTTCAAATATTTTAAAAGTAAATCATTATTATTTTATTATTATTAATAAAATATTTCATTATCCAACTTCAGACTCATAAATAATGAATACTCTATTTAAAAGAATTTATATATAACAGTATTTGACATATTATATCATATTATTTTCTAAATTTTATTTTCTAAATCTGAGATATTTCTTTTCCCTTAATCAGATCTAAATTACTTATACATGAACTATAAAATTAAACATCCAAATATTACCAACATTGTGATCAACTAAACGCCATCACACGTTCTATTCGATTGGACAATGTATAGACCCCTTATATTTGACACCAAAGATGTCTAGAATCTAAGAGAAATGCTATTATTCATCTAAAATCCTATCTTCTATCTTCTCATAATGTTATGTCAATCAATAAAATGTCATTCACTTAAAATCTATCACATCATCATCATGCATAATAGAGGATAATAAAAAAGAGAAATGATATATATAAAAGTAGTAAATATACAAATTTCGTTTAAATTATTTTATAAAAAATTAAACTCAATTTATATATTTAAAATATATATCTAAGATTACTTTAGCAAAAATTATGATAAAAAATTATTATTTAATATTTATAATAAAGTTTTTTGAACTTCTATCCTTGCATCTTCGTTTTACTTTGTTGATATAAATAAGGAAAATTACAACACTACTGTTCCCCCGTAGGGGGGAAAAAGAACAAAGAAATAAAAAGCTGGAGGGAGTTAAATAATGAGTTAAATAAAATTAAATAATAGAAGAGGATAATTAGTTTAGACAATAATAATTAAGACAGCGGAGTACGTGGCAGGCTAGGGTGCATCCTAGATTGTAAAAAGTCCCTAGCAAAGAGGAGAGTCTCCGCCGCGCCTACTCTTTTCTTTCTCCAAACTCACCCACCCACCCACCCGCACGCACTCTCTCTCTCTCGCTCTCGTCCCCCTTCGCCTCCCCTCACCTCCTCCCCTAACACATTTAACCCATACCCACCTCAAATTTACGACAACTGTGCAGATCACCCGCGGGTCTCGGCGGATTCGTCGCCATGAACGCCGCTGCGACAACGACGACGACGACGACGACGTGCCGGTCCATACTCGACAAACCCCTCAACCAGCTCACCGAGGAGGACATTTCCCAGCTCACCCGCGAAGACTGCCGCAAATTCCTCAAAGATAAAGGTTTCTCCCACAAACCCCCATCCTCCCCTATTCCCGATTTTGCCCTTCCCCGTTTCCCGCTCCCTGAAAACCCGTGGGAGGCTGCGACACTCCCTACACTCCCCCCTCCCTCCCCCTCTCTCTGTATAAATATGTAACTTGTTTAAAAAATGAATAAAAATAATGACACGTGTCCGTACAGGAATGCGCAGACCGTCGTGGAACAAATCGCAGGCGATCCAGCAGGTGATTTCCCTCAAGGCTCTGCTCGAGCCGAGCGTCGACGATTCCGCCTCCGGAGTTCTCAGGAAGGCCGTCGTTTCTCTTCCGCGCGTGAGTCTCACCCGCTCTTACCCTCCCCCCTCCCCATTTGGTTCCCCAGAAAATCGACGAAAGAAAAATATTTCTTTTATTTGCTTATAAATCCTCTGTGTCTGTGTTTTTATTTTCTTTGTTGGGGGGGGAGGGGACAGTTTAGTGGCGGCTTTAGTTTGAGCAAAAGTACTAGAAGTTTGACCCAAATGTTGAAAAAAGGCTGACTTGAACTTTGCTCTCTTTTGTTAATGCTATCTAATCCTTTCTTAACTACCGAACAAAGCTTCACTTTTCTTTTTCGTTCAATTTTCGTTTGTTTTATATATTTTGAAAACTTATTTAACATGTTTCTTTTGAATGAATTAATTATATATTTGTAGGCGACTTCCAATTCGGTTGATTCGGTTAAGGAACCGAGTCCTGATGTCCAAGTTTCGTTATCGGCAGAAGAATCACAAGGGAGAAAGGATCCGCCCAAATCGGCTCCTTCTGGGGATCGATCGGCTGATATAGATAACAATGCCGTTAGTCCCAGGTCTAGCCTTTAACATTACGTTTCTGGTTATGCCCTTATACTTAATGTGCTTTGACTTTTTTTAATCGGTATTGATATGCTGTGATTTGCTATGGAAGTTTTTAACCAGGAAGTTACTGAATGGTGTAAATCTAAGGCCTTTTGTTTTCAGAGATGAGATTTTTTAAGATTAAAGTTAGAAGTTGAATAAAATATTATTAGAATATATATAATATAATTTTTGTTTTGAGATTTGAAAAGTTGAATTGTTCATTTCATTTTGTATGAAATTTGAAAAATATTTAATGATTATATGAGATGAGATAAAATGAGCTGAGCAGTTTCTGGAAACAAACGAGACTGTATACTTTGATTCTTTGAGATGGTTTTGAATATATTTTTCTGTTTGGTTGCTAATTTTTGTTTGCTGAGGCGTGTTCTTTTAGGACCTTTACACAGAAAACATTCTCCAAAATATAATTTCAATTTTTTTGCGGTCGAAATTGTTTGGCTTCTATGTTGGGGATTGGTCAGTGTTGGTGTCTTTGACGGCCTGGGGGATTGTTTAAACTCAAGCAATATGGTTGGCTGATATTGAAAGACACTGATGAGGTGTTTTGCTTGAACAAGATGAACTCAGTAAAGACTGAACGAGAAGGACAGATATATGCTGATAGTGGATGCCCTTGCTGGTTAAGTTTCTTCATAAAGAAGCTGGTGTCGATTGGTACTTATATAAAAAAAGAGGCTGGTGTCTATTGCTTGGTGTTGAGTGTAGGGTAGCGTGAAGCCAAAGTTGCTGAAACAAGATTTTCCTTGCTATATACGAATTATTTTCAAATACCTTTTTGGAAGTAAATATAGCTAGAAAGGTGAGCAAGAGCAACTGTAGGTATAAAAAGCTACCATATATTAGATAAAATTAGTATTTTGTGCTCAATTGGAAGGAATCTAGAAAATGGAGGAGATTTTAAAACGGGGCTGCGGAATGATGTGCTCTGTATATATTTACTTCCCACCCCCCCCCCCCCTCTCACAAAAAAAAAAAACTTGGGCACCCCTTGCATGCATGGAAAATTTTGTGCTTTGTATATATCACGGTGATATCAATCGGTTATCTGGTGAGTAGGCTTGGCAATGTATTGAGAAAGCCATAGCATGAAGAGGTACCTAACCAACAGTTAATTGTGCAGATTGTTTCCAGAAACTTTTTCAGTTTTATTGACCGGACACTTTTCTAACATGAGAGATGCACTTTTAATTTGAAAAAAAAAAACTCAACTTGGCAAGGTTTAACTTTGCATACCATCCTAATAAGTGAGATATTTGACCTCTGTGAATGCCATATTTTGGATTATGTTACTATTTCTGCTAGAGAATGGTTTATAGTTGGATTTTGTTATGTGGCCTGGTTTTCATGCTATAATGAGGGTTTTCCACGAACCAAAGCAATCACACACACACGAACCTGAGAGTAGGCTTGGATTCCATTCTCATCCTGCATCCTTTGCAAATCTCTATTTGCCAAATATTGTGCAATTTTAGAAAGAACCAATGCTTTTATCTTTTAGTGTTGAATTTCAGGACGGATAAAAGCAAATAATTTTCTATTTTCTCTTTCCGCTTCTTAATATTTTGGATATTAATGAAAGTGATGGAAGTTTAAACTTTAAAGTCATCTATTGATTATCTGGCAGGATGTGAAAACACCAGATCAGAAATCACCTTGTCTAGAACTTGATGAGCAGAATGTAATTATAAACAGTGCTTTGCACTTTTAAATGTTGTATTTTTTTTTCTTTAATGGAATTTTTTTCCTTAAAACACGTGCAAATTCCATGGCTACTTACTGTAAAAAAAGTGGCATATCATGTCCATCCACACTTTTGAATAAGTTTTATAAATTGAAGTATTTGACAATGTGGGCACAGGAGTCCGTGTGCTACAAATCCTTCAGTGGGGCAAATGACGATTTTCTATTGTGGCAAGGTGAATGTGTATGATGGAGTGCCAACTGATAAGGTAATGATACTTGGATACCTGGTGGTAACTCCAGTCACGTGTTGGTCTTACAATACAATCTATCTGGATTTCACAGGCACAAGCAATCATGCATCTTGCTGCAAGTCCGATCCATTTACCTCAGGATGATGCACTTTGTGGAGCTGCAGCTCTTTGGTCTCCATCCCATTTACAGATATCAAGTGACAAAGATCACCTTATTCCTCCTTGTAACAATATCTCGCACATCATGCAAACAGGTGACTTTTTCAAAACAATTTCCTAGCTTATTGTTTGAGCACTGTTGGAAGGCTATGCATCAGTTTTTCTCATGATTGCTTCAGCTATACTTGAAACCATGTTAAGGCACATTAAGCCTCGTTTGTTATCGCAGATGAGATGAGATGAGTTAAGATAAAAGTTGAAAGTTGAATAAAATATTGTTAGAATATATTTTTTACTATTATTTTTGTTTTGAGATTTGAAAAAGTTGAATTGTTTATTTTATTGTGTGGGAATTTGGAAAAATTGTGATGATTAGATGAGATGAAATTAGAATGGTTGTGTAAACAAACAAGGCTTAAGTGAACATAGAAGTAGATCTGCCATATGGTCTAAGCACTTCTTTCATATTTGCAGATGGATAACATCGCTAATTTATATCTTCCCTTTCTTTTAGATAATTTTACTATTGAAAGTGAAAAGGATTTCACTGATTTATTTTATGTGAAATTGGCCTGCTACACTTGTCTTGTTCATTGCTTATTTTCAAAGGTAGCTAGGTAACCAGTTGTTTTTATTTCGTTTCACAGAGAAGATGACAGAATATGCTCAGCAGTATAGGGACAAAGGGAGCATTCCTCGTGACCCTGGTAAGAAATTTCAGTTCGCATATAATTGTTTGGTGGGGGGAGGGGGTGGATTTAACTATGTTTACAGTTTTGCATGAAGAAATTCATGAAGGAATTCTGATCACATAAATATTAAGGTGGCCAAGGATATTCTCAGCGATATACTTGTATGGGTAAATGCTAAGCATGTGCATGCTTAAATGGTGTATATTCCCCTTCAAAAAAAAAAAAAAAAAATGGTGTATATCCAAATAAGTATAAATGAATAACAAAAACTTGGGGGTGCTTTTGTTAAGTTCCCGGGGGCCATGTGATGCCCGCACATGCACTCCTGCTTTTTAATGTATGCACTCTGCTATTTGAAACTTTCTATCTTCCTCAGCCATGATTAACAAAGAACTAAACACATTACTTTGACTGATACTTTTAAAATCACATCGAAGCCTTTCACTTAATGAGACCTCTGTGCATGCTATGAGGGGCTGATGATAGCATTTTAGGGAATTAATTAGTCAAAGGAGCTCCGTAGCATGTAATATATGAAAATGATCTCCTTTTGAACTCTTGGTGGTCTTTCTTAAGATGTAGAGGGTCAGGCGAACAGAAAGGTCTCACTGCAGAGATATCTGGAAAAGCGGAAAGACAGGTACCTAATCTGGATAAATTTTGTGCTGTTTTCAAGTCTTCAATCTCACCACATATTGTTTTCTGCTCACGTTCCTTAAAGGGGAAGGTTAAAGATCAAGAAAAATATGGTATCGACAACTACTAGTTTGGAGATGTACTTAAGCCATCAAGTGAGGACACATGCCCCAAATGGGAAATCAAGCCGGAGTAGCACGAGCTCTCCACCACAGCATGGACTACCGCAAACCTTGGTTAGTTCTGTCGACAATCAGCTAAAGAGTGCTGGTCTTGCTGTTGATCTCAACGACAAAGGTAAGCTTGATAGTCATTTGTCTGCATCTTTCTTTACTTGTAATCCGCACAACTCATTTACACAACTTGTCACACGTATTGATGAAAAAATAATGACACAAAACAGATAGCCGCAATATGAGCATTAATATCTATGCAGATGATCAACAGGTTCTCCGATTTGACTTGATTGACGACTAGTAGCCATCAAGAAATGGTTACCAAACAAAACTAATTCCTCATGAACTGGTCATCGGTCATTTATAGATTATTTGTTGGCTGCATTGCAGATGTCCAAGACTGCTGAATTGGAACCGCTCTTTAGGTCAGACGGTGTTTGCAGTTAAGTTGAGAGCCGTGCTTAGATAATCACTAGGCTAAACATAAACGGGGAAGAAGAAACCAATGTGACAGACCCCTCTATGGCCTGCCTTTTGCATGATTTGTGCTGGCTCAACGGACAGTAAGTCTTGTAATGTCTATTTCTGGAGAAGCTGCTTTGGAGAATTGTCTGTTCTGAATGGGGGGCCAGTTCGCACTAACCTGATCAATTTTGTAATGCCAACAATCATTTTTCCACCTTTAGGAATCTCTTTCTCGAGGGTAAAATTTCTTGGTTGAGATTAGAGCCGGAAGCAGCCATTTTCCGTTCATTATGTAAATGTATGCTTTATGTTGCTATGCAATTGCTAATAGCTTATTCTACAAGTTGAAGTAGTTTTATTTTATTCATTTCAGATGGTTAAGGGTAACAGATAGTAGTAGTGGCCATGGTGCCCCCCAGTTAAGGGCGATCCTAAGAGGTAATGATGGTGCTGGTAGTAGTGATATGGTGGCATCATTAGCAATGGGGATGGGGCTGGAAGTTGGGTGCTTTACACGTACGTTTTAGCCCTTTTTATGTTTTGGTGACTCAGACGTCTCGTCGTTTTCTACATCATGTTTCCAAAATTTTCACAAACTACTACTTATCGTTTTCCTAGTTGTGGGCTCCCATGACCACTTTGCAGGGCTATTATTGCATTCCAAAACTGGTTTTCTGGGCTGTGGCAGTTAAAATGTCCTAAAGCGAAATGTGAAAGAAAAATCGATTGTTTATAGCAACTGGATTCGAAGTCGAATACCTCTGGCTCCCACCTCACTGTTTTCTTAAACTTCATGGGATGAACCTAAGAGCTTTTCATTTAGGGCTGGTTTGGATTCAGAGAAGACATAGATATGGTTTTAGATGAAAGATAAAAATTAAAAAATATATTATTAAAATATTATTATTATTTTGAAATTTGAAAAAATTGAATTGAGATTTAAAAAATTTAAATTGTTTATTATATTTTATATGAGAATTTGAAAAAATTGTAATGATAAGATAAGATAAAATACTTTCGAATCCAAACAATGGGCCTTAAGTGCGATAATCATTTGCAATACAATTAACTTCCCTTTCCATTTGGGAGTTACGAATAAATACATGGTATGTTAATTTCGTTTTGATTATTATTTTAGTTAAAAAACAATAATCTTAATAAGCCATTATAATATATTTTTTAAAGTGACCGAGTAATATAAGATTATGAAAAATGATATACATGATAATTTTCACAATTATTTACACAATCCTATTTAAAATGTGTAGTATTTTTTATAAAAATAATATCGCTTTATAAAAATATTGTATAAATAGTTGTAAAAATGGTTATAGATATTATTTTTTGAGTAATGATAAACATATAATACATTACACAACACATTACACAATAATATTATAAAATGAGGATATTTTTGTAAAATGATATTACTTTTATAAGATGTTCTACAAAAATATTCTTCATTTAAAACATAGTTGTGTAAATTATTGTAAAAAATATTGTGTGTAAACCATTTTCCTTATTTTTTTATGGCATTTTAAATTTTTGTGTATTTATTATAAGACCTCTACCCCACATGTTAATGCCAAAAAAGGGTGCAATCTTGAAGGGAAGAAAAATTCATTCTTGGGATGCACTAAGGTGGGTTGAGCTTCTATCGGTATTGTTTAGAGTTCTTGACAATGGTCCGATGCGACTGTAACGATGTCAGTGCGTACATCCAGGGCTACAAATAGTATTTAAATGTAGAGAAAATAAAAAGATATGAACACACAAATTCAAGCAATTCGGCATTAGGCTTATATCCACAGGAGTTTGAAAATGGGAGATTCTACTATAATATGCTTGTTTACAATCTCATATCCTCTCATTTTTCACTATCCAAAGGGAGTTGAAGATCTATTTGCTGGAGAAGTTGTTCTTTCTTAAGTTTTCTGTTCTGAGGTTGAAGAAGAAGTCGAAGCCAACCCCAAAAGTCGAAAGTCCTCAATCTGTAGGCACTATGTCCATTTTATCTAACCATCTGCTTGCGTGCGCCTCGGTAATGGTGAGAGATATTTGCTTGGCGTGTTTAACCTTCTTTCACTTTCCTACTTTCTCTTGACATCTCTCTCTTTCCTGACACCCTCACCCCTTAGATATTTTTTATCTCATTTCCCTCTTTTTTCCTCTATCTTTTAGTGATGACCCTTTAATAGATTAGGTCTTGAGAATCATTTTAGGCCTAATGTATTTCTACACATCATCTGAAATACACATCATCCATGTCAAGGTAAGATTTGACTTATAAAATTTATATTTAAGTGGAGGGTCCGAAGTGTAAAAGTTTTAAACTAATTTTTTTTTATTAAAAACAGTAACAATGACTCGAATGGCATAGAATGCATCGCCGGATGATATTTTGTTTCTTTCAAATACTAGCCAGAGCCAAACACCACAAACGCAAGTAGAGAAAATTAAACAGTACACGTGGCGCACACTGGCAAGAAAATCTTAAACGGGACGTTCGAGAATGATAACAATAATCTGAATAAATTCTAATATAAAAAACCCGTAAGACACGCCTATATAAACAACTCCCGTCTTCGCCATTTCTAAAGGTTCGTTTAGAAGAAGCTGAGTCACTCCGAATCCAAGGGTGAGTCACGCCATGGCAATCGAGGTGAGTTCCTTCTTCTACCGAGCTTGAAGATTAGTATTGCTTCCTTGTTTCACCATCTAAATCGGAGTATAACATTAACGTTTACTCTATTATCATCGTTAAAAATTTCGTAGTTGTAGACCTGATTTTTTTTTTAATTAATTAATTAATTATTATTATTATTATTATTATTTATGAACCTAATAATTAACGGAAAAGCAGGCTTGGTTCATGGACGAGAGCGATGAAGACCCAAGGCTCCAGCACCATCGCATTCCTAAAGAGTTCGTTCCATCGGACCACTTGGCTGGTCAGGACACTCGCTTTCGCTCTCGCTCTCTGGGTTTTTTTGTTCTGTTTTTAAATTATTGCTGATGAGAATGGGTGACTATGCAGACTTGGGAGTGTTGTATTGGCACTTGAATCCAAAAGACTACGAGAAAGATGAGGAATTGCAGAGAATCAGAGAAACAAGAGGGTACAATTACATGGTAGTACACTCTAGTTATTATTTTCTGCTCCTTATCTTAAACAAGATCTTCCTAGTATTATATGATTCGAGGCAACTCTTTGCTTATCGCTATCTGTTTATCTCAATATCTTAACACGGAGGAATTACAACTTCAAAAATAGATATAGTTTATTAATCAATACAGATTTGGGTTGAATTGTCTTTTCCTTTTCTTGGCTGTCTACAAAAACAATTACCGGTTTTTCTTCCAGTATCCTCAGTGAAAAATCAATATTTTGCTTTGTAGTGTGGAAGAAGAAAATATGAGTGATACACATTGTAGTGCTATAAAAGATATAAGTAAGAGTGAAAATATTATATCCCTTATTGGATTGGATCCTTGTATTGAACGAGTAATGGAAGAAAGTCATGGCCCTTTTTCAAATGCTTGTAATGGGTGTGAAATCACTACTTGTCTTAAAAGTTTAAGTTAATGAAAAAATGTAGATTTTATTATTTATATCTTAACACTCTCCTCACTTGTGGCCAGACTTCCTCTTAATGAGTACGCCCAACAAGTAGAATATTTAATTAAATGGGGTAGAGTGTAGAATCAGAATTCAAACTCAGAACCTGACTTGATACTATGTGAAATCACCACTTATCCTAAAAGTTTAAGCTAATAAAAAGAGGTAGATTTTATTATTTTATATCTTAATAATGGGTGTGGGGACGAAGTGGAGATATTTGTTTTGGCTGACGCAATCAGTTATATTCAATATGTTGAAGGATTTGCTTGATTTATGCCCGGAGAAAGTGGTCAACTACGAAGAGAAGCTGAAGAACTTCTACACAGAGCATATACATGCTGATGAAGAGATACGCTACTGTTTGGAAGGAAGCGGGTACTTTGATGTTCGAGACAAAGATGACCGTTGGATTCGCATCTGGATCAAGGCTGGTGATCTAATCATCTTGCCAGCCGGAATCTACCACCGCTTCACTCTTGACACCAATAACTATACCAAGGTAATTAATGAAGTTTCTCAAGCTATCTGATAAATGACGATTTTCTAGTCATTTGCTGCTTACCAACAATGCTATGGAGGACTACTTTCAAGTAGTTGGTAATAATTTTTGTCAGACATTCATAGATAGTGTTGCAACAAGAAACAAGCCTATTGTCCCTAACCTGAGGGGGGTTTTGGGACATTAGGAACCAAAGTACTGATTGTGGATTTTAACTCCTTGAGAAGTCATAAGTCACCCCAACCTACAGAATTCCCAACAATTTCCCCCACCCTTTTTTAAGAACAAGGCATTAAAACCATCCGGTTCAAAGGCCTTACCATCGTTGATAGAGTAAAAACAATCTCCAATCTCCTCATCAGATACATGTTTAGCAAGATCCTCATACATTGACGGGGATAATCTTCTCGGTAAAGCCTTTAGCAAGGTGTCCAAAACTATCTCAGCTTTCATGGTGGGAGAGGTGAGATTTTTTTAAAAGAAATACACAATTTCAGACTTTACCTCACCAGGGTCTTCAAGTTTGGTGCCATCATTGTTTACAAATCGAAATAACTTTACTCCTACCATGGAGGCTATAAGAAAGCTAGTGTTTTGGTCACTTTTCTGAATCTGCTGCACTATATAGATTTTTGCCCAAGGAAGCTTTCCTCTTCTCCGAAAATCATTTCTCCTGATATCTTATAATTTGATTGGTGTATTATCTTGATTTCATCTTCTCTATGACATTCTTGATTATTTGTTACCATTGTCTGGGTAGTAGCCCTGGAGGAGTATCACTTCAATTATGGTCAAGCTATTAGAATGAAACAAACTATTTATAGCACTGTATATAAGAGAAACTACCTTCTCTATATTTTCCCTTTCATCCCAGAAAAAAATAGGACTTCACCGATTGACAAAATAACTTTATGGCACCCAAATATGTTAGTTTTGATTGTTGTCAAATTCACTTGTAATATTAACAAGGTCTTGCTGGTTGGGTGGCTAATTGGTGTGAGTTGGTGTTGGACAGTTGATGAGGTTATTTCTTGGAGAGCCAGTGTGGACTGCATATAATCGGCCACAGGAGGATCACCCGGCCAGAAAGGAGTACATCAAGAGTGTGATTGAGAAAGTGGGAGTTCCATTGGAAGCTCACTAAGCGTTATGTGTAATGCTATGTACCGATATGAGAGTGCCACCTTGAAGCTGGTTGAAGTTATGGAGATTAGGGCTCGAAAGCTTTATACATGTATTGGTGTTGCAAGGACTCTCTTGACTATTTACCATGTTAGTAGATAATTGAACTGAACTTTACGTGTATATGCTATTATATGAGATGGAAGAAACTCCATCTAATAAGATAGCGTGTGTTATTAATTTAGGGGAGAGGGAAGATCTTCTTTTAAAGCCCAACCCAAGGTTTAAACCCGAGTCCTGACCATTCGAGCCCAAGTTTTCTGTTTGGACAACCTCGATCACAGTTGTGTTCTTCTTCTTTCTTTCTTTTTCTTTTTCTTTTTCTTTTTCTTTGTCTTTTTCTTTTTATGCTGATAATCAAGGAGGTGAGAAATGGTAAAGGACTACTCGATCACAATTTTTAGCTTAAATTTGGTATGGACCTTGAACCGTTTCAAACTTGAGAGCTTGCTTCCGATGCTTAGGTCTCGTTTGGTTATACATATGAAATGAGAAATATATGAATGTTAATGAAATAGTTTGTAAATAATAATGAAATTGTTTGAATTAAGATGTTAGATGAGGTTTTAAAAAAGGAAAGAGACAATATTGAATAAAAATATTAGAAAGTTAAAATATTGTTATAATATAATTTTTATTTTGAGATTTTAAAAAATTAGATTATTTTTTATGTTTTGTTTAAAAGTTTAAAAATTTTGTAATGATGAGATAATGATTAAATTAAAAAAATTAAAAAATTGAAAACTTAAAATTAAAAAGTGTTGTGATTGAATTGTATTTAAATATTGAGATGAGTTAGTACCATCAATAAAACTACATACTTTAGTTTTGTAGTCAGACTGTCATACATATATATATTATATATATATATGTATTACTTTTTTTTCCCATCAATCAAAATAAAGACCACGGACAATCCATCGGGAATGTCAAACAAACGCAAAATGGACATTTGTGTTTTTTGTTTCGTGTAATTGATATAAAAATAACCCTCATTTCGTAAGTTTTTATAAAACCCCACACTTCTAACAATGACTTGAAATGTTCACTATTCTTTTGAAAGCAAAGCAACAAAAAAAAGAAAAGAAAATACTTTAGTCACAAAAAGATTATATAAAAATAATTTTATAAATTGACGTAACTTGATATTATTTATCAGATTTTAAAGTTACTTTTATTATAAAGTAGATTAAACAGATTAAATAAAGCCTGTTATGAACCCAACTAAATTGGGCTGGGCTTGATGGACCTCCTACTTGTTAGTATTCTTTTGTTTTAAGTTGTTTAGTGGCCCATGGGCCTAGTTAAGGTTTAGTTAGAATTGGCCCATGGTCTGAGTTGGATGTTGCTTAAGTCATCCGCTTCCATTACATGTAGGGGGAGGAGGGTCATTGGAGGGATCTTTTGAATCTTGCAGAAAAACGTTTGCATTCTCTTTGGAAGAATTGGGAGCCTCGAACTTTGCAAGGCGTAGTTATTTTTATCTTCTTTTCATTATTCATCTTTTTTGTTGCTATAAGTCATAATTCTCCATACATTTTCATTGTCATCCTCACAATCTGTAGCCGGTCCCTTACAATTGATATCTAGAGCCATCAATTCTTCATGGGTATGGTACGATTAAATAAACAATAATTGTTGTTGTTGGAAAACATTTTGAAGAAATTAGACCACATGAGTGAAATACTAGACCGGATGCTGCAAAATCCCAAAAAGTTGCAGGAACCTCTTGTGCAGTGTTACGATCAGGAGGATGAAGAAGAAGAGGCAGCAGAGACGGAGGACAGCACAGAAGTTACAGTAAAAGAGAAAAATAATATCCCATTATGAACAAATATTCATTTTAAAACAAAAGTCCCTCTTCTCCCTCCCGCTCGCTACTGCTCTACCGTTCGGCCTCTCCAAATCACCTACAAGCACCGTTCGGCCTCTTCATCAATCAAGCTCCTTTCCGATCTCATTTTCCCTCCCTTCATCTCCGGTCACAGTTTTTTTTTTTTTTTTTCCTTCCTTCCCAGACCAGACCCATCGAATTCGGCCTTCCCTTGCGGGCCATTTACAATTGGTCTCTTCTTCCTCAACAGACCAGGAAAACTCGAGATTGGTGGTTGTTGGACAATCTGGAACTAGAAAATAGTGGAAGGAAGCAAAGGGGGTGTTAAGCAGATGAAACGATAATGAGAAGGCAAAAACTGGTTTAGAGGGGTGTTAAGCAGATGAAACGATAATTAGAAGGCAAAAACTGGTTTAGAGAAACTAACGGCCATCACTAGTCCAGTATGTAATTAATTTCCTCTTTGGTACAGAATCTGAACAGTCACTTTCATAAATAAAGAGCCAAAAAGAAAACAATACCTTTAGTAGAAATTGCTCTAAAAAAAGCTCTACAAGCGTTGTCAGACAACCTAAACCAAGAATGCGCCTCTAATTTCCGCAAAGGGTGGGGAAGACCAGCTCAGCTAATTCTCTTGCTTTAGTACTCTTTAAGAAGCACACACAAAACATGGTTAAGAATCAACTAAAGATCTACCGTTTCTGACCCAATAAAACAAAGAAGACAAACACTTAAGGGCCTACACCCTGTCCTCTCAACTCCACGGCTACTTGCTGTGAAGTATGAACTTTGGATGCGTTTGGTTCACCATAGGAAACACAGACCAAGCTCAGAAACCCAATCTTTAGTGCGAAACAAGCAGAGACAGTTAAAGTGGCTTTAAGAGAAGAGAGTCTAAATATGATAAAAGAAAATTACTAGACGTTGCAAAAATATTTAACTTGAAGTTTCTCTCTCTCTCTCTCTCTCTCTCTCTCACACACACACATTTTGTTTCTTGGGTTCTCAAGCTACACATTGAAGAAAGATATTCATGAAGAAACAGCATCAGAAAGATTTTATCTAGATTTGTTTCTATTGAGCTTCCATGGGAGAGACAAGCAGAAGAGAGAGGAGGATCGGAGGTAGTAACCCAAGAGGAGAGGGGGGAATTGGGGGATGCATGAATTATTTAAGCTTGTCGTATATGCTTATTTCTCTATTTGTTTAGAATGGGATATTGCCACGTCGAGCGGGATACAAAATCGGGACGTTAGAACTGGACGAGTAGCATTTCTCTTATACTGAAAGGTATTTATAAGTTGACCTGATTGAACTTATAAGATTTAAAATAAGGAAAAACCTATCCTTCTGGCTGGCTGGTTGCTCGTTGGGGTTTTTTATATTTTACTTAGTGATTAAGTAAATACTTTTTAATGTTATTATAATTTTTTATTTTTTAAAAAATATTTAAAACTGTTTAAAAAATACATATAAAAAAAAAATTATTATAACTAACAGTAGCTCTGAGCGCGGTCGCTGTAGAGCCACCCTTAAAATATACCATGTTATCAATGTGAAAAGTGTATTCTTCCTGTAGACTTATAAATACAATTATTCTTTAATTAGTAGATTTTGTAAAATTGTCGTCTTTAATTATAGGGTTGAAATTAAACCGTTAACTTATTCATAAGATTTAGGTGAATGTCTTGAATCTAGGGATAAGCACCAATTTAGTCATAGTTCAGCTCTGAACTCCGATCTGACTTATTGGAGGGAATCAGATTTGGGCTTTCAGTTTCGGGTTTTTTTTTTTAGTTTTATATTTAATTTATTTTAAAAAATATTTTTTTTGTAGACTTTTAAATTTCAATTTTTTTAAAAAATTTAAAATAAAAAACTAAATTATTCACTGTTAATTTACTTATATAATAATATTTAACTTATTTTTATACTAGACTTATATTATAGTGTCTAATTACGTACATATTATTATGTGTTAGTAAATTAGTATTATATGTTATTAACTTATTATATTAGACTTATTAGTTATTTCTATACATGACTTATATTATAGTATCTAATTACGTGTTATTATACATTAATATTATATGTTATTATACTAATATCTAACTTGTTTATAACTTAATTAGATACTAGACTTTCTAGTGTCTAATTACATATTATTATACTTTTAAAAATTAGTATATGTATTATTAACTTATTATACTGGACTTATTTAAATATTAATATCTAACTTATTTCTATACTTGATTATGTATGATAGTAATATTATGATGTTTACATATACTAAACTATCATTAGTCTATTTGTATTATTGTATAAATATATTATTTTATAATAACTAGCTCATACTAGTATATTATTGAATATAACTATATAATTATACTAATATATATAATAACTATATAGATAAATATATATTTATATAATATATTTATAATATCAAAATCGAATTCAGAATTAAAGTTGGAGTTTGAGAGTAAAGTCAGAGTTTGATTGAAAAATTAAAAATAAATCCAATTCCATTTTGTCGGAATCGGAGCGAAGTTGAATTGGATTTTTTTTATATTTTTCTCATCCCAATTTATCCTGACTTCCAAGTAGAGCAATTTTCACTTGTATATTTGCACTCACAAAATAAAAACAGGAGAAAGATACAAAACATGCGGCGTGGCTCTTGTAACGAGTCACGCCAAGAGGCACTATTCAGCAACATTCCCTCGTAACGAGAAGGGTGGTTTCGTCTTTCTATTTCCCACTCAAAATATATGTTCGTTGAATCATATGGGGCTCTCTCGTCAAATGATCAAAGCTTCTCATCTCTCTGCGAGTCTCCACAGCCAAAGGATGCCAACGATGGGTGCCCCGGAAAAGGTATGGGGTTGTACTGATCTCTCTTTCTGTGTTTTCTCGGAAAAATATTTCCCGCGTAAATCTTTCGGAGGCTTTTTTTTTCAGTTGGTAGTATCTCCATAATCTCTTTGAAGCTCAATTCTTTTTTTTTTTTTTTCCCAAGAAGAATATGTTTGTAATTTTATTATACGAGTTGCTTGAATGACGCAAGACCAATTGAGTTTTAGCTGCTAATGCCGATTTTCGTGATTGATTAATGGTTCATTATTCATCGTGGTTTATCCATACTGTTCGAGTATTTTACTTAATTTTAACTTAGGACTCCATGGAAGCACGTTTTATTTGGGAAAATTACTAGCTTATTGAAGGTTGGGATTTTTCTTCTCGATTCTGGGATAGTATCGAATAAACAGCTTCGATCAGTTTTATTGGGTGATGGTAAGAAGAGCATAGCTTGATATAGAAGTCACTTTGATGGACCACGCGTTGATTAGTTCCTTGGAATAGATTTAAACAATTAATTTCTTGTAATATTGAACAAAAAAGCGGTACTTTCAGAGGCAAGCGTGTTGAATTCTGGACTGATTTTTCAACAATTTCTTTCCTCGTTATTTAGGAAATCTATTCCTATGATCAGGAAGTCCTGGGTTTGATTCAATAGAGAAACCTAGCTGAAGTTGCATAGGATTTTTTTTTGTTCCTTTTTCATCTACTTTATGTTTTTCAAATATCTGAACCTGTTTTGTTCTCTGTAGTTAACCAGCCCTGAATCGGTTGAATTAAACCCACCAAACGTTAGTTTTACCAAGATTCTTATTTTACTAGGCTCAAAACGTGCCCTTAACCTCTAACTTCTAATATGTACAGGATCCTAGAGAGGAAGTTGTTCAAGCATGGTACATGGATGACAGTGATGAAGATCAGAGACTCCCCCATTACCGGGAACCAAAGGAGTTTGTATCCCTAGATCAACTTACTGGTGAGCATCTTTAAAGAACATGTTAGTTTAATTAGATAAGTAAATGTTTGGATCTCTGACCTCATATGAGCCATGATGTCAACTTGTAGAACTTGGAGTACTCAGTTGGAAACTGGATGCTGATAACTATGAAACTGATGAGGAATTAAAGAAGATTCGTGAAGATCGTGGTTATTCCTACATGGTTTGTCAGCAAAAATTATTGATGTATTAGTTATGTTTGTAACACTGACATACACTTTTTAATTTCTTCTGTTTAACGGTCTTGCAAGACGAGATTGGGCTTGACTAACTTGTAATTATTCAAGTGGCTTGTAATACTAACTTGTGAAGTAAAAACAAGGAAATTCTCTCGAGGGAATAAAATATGACAGAATATACAAATCTGTCGGGGCTTATAACTCATGAACTGTAGCTCAAATGACACCATTCTCTGCGTAGATAGGATGGAGGGTGAGCTCTCGAGTTCAAAACTTAGCAATTAAAGATAATATGTTGGATATAGAAAGAGAACTTTATTCTTATTTATTCTTCCACTTAAATGTTCAGTATCAGGTCTTGCTTATTAAAAGGAAGTAAATCATGCTTGTACCGTAATCTTAATCAGATGAACCTTTCTTCAGGACTTCTGTGAAGTTTGCCCAGAAAAGCTGCCTAATTATGAAGAGAAGATCAAGAGCTTTTTTGAGGAACACCTTCACACTGATGAGGAGATACGCTACTGTGTGGCAGGAAGTGGTGAGATTAGATACATTTTTTATTTTATTGTTGTGTCTTTCCCAAAAAGAAAATCAAGTTGTTAACTGCTTGATTTTGGTGAAGGTTATTTTGATGTCAGGGATCATAACGACAAGTGGATTCGTGTTTGGTTAAAGAAGGGGGGAATGATTGTTTTGCCTGCTGGAATTTATCACCGCTTTACTCTGGATGCAAACAACTACATCAAGGTATTGATGTCATACGTGCACAAGCACAAAAGCAGCTTGTTTCCCTGTTGACAGATAAAAAATAAAAAAGGAAAAACTTTGAAAGATCTTCATTCCACAACCATCAAGAACATTCCTGATTAATACCTTCTTCATTCCACAGCCATCAACCATCAAGCACACTTGTTTCTTACACTTTTTAAGTTATGCTCGTATTATTATCTCTTTCAATTTTGCACTAATACTTGTGATATGCACAATAGTTGCCAATATATTGACACATCTATCAAGAGACATTTGGCTTACATGACAAGGACTTCTATGGAGAGGACTCATATTGTCATAATGAACACATTACTTCTTATGCTTCCCTTTCTTATTGCTATATGGTAATTCAAATTTGATACATGTAGTAGTGTTGGTAGTGCAATTCGCTATTGATATAAACCATGCGCTCTTAATCTAAGGAGCACATACATGACTACATGAAGAATATGTGCACGTGCTAGGCATGTCTTAGACCTGTTCAATTACATTAATTTTACTTTGGAACCCTTGAGACCTTAGTTTCACATGCCTTGGAGACATTGACGTGCTTAAGATGCCTGTCACCATGAGTGTGAACTTCTTTTCAAGAATGCTCACCAGCTCTTAGTACCCTTTTATATCATTGCCTAAGAGATGTTTCTCATAAATTTATTTATTCAGGCAATGCGGCTGTTTGTTGGTGATCCAGTCTGGACTCCATTTAATCGTCCTCATGATCATCTGCCTGCAAGGTATATTTTTTGCCATACTCTCTCTATATCGGACATTAATTACTTATCTATTTTTTTTTTCTTATTTTGATAGGGAATACTCATCTATTTTTAAACCTAAAAGGGCATTTTAGCTGGCTTCCTCGAGTCTTATAGAGGTTTTTCTTTCTTGTAGGAAGGAGTATATTAAAGCTTTTGTGGAGAAGGAAGTTGGCGATCATGCTGTTAACGCTGCAGCCTGAATTCTTTATTAACTTCTAAAATTGGACTTAAAAATGAAAATGTTGTAGCCTGCTGCCTACTACAGTTTCCTGTACTTGTATGCTGTCTCTCTCTCTCTCTCTCTCTCTGCTAGCCTGTTTCCTTACTATTCCCGTTTAGAACGCTTAGCTACAAGACATACTTATATCTTCCAATTTTCTGTAAATGAATACACACTTCTAAATATGGAATAAGCTTTTTGTAACTGGTTGTATTATAATGCATGCACTTCTTGGGTGAGGCTCTTTTTCTTTTTTCTTTTTCTTTTTAAATTTTTATAGAAGAGGACGGTACTCCAATTTTGTTGATTGTCCTCACTTGTGGTGGAGGAAAACCGTAGTTACAAACACGAAACACGACACCTGGGTAGTACATATAAACTATAAAATCTAGAACCCAGACATTAAAACCATTATAAACGTATAATTCAATTACATGATTAAAAGAAAGACTCGTAACCTAAATCAGAGCACACTACAGAAAAGGAAACCTGCAAGAAAACAAGTACACAAGAAAAATACAAACAAATAAAGAGAAACTTATCAGGCACATAGCCTCACGAGACCCTCAAATAGGACATACCTAATTTATCCATGCAGAGAGAGACCCCTCTTATTTCTGCTTCTGTTGCACTTACTGCTTATATAGAGACCCCTATACCGGTCAGTTTGTTGAGCACTGCTGGCTTTAATCCTGTTGGTATATTCCTGCTGTAAATTTGATTGAAAGGAGGTTCAAACTGAGGTGATTATTGGTAGTAAACAAATGGCAGACATCTGACCTATCATGCTTTGCAAATCTCGAGCAGGTAATTTGCTCAAAAAGTTCCAAGACGATGGGCCCCAAAAGAGAAATGGGTTCATTAGTGGACAAAGTATTTGTACATTTCAACAATCACTCTTTTTCAAGTCCTGTCTCCTTTTTGCAATTTTGGTTGTCTGGCATATTCGGGGCTGGTTCTACACTCTTCCTGAAGCCTCTTAAAATATTAATGCTTGCACTGTTGGGTCAAGTGCCAGAAATATGCATTACACAGCCTCCAAGCCTCAGATTTTGACAGTTCTTATATTTAATTTTTTTATTTTATTTATTAATTAAAAAAATGACTATTAATATATTGAAATATTTTTTTAAAAAAATATTTAAATATATTAAAAAAATAGAAAAAATAAAATAAAATTTGAACATGTGCGGTCAAAACTAGACGATAAAAACCATCCTCATGATAAATCATGCACCACGACGCAAACAGTACCACTTGTTGAATGGTTATACTGTGAGGCAAATTTTTGTCCCTCGAAGGAATCATAGCTCTTGGCAGATCTCGATAATTTGTTTATATATAAATAATTTTACAATATAGGAATAAACATAATATAATATATCTCACCCTATTAAAATTGAACAGTGTAAGTCAGAGTATTAATTGTAGTAGAATTTGCAAATTATGTCTATACTGTTTAAATTATAAAAAAAATACTTAAATAAAAAAATTATAAACAATAAGAAATATCTGTCATGTTTGGACGTGTACATGATGGTGGCACTCTTTATTCAGCCTTATGAGAATATTCTGTACTATTTATGTTTTACTTTTTTTAACCACAAAACCTGAATCATGGTGAATTGAAATCAGCACGCAAACATCCAAATGGGTATGTGCAATTATTCCATTTCACATGTACTTAATCATCATCATCAAATCGACGTTAGATGTTACACGCACTGAATAGTTATTCCAGTTTTGGTTACACCAATCGAAGATAAATGTATGTATGTATGTATGTATGTATGTTGTTAACTTCACATTCAAACAACGTTTGCTTTGTTGATCTCTACATAAAAAAATTAGGTTGATCACCCGTCTCAAAGTCCGACCCAAGCTGGAATCTGAGACTGGACACGCCCGCAGCAAACAAAAGTGAAAGCCAATTCATTCACCAGTGCCATAGAAATTCAAGCATCTTCTGAAAATCAATTCAGAACTTTCTTTTCTTTCCTTCTTTTTTTATTCACCCCGCGCTCTGGAACTTTCCGCTGTACAAACTTGCAAGATTTGAAACCCAGATACACTGGCAAATTAATTACTACTTTTCTTTTGTTCGTCTGCTTTTGCAATACTTTAATATAAATATAAATGCATCAATTACCCCACACTCCACGACCTTCCCTGTCCTGTACCTGGACTAAACAAATATTTTAGCTCGCAAATGGCTTTCCCAAATCAGAAAAGAATCAAAGAATTGAAGGAGAGAGAAAAATATCTCAATGCCATTTAGGTTTTCTTTGCACCGACGTCACCATCCCAACTAATCAATCATATATCTACCTCTTCATTGCTTAGTTCTTCCAAGTTTCAAGCTCCCCTCCCTTTCTTGACCCCCACAGCCGCCTAAGTTCCTCTTACCAATGACCCTTCCTTTTCCAGTCTGAAGGTACGTTGTATCAGATTATATAATTTCTGTTTCATGTTCATGTAAATGTTTGATTATTATTCTGTGGTCAACACTTGTCTATAGTATAAGAGTCTCGTACTTTTCTTGTTTTCTACTTCCGTTCCCAGAACCCATTCGGAGAAACATTTTAATTTCAACCATAATAGCTTTTCATTGATATATGGTTGAAGTTTCACCGGCATTGTTTTGGCTAGCTTAGGCCTGCATATATAGCCAAGAGACGCCTTATCTGCTCATAACCCCAATCCTGGTCATAGTTCTGTGACCAACCCAGATCACAACAGTTTAATCTTCTTTTTGTGCACTTTTTTGCAAACACGATTAATCCTCAAGGCCGAGTGCAGAAGGGGTGTCCAGGAGCAAGTTCGTCCTTTTCGGGCATGTCGTCATCTTTGAAAATCCCTCCCCCTCAACCAATGGAGGGACTCCAAGAAACAGGTCCTCCACCGTTCCTTACCAAAACCTATGACATCGTCGACCATCAGATCACTGACCATATTGTTTCTTGGAGTGAAGGGAACAACAGCTTTGTTGTTTGGGATCCCCAGGCCTTTTCCACGAGTCTTCTCCCCAAATATTTCAAGCACAACAATTTCTCAAGCTTTGTCCGACAGCTCAACACCTATGTAAGATTTTTTTCCTTATTTCTTTTGGCAAATGATTTATAAGCTAGACTTCCATCTGATCATTTCAAGAGTAATGACAAATTTTCCTTTTTTGAACAAATCTACAACTTGTTTCATATACATGAAACGCCTGGATCGAATCAATATATTCTATCTAGCTAATTTGTAATTCGCATTTTGTTTTATTTTTTTATGTTTTTGTTTTCGTATGGAAGTTATTGTTCTCTCCTTTGTTATTTGTATAGTGATCAATTTGATCATGTGAATACATTTTTTTCATTTAACGGATTGAAAAGGAAAGTGCAAAGATTAGAACGTAAAATGTACGAGAAGTACTACCATATATATATTTAATACAATTATATTCAGATGTTTCAGTCTTATTTTGTGTTGCATTTTTAGGCGTTGGAATTATAATATGGCTTTCAAATACTCAATAATATTGTTACACCTAGTCTCTAATTAATGTATGTGATCGTGAAGAAGGAATTTGATTAATGTTAGGGCTTTAGGAAGGTTGATCCAGATAGGTGGGAGTTTGCCAATGAAGGGTTTCTTAGAGGACGAAAGCATCTTCTAAAGAGTATTAGGAGGAGGAAAACGCCTCAACCTCAGGCTTCACAGCAGGCTCTGGACACTTGTATTGAAGTTGGACGGTTTGGATTAGAAGGAGAAGTTGATTGGTTGAGGCGTGACAAGCAGGTTCTAATGGCAGAACTGGTGAAGCTTAGACAGCAGCAACAGGATAATAAAACTTACCTCCAAGCAATGGAGGATAGACTTAGAAAGACAGAACTGAAACAGAAACAGATGATGAGTTTCCTGGCAAGAGCAATGCAGAACCCCAACTTTATAAAACAACTAGTTCAGCAGAAGGACACCCGGAAAGAGGCGCTAGAGGAAGCGACAACTAAGAAGAGAAGACGATCTCTTGATCAAGGGCCTGTTAACCTTGAAGTACTTGACGAATTAGGCGAAGGTGGAGAAAGCTTTGTTAAAGTTGAGCCTCAGGATGATCATGGTGACATGTCCGAGTTTGAAGTTTCAGTGCTGGACAGACTTGTTATGAACGTGCAGGGACCATGTACCGGCCGAAGCCAATTAGAGAACCCAGACGAAGAACATATACTAGAGGAAGGAGAGAAACATGAAAGGAGAGATAAGGACCTTGACGAGGGATACTTCTGGGAAACTTTGTTGAGTGATGGTTGTATCGAAGAAGAAATTGGTATCGCGGGTGTTGATCAAGAAGAAGTGAATGTGTTGGCTGAGCAGCTTGGTTACCTGGCCTCTAGTCCTAAATAGAGAAGAACCAGTACCCTTTGTTTTGGTTTTCCACTTGTATTAATGCTTCAATTATGAGCTAGGTTGGACCCTCCTACACTATTTAATTTGACTGCCCAATTATCTGTACTTGGTTTATTTGTTTTTGTTGTTTCTTTATTTTCATGAGTTAATTAACTGGGGCATGATCTTCTTGATGTCAAAACCCGGCCATGCAAGGAACAAGCTGAAATACATGAACCATATGCATGCATGCGTATTACTTCAACGGAGTAATCAGATCATCTACAAGATACATGCAATTAATAATGTCACAGCAACATTACATGCTGTGGCAGTACTCACATTTTATATCATCTAGTTGAAGGCGCGCGCCCTTAAATATCTTGGTGTGTTGTTACGTATTAATTAGTACTGCAGATTTAATTTCCATCTCCTTTCTCTTTTCCTGGATCTATTCTAAATTGATTGCTCGGAGTGATCTGGTATGTTGGAGTAATTGCTATATCTCGATATGCATGCATGCAGTGTCATTCTAGCTTTTTCTTAAAACACGAATAATTGTCACCAACTCTTTAACAGATTGTAATTACATCTTAGAGTGAATTAATATGTTCATATGCAGCTGTATTTGAGGATGGTTATATATATATATATATATATATGCTCCAAGCCTCCAAGTATTCGAACCAAAATGAAGGCGGAAAACATGCAGATTTCAGATCAGGCTGCTGCACTTTGTCTCGGCAGTCCATGTTGTCGGTAATATTATATATACTTATGCAATAATTCATGTACTTAAGACTTTTCTGCAGCATATATAATTTGGCATATAATGATCATGAGTTTCCTAGCTAGATCAGTCTGTGGATTATATATGGCGGTCTCATCACCAATTAAAATGATTAAAATCTTAAAAATCTGATTGTCAATATTCCAAGCACACGGAAGAAGACATTGAGCTTTCAAGTATGGTGAAATGTAGTGTTTTTAGACCACATGAATTAATATATTCTAACTATAGCTATTATAAATTTCTAGTGGCTTAATCTTATAGAACAAGCGGTGATTTCATATAATATCATAACAGAAATTCTGAATTGGATCTAACTTTATATTCTAGTAATCCATTTAATTAATTTGGCCCACACTTGAGTACTAAGAGTTTTAAAGATTGTAAATATAAATGATTAAATCTATATATTTTTATTAATTTAAAATTTTAGAATAAGTAATAAATTACGTGTAGTCATGGATTAACAAAAAACGTGACAGATGATTATACGTAAAGTGCCATGATCACATCTCGAAAAACTGTAAAAAGGTCTATCCTCCTGGCCTGTTTGTTTACACTTGATTTTAGAGGTGAGGATACAAAATCTGTGCCAAGCCAAGCCACTTCATTTAGAAAGGCCATCTGCAGGAAACTGCTGCTTCTTCTTCTTTATCTGCCGTTAAAGCCATGCATGCACTGAAAATCAACCACACACGTGTGTGTGTGCGCGCGCTACATTGGCTGGCATTTTAATGCAAATTAATCATCAGCGTCGTTAATTGTGAATTAGGAGGCCAGGGTTAGGATGGCACAGCCCGTAAACACTGACGGTACTGCATATGATCGAACATGATGTGTGCCATCTCTTAAAGATGTTTGGAAAATGGTAACCCTTTTCGTCTTTTTATGGGCAAAAGGAAAAAAAAAGAAAGAAAAGAAACTGGAATATTTGCTCCCTTTGATCACAGGAATTTAATGGTATAAGTTTGTAACCGCCGAAATTGATGATATCAAAGCATGCATGTTGCATTATGATCTGTTGAAGCGATAAGGTTGCACATGCTCATGTGCATGATGCGTACCTTATTAGCAAGTGAGTTTTTCTTATAGCAACTCAGATATCTCATGAATACCGATCGATCAAGCTAAAAGGCAAAAGTTGATTTGTATATATGAATAAAAATAGAGCTGCACTACTGTGCCGCTTGCAGCTTACCGCTGCAAGTGACCGACAGTCCAAAAATTGTGTTTTTTTTTTAATCAATTTTTTTATTCACATTTTTTTAGTATTTTTAAATATTTTTAAAAAATATAAAAAATACATCAATATATTAAAAATTATTTTCTTAATCATTAAGTAAAAAAAAAAAAAAAACGAAATGCATTGAATCGGTCAAATGGAGCGGTATAGAGTGGGCGGCAGAGTAGTTTTATTCATAAAAATAAAAATTTTAAGTTTTTTCTTAAAATAATATATTAGCAGTACGGAAGTACGTCTTTTATAATTAAATAAAAATATTAAATTTAATTATATTAAAAGGAAGTATTATAGCGATAAAAAGATTTCACAAAAATAAATTTACAAACTCACGTATCTTAATTTATTAATATGTTAGATCTATTATATACTAAAACTAATTTTATAACGAATTAATCTTTGCATCAGCCTACATACCACACATCATAACTTTTTTTATTTTTTTATTTGTTTCTTTTATTAAATGTATATTATATGGATGATGAATAAAAAAATATAAATATTTCAGGAAGAGTAAAATAAAAAAAAAATTGAAAAAAAATTAAAAAACATATTGATGTACGGTGTGTAGGTTTATGCATAGCAATACTCTTTTATAATTAAGTACCATATCAAATCACATCATCTCTTTATCACCTATCATTTCTCTTTCTTAAAATCCACTCATTCTCGTGATTCAGGAGTGAATCTATTTATGATTAGCACTGGCCAGCAGGTCCGGTTTGGTATAAAAAACGTTTCAACTTATCTCAATTTATTGTATTTAAATATTATAATTTTTTTATTTTTTATATAGAATATAATAAATAATTTAATTTTTTAAATATTAAAATAATAATAATATTAAAAAGTAACGGTTTATCATCTCAAGAAGCGCCAGGATCCGCTGTAACGGTTGCACAAATTCAGCCGCAAACTAGAGCCTGGGCGGTGACAGATGAGTCGTTCATATCTTGACAAAAATTTAATGCAACATATTAAATTTTTATTAGAAAAGAAATTCAGACATATTATATTAAACTAATTCAGCATGTGAAAATTTTTTTATAAGGTTTATGCATATATCTGCTACTTTCTCAAAATGCAATTGAAATTTACAAAGTATTGGGTGCTGCTACAAATTTAGAAAACTTTCCGAACACAAAAGTGATACAATGTGAATAATGTCATAATGAGACTAGGCATTCTCAACCTCAAAGCAGTCTTTAGCCACCGACAGCTAGCCTAACTCCCCATCTTTATCCACCAAGAAAAGACTCTTCTGTCCTCTGCAATGCTGTCTATTAGCCATCATACCAAGATGACTTTCCAATCCACATGGAAAGGCCAACTCCGACTAAACTCTAAACAGTTCTTCTAGAGGTACACGGCCCGCATACCGTTTGCATAATCGGCTGTTACGTCAGCCGATTTAAATTATTATTAAAAAAAAAAAAAAGAGGAAAGGAAACTTGAATTCGGTCTTCGGTCAAATGCCCTCACTCAGCGCCAAAATCAAATTCTCTTCGCCTCCATCCACATCGTCCTGTCGAAGCAGATCTTGCCATCGAAGGTGAACGTGGCGTCGAAGCAGATCGTGCCGTCGAAGCTGAACGTGGCGTC